>SJYT01003455.1:403020-469973 GCA_006410635.1 Cephalophus harveyi | reverse complement strand
TGTTTGACCACTTCCAATTTGCCTTGATTCATGGACCTGACATTCCAGGTTCCTATGCAGTATTGCTCTTTACAGCATCGGATCTTGCTTCTATCACCAGTCACATGCACAACTGGGTATTGTTTTCGCTTTGGCTCCATCCCTTCATTCTTTCTGGAGTTATTTCTCCACTGATTTCCAGTAGCATATTGGGCACCTAATGACCTGGGGAGTTCCTCTTTTGATAGCCTATCATTTTGCCTTTTCATACTGTTCATGGGGTTCTCAAGGCAAGAATACTGAAGTGGCTTGCCATTCCCTTCTCCAGTGGACCACGTTCTGTCAGCCCTCTCCACCATGACCCGCCCGTCTTGGGTTGCCCTGCAGGCATGGCTTGGTTTCATTGAGTTAGACAAGGCTGTGGTCCTAGTGTGATTAGATTGACTAGTTTTCTGTGAGTATGGTTTCAGTGTGTCTGCCCTCTGATGCCCTCTTGCAACACCTACCATCTTACTTGGGTTTCTCTTACGTTGGGTGTGGGGTATCTCTTCACGGCTGCTCCAGTGAAGCACAGCCGCTGCTCCTTACCTTGGATGAGGGATATCTCCTTACCGCCACCATTTCTGACCTTCAACGTGGGATAGCTCCCCTAGGCCCTCCTGCGCCTGCACAGCCACCGCTCCTCGGGTTGCTCCTCCCGGCCGCCAGCCCTGGCCTCGAGCGTGGGTGGCTCCTCAGGGTCACCGCCCCTGGTCTCGGGTGCGAGGTGGCTTCTCCTGGCCGCCCCTGACCTTGGACGTGGGATAGCTCCTCCTCCCAGCCGCCACTGGCCTCGGACGCGGGGTAGCTCGGCCAGGAGGAGACACCCCGCATCCGAAGTCAGTGGCCGCCGGGAAGAGGCAACCCGCGTCCGAGGTCAGGGCGGCGAGGCACCAGCAGGCACGTTTAAGCCCGGGATAGCATCCCTGCAGCAACCCTTGTGACTGCAGAATCGGTTTAGGTCCAAAGCTTCACATATGGCTTTTGAGATGGAATTTTGACAATTTTGTCCTGCTGTGGGTGTGAGGCCTTATTAGACAGCACAGTGCACAGGTCAGCTTTGTATAATTTGGGTATAATTTCTCCCCTGAGTTTACTCAATAACTACTTTGAATTTAAATCTGGACATGGCTGTTACTTAGCCAATTTGGCATGAGAATTTTATATATATATATATATATATATATATATCTTTTGAAAGAAAACAAAAAGTGTGGGGCTCCCTTACTCCTCCTTTATGGAATAACAATATTGTATGGAGAAATACAGACCCATACATTAGATCTGGGGTTGTTATATTATGATCTGAGCAGCTCAAGCCTTAATAGCTATGATCCCACACTACTCATGCTTTTGAACTGTGGTGTTGGAGAAGACTCTTGAGAGTCCCTTGGACTGCAAGGAGATCCAACCAGTCCTTTCTGAAGGAGATCAGCCCTGGGTGTTCTTTGGAAGGAATGATGCTAAAGCTGAAACTCCAGTACTTTGACCACCTCATGAAAAGAGCTGACTCATTGGAAAAGACTCTGATGCTGGGAGGGACTGGGGGCAGGAGGAGAAGGGGACGACAGAGGATGAGATGGCTGGATGGCATCACTGACTCGATGGACGTGAGTCTGAGTGGCCTCCGGGAGTTGGTGATGGACAGGGAGGCCTGGCGTGCTGTAATTCATGGGGTCGCAAAGAGTTGGAAACGACTGAGTGACTGAACTGAACTGAAAACCACTCAGAGACCTCTTGCGTGCGTGCTAAGTCACTTTAGTCATGTCCAGCTTTTTGCGACCCCACGGGCTGCCTGTCAGGCTCCTCTGTCCATGGGATGCTCCAGGCAAGAACACTGGAGTGGGTTGCCATGCCCTCCTCTGGGGAATTTTCCCAACCCAGGGATAGAACCCGGATCTCTTTCATCTCCTGCATTGGCAGGCAGGTTCTTTGCCACTAGCGCCATCTGGGAAGCCCAACAGACATCTTGGGTCCTCAGTTTTCTGTTTGTTTTTTTTGCTCAATTGTTTGTGAAACTGTTTAGTCAAATAAAACCTATCCAGAAGCCATGCGTATGAAACAGATATGACGGATGCTTCTTGATTAAAATATAGAAGAAATGATAGAATCCTGAAAATCCACATCTCCTCCCCTTGGTTCCTTTGCAGTTCCCTAGGGCGGTTACATAACTTCTGGACAAAAGCCTTCCCCTGGCGCTTTCTGTTTTTAGACACGTATTTCAGCTGAGCAGCTACTTCCCACAAAGCTAAGCACCCTAACCATGGAAAGTGGTTACTACAGCTTTTTGCCTCTTCTGTTCTCGTCTGTGTGTTTTGTCTTCTTTAAATCTCCTTAAAATACACTCTTAAAAATGTCTTAATTAAATGGAAAGAGATTATCAGTAAACCACTGACAAGAAACCATTTTAAAATACGATAAGATCACAAATGTGTTCATATCAAGTAATCATCAATGAATCATTCAAAAATCAGTGGATTACTCTTGTTTCTCTGGGTTAAACTTGATCAGCATTTCTTGTTGCAGGCAAGAAAATATCACTCTCTTGTATTCATGTTTGGAGCCTTAATTACAGTTACGACAACTACCGCTTCTTGTCTAGGCATTCAGTGTTTGGAGTAAACAACCCAGATTTGAGGTCAAAAGAGTTGGTTTGACGTCCAGTTTCTACCACTTGCTAGTTCTATGAAAGTTAATCAAAATGCTAAACATTTTGAGCCACAAGTTGAGATAAATAATATTATTCAGGGTATTCAATTGACTTTGTGACCACCATACTTTCTCTTTTTAAAAAAAAATTTTACTGGAGTATAGTTGATTTACAATTTTTTGCTAGTTTCTGCTGTACAGAAAGTGAATCACATGCATACTTCGCTTTTTCCTAGTTTATTTTCCTGCACAGGTCATTACGGAGCACTGAGTCACCTTCCCTGTGCTACACAGGAGGGTCTTGCTGTTCATCCATTCTATGCATGTTAGTGTATATGTGTCAGTCCCAATCTCTCTCTCGCTGGTAGGTGGCCACAGGGAGACAGGGAGATGAGGTAAGAGACCCTCACAGCAATTTACACATGAAGAGGGTGGCCCTGACCAGTGCCCTAGCCTTTTTAAACATTAATTTTATTAGCATACAGTTGAATTACAATGCTGTGTTAATTTCTGCTGTATAGTACAGTGAATCAGTTGGCCTGTTTTCTGTCTTCCGCAGTGGAATGTAAGCTCCTTGATTGCAGAGAGGTTCTTCAGTGATGTATCAACTACCCAAAGGCTTCCCAGGTGGTGCTAGTGGTAAAAAAAAAAAAAAAAAAAAAACCCCCCTCCTGATGCAGGTGACCTCAGAGACCTGGGTTCGATCCCTGGATCAGGAAGATTCCCGGGAGGAGAGCATTTCAGCCCACTCCAGTATTCTTGCCTGAAGAATCCGATGGACAGAGGAGCCTGAAGGGCTACAGTTCACAAAGTTGCAAGAGTCAGACACGACTGAGCGACTAAGCACACGCAAACACGTACACACAGTCACCCAACAGTGCTGAGTGCAGAGTGGAAGATGAGTGAAGTTCTGGTTGACTAACTGAACAATGAATGAATAAATCAACAGATATTTTGAAGTGGTTTCATCCCACAGCACCTACCACAGTGTCTGACATGGAGAAAACACCAATCAAATGTTACTATTCTTAAGCAATTTTCTCAGAGTAAATTCTGAGGTTACTGGATCACCAAATCCATTCAAAAGCACGTGGATAAACTTTCCTATGTAATGTTCTATATGAATCCTGAAAATGATTGGGTAGCAACAAGAAAACGTAATGTAGACATTTTTGTTTATCAAATTCCATGCTTGTTTGCATGACAATAACATTTTTCATTATTGTAAAAAGCTTTTCAAAGCATCTTCTCCAAGCAAGATTGGCTGCACTGTGATTTTTCTGCCTGGGGGTATGGGGAACATCTTCTTAGCTCTCTTGCAGGCTATCTTTATCCACACTTATTTAAAGGAGTGTCTCTAGAAATATCCTCACATTTTATTTTGAAGATTTTTATAAAGTAACTGTCACATATTTCTTACCAGTATTTCATTAGTGAGCTAACAAAGCTAACAAAGAAAATAATTTCACATTTTGCAGCTAAAAGGAGACTCTTAAAGTCAAGCCAGCTTTTCAACTCCGCAGTTCTTGTGATCACCAATGCTTGTCCAGTCATAGGAATTATCATAACCACTCTTTCCTTGAGTTGCTTGGAAGACTATGACCAGGCATAACTACAAAACTTTGGTTTCCCAGCTGGAAGCATGGCTGCTCTCCATGGCATATGCACGACTTTCAAGCAGGAATCAAATTCCCAAGTTTATTTTAGGTATTAATGTAATATGGACAGACCATGTCAAAGACGAACACTCTTGGAGCGACCATAAAAAGACCCACCCCCCCCCCAAAATGTAATTCTCTTCACTTTCCTATTGTTAAAGATATTTCACACTGATAGCAGGGAAGGAATCAATACGTGGAAAAGAAGATTTTGACCCCAAACACCTCATTTTTAAAGAGGGACGTTTATCATGGGTTTAAAGGACAGTGAGTTCGCAGGCCCCAGTGTGAACACGGGCGACCGAGGGGGAGGAGGTTTCTAGCGAGGCCACTTGCAGCTCCCAGCAGGTGCGGCCTGGGTGTCAGTCTGAAGACTTGATTCATTAAGTCCTGCCACTCTGGCACTGTTCTCTTTATGACAAGCAAAACAAGAAGGAACAGTGAGGCTTTTATATTTAACCCATAAAACTTAACACTCTGACCTCAACCATATAAACCAGAAGTGAAAGAGGGCATTGCAAATCTGACCAATAAAACTGGAAAAGCACTTCCAGGCTGGGATTAGAAGACGCTATGTCTGTGTACACCGGGGAGAGAATGATTTGCAAGCTCCTTTATGGAGGTGGTTCCAGAACCAGCAGAGTCCACATCCTGTGCAGCGTTTCAGACACGTTGGTGCATGGTGGACAGGCCCCTCGGCAAGAGCTGGTTTGCACCAGGGGCTGGGAAGTCTCTTGGGTAGAAAGCCATGGTGATGGGACTTGCCGTGGTCCAGCTGCTGAGACTCCCCGCTGCCAATACAGGGAGCCCAAGTTCGATCCCTGGTCAGGGAGCTAGGTCCTTCTTGCTGAAATAAAGACCCAGCACAGCCAAATAAATAAATATTTAGAGGAAGGAAAGATGTGGTGTGGTGAGAAAGGAACCCTCTGTTGTGGAGAGAAGATAGCATTTCACGTCTGTCAGTGTCCTTTCGTGTCAATCTGAGAGACCCAGACCATGTAGAACTGACACTGTGTACATAGCCAGTAACAAGTCTCCATTTCCCCTTCCCCCAGGCCCCTGACAACCACCATTCTACTCTCTGCTTTTGAATTGAGTATTTTATTTTTAAATTTAAATCTTTATTAAATCTACTTAGTCAGTTTTACAAATGTTTTATTTTATATTGGAGTGTAATTGATTAACCATGCTGTCTCAGTTTCAAGTGCACAGCAAAACGACGCAGTTATGCATCCGGAGGAATCTGTTCTTTTTCAAATTCTTTTCTGATGTAGGTTATCACTGAGTATTGATCAGAGGTCCCTGTGCTGTACCATAGGTCCTTGTTGGTTATCTATTTTAAATATTGCAGTATGTACAGGTCCATCCCAGGCTCGCAGTATGTAAAGTATACTGTGATTGTCTCACCTTGGAAGAGAGGAAAGGGCGGAGAACCGAGAGAAGGATGTTGTTTTAACGGTCTCTTCCTGGGGAAAAAGAAGTGAAAATAACAGTGATGTCAAGAAGGTGTTTCTAAGTTACGATTTCAAGTCTTTCATAACCGTATCATAACTTGAAAAAAAATCTAAAAACACCTTTTCTGCGTGACTTTCACTTCAAGTTTTTATCTACTTAAAAATAAACCTACCTATGACCCAGTGATTCCACTCCTACGTATTTTTACCCAAGAGAAATGATAATGTAAGTTTTAAAAAAAAAAAAACCCTTATACAAGAGCGTTCATAGCAGCTTTATTCCCAATAGGTAAACTAGGGGATTTTAATATGCTACAGTGGTGGAACTAGTGAATTATAATTCAACCAAAGACCTACTTTTGTGAGAGGCCCAGGTGTACCCCTTAAACTCAAGCTGGAGGAACACTGCATCCTCCACAACCTCTTTTCTGCACGTTGTCGGATGAGCCCATGAAGGGAAAGGAATTATCTGGGGAACAGAAGCTTGCTATCAAGGTTGTTTTCTGGGCCCACCAGAAAACATATATTTTAAATAATATATGAAGACACCATCCTAAGGATGGGGAAAATAAACTCTGATTCTGAGGCTAAGCCAGGGCTTCAGGGTTCCAGAGATTGCTGCTAGGAGGCGCTGACCTGGAGGGGAGGAAGCAGCGGATGCAGGTGTAATCCCTGCAGACCTGGGCTCTGTCTCTTGCCCCCTTGTCTCCCTCTGGAGCTCAGCAATGCTGTGTCTCACTTCGCAGAGTAAGGGAGGGCGTTGACGTGAGAAAGTGTGTGACACCTTACATGCGGGAGGAAGGGTCTCTAGTCCACGCGCTTTAGGTAATGTTAGCTTTTCTGATTTTATCGTTGTTAAGTTGCTCAGTCATGTTCCACTCTTTGTGATCCCGTGAACTGCAGCTCACCAGGCTTCCCTGTTCTTCACTGTCTCCCAGAGTTTGCTCAAGCTTATGTCCGTTGAGTTTCTGATGCTGTCTAGCTTTTCTGATGCCTTCAGCCAATTCTCCAGAAAACACTTAACTCTTGACAACTGAGTCAGTTTGGGGGCCAAGAAGATGGGGATGATCAGAAAAATCCTGAATACCTGACACCCTTTGGAATGTCAAGATCCTCTAGACACTGCTGTAACCCAGGCTTTAAAAGAAATGGCTGTTTGTTGTGTTTTATTTAGTTTTTTTTTTTACTCCACTTCCCCTTCTCTCTTAGAGACCCTGAAGCACAGTCCAGCTGGCAAGCAGAAACAAAATAACAAAGACAAAGAGACAGGGATTAGATGAAGGGAAAAAACACCACCAGAGTCTGTATAATTCACAAACTGATTATCGACTTTGAGAGTTGACCCCACTTATATAACTCAGAGCTACCAGAAGGCTGAAGGGGGTCCCCTAACCTAAAGCAAGTTCTATACATTTTAGCAATTTTTACGGTGAGCCAGGAATGATAATTCAACTGAATAATGTTCCTCTAGAGTCTTAAGCACTGTCTAGAACTGCTGAATTGTAAAACAGAAAAATCACTGTACGAGGTTGAATGACATGTTTGCATAAGAGCCAGTGTATTCAGTAGCAATAAGCGGGTATCGTACTTTCTATTGTAGAGGAAACTGTCCAGTTTAAGCCCTTTTTCTCACTTCTTCAGCGTGAAAAGACTTCGAACTGAACATGTTTGCGTTTTACAGCTTTGTAGCAGTTATTTAAAAAGGTTTCTGTCCCTTCCTTTCAGGTATTTTGTTTTGGAGGGTTTTGAGATTTTATAAAAAATTATATTGGAGAAGAGTTGACTAACAATGTGTAAGTTTCTAGTATTTTTAAATGTTTCTGTTTACTGTTTGAGCAGTTCTAAGATCTATCCCCCTGTGGTTCCACCATCTTTTGTCACAGTTTCACACAATTTTCAGGGTGACTGTGAAATTTTGTAACTTTTCAGGAAATCTCTGCTGTTATTGTCCTAGTGGATGGATGTCCTGTTCTGATGCTGATGAAAGGACCTGCCTATTATAATACAACAGCAAGTCTCCACCAAGATCCATGGAATGTGGGAGGAGGGATTCATGGAATCCATGAATCCACAGGTTTCATGTAGAAATGGTACACAGGGGAGGGTAATGGGAGGGGTGAGTGGAAGCAGCCCCTCCCAGAGACGGCTTCTGACCTGAGCGGCACCTGCAGAGGCATAAATCTAAGCCCAGTTCAGTTCAGGTCAGTTGCTCAGTCATTTCCGACTCTGTGAACCCATGGACTTCAGCACGCCAGGCTTCCCTGTCCATCACCAACTCCCAGAGTTCACTCAAACTCATGTCCATCGAATCGGTGATGACATCCAACCATCTCATCCTCTGTCGTCCCCTTCTCCTCCTGCCCTCAATCTTTCCCAGCATCAGGGTCTTTTCCATGAAGTCAGTTCTTCGCATCAGGTGGCCAAAGCATCAGGTTTAAGCTTCAGCATCAGTCCTTCCAAAGAACACCCAGGGCTGACCTCCTTTAGGATGGACTGGTTGGATCTCCTTGCAGTCCAAGGGACTCTCAAGAGTCTTCTCCAACACCAAAGTTCAAAAACATCAATTCTTTGGCACTCAGCTTTCTTCATGGTCCAACTCTTACATCCATGCATGACTACTGGAAAAACCATAGCTGTGACTAGACAGACCTTTGTTGGCAAAGTAATGTCTCTGCTTTTTAACATGCTGTCTAGGTTGATAATCTTCTTCATGCTGAAGAAGTGAGAAAAAAGGGCTTAAACTTGACAGTTTTCTCTACAATACAAAGTACAATACCCGCTTATTGCTACTGAATACACTGGTTCTTATGCAAACATTACATTGAACCTCATAAAATGATTTTTCTGCTTTACAATTAAGCAGTTCTAGACAATGCCTCGGAGAAGGCAATGGCACCCCACTCCAGTACTCTTGCCTGGAAAATCCCATGGATGGAGGAGTCTGGAAGGCTGCAGTCCATGGGGTCGCTGAGGGTTGGACACGACTGAGCGACTTCACTTTCACTTTTCACTTTCTTGCATTGGAGAAGGAAATGGCAACCCACTCCAGTGTTCTTGCCTGGAGAATCCCAGGGACGGGGGAGCCTGGTGGGCTGCCATCTATGGGGTCGCACAGAGTCGGACACGACTGAAGCGACTTAGCAGCAGCAGCAGCAGCAGACAATGCCTAAGACTCTGGAGGAATATTATTCAGTTGAATTATCACTCCTGGCTCACCGTAAAAATTGCTAAAATGTGTAGAACTTGCTTTAGGTTAAGGGACCCCCTTCAGCCTTCTGGTGGCTCTGAGTTATATAAGTGGCATCGACTCTCAAATGTCCAAAGTCGATAATCTAAGACAGAAGAGAGAATCTCTTTGCAGACAGTCTCTGAGCTGTCTTTCTGCCTGTAACAACTGTGGGGGAGCCTGATAATTAAACCCAACACTTAATTTTGGATGAGCCCAAAAGAGGGTTCAGAATTTTTTTTTAATATATAAATAGAGTGCTACCAAAACACTACCAATTAATGGCAATTGGAACTTTTCATCAATGATGGACACACCATGCTGTCTTGAGATTAGGATAATCTATGTAGCATGAGAGTGGTTCTAGGTGATCTTTTATTTGATTCATATACAAAATTAAAAATAGATTTGGGGCCAGTAGGAAGGTAAGACTTGGGCACTTGTGCAGCCTGTGAGAAGAACCCATATAGTGAGGGAGTGACCTGTCCAGTCAGCAGTCATGTGAGTGGCTGTGCAGAGGCTCTTCCAGCCCAAATGAATGCAGCTCCAGCTGACATCTTGAAGGCCAGCTCAGAAGACTCCAAGTCATCACCATCAAGCTAAGCAGCTTCCTTTCGATAGGGACTGCATGGAATCTGTAGATTGCTTTGAGTAGTCTAGTCATTTTCACAGTATTCATTCATCCAATCCGAGAACACGGTACATCTCTCTGTCTGTTTGTGTTGTCTTTGACTTCTTTCATCAATATCTTATAGTTTTCTGAGTCCAGGTCTTTTGCCTCCTTAGGCAGGTTTATTCCTAGTATTGTATTCTTTTTGTTGCAATGCTGAATAGGATTGTTACTTCACTTTTTCTCTCTGATTTTTCATTGCTAGTGTATAGGAATGCATGAGTTTCTGGGCATTAATTTTGTATCCTGCAACTTTAGGTGCAGACAAATACTGTTTGATTCCACTTACACAAGGTACCTAGACTAGTCAAATTCATAGAGTCAGAAAGTACATTGGTAGATGTCAGGAGGTGGGGTGGAGAGGGGAAGGGGCGATGGGGAGCTAGTGTTTAAACGGGATGGAGTTTAAGTTTAGGAAAGTGAAAAATTCAGGAGATAGATGATGGTGAGAGTTATACAACAATGTGAATGTGTTTAGTGCCACTGAACTGTACAGATAAAAATGGTTAAAATAGTGTATTTTATATTATGTGACTTTTACCATATCACGATAAAAAAGCATTTAAAAAAAAAGAACTTAGCTGTTTTCTGACCTTCATAAAGGCAGTTTAGTTGCTTAGTCGTGTCCAACTCTTTGCAACCCCATGGACTGCAACACACCAGGCTTCCCTGTCCGTCCCCTGCTCCCAGAGCTTGTTTTTGCTTTGACTCCGTCTCTTCATGCTTTCTGGAGTTATTTCTCCACTGATCTTCAGTAGCATATTTGGTACCTACTGACGTGGGGAGTTCATCTTTTAGTGTCATATCTTTTTGCTTCTTCATACTGTTCATGGGGTTCTCAAGGCAAGAATACTGAAGTGTTTTGCCATTCCCTTCTTCAGTGGACCACGTTTTGTCAGACCTCTCCACCCTGCCCACCCATCTTGGGTGGCCCTACACGGCCTGACTCACAGTTTCATTGAGTTAGACAGTGGGATGATAAACGTATGTTTTTTGAGTCTGAAAAATAGAAGACTTCATTTCTAAAGGAACATGAGTTTGGGTGGTAGGGATCATTAAACCTTGTATTGTGTTTTTTGTTTTTTTGGCTGCAGCACCCAGCATGTAGGATCTCAGTTCCCTGACTTTGGAGGCATGGAGTCTTAACCACACCAGAGGGTCCAAACGGGTTGCCATGCCCTTCACCACACCATTCTGCAATGTCTGATAAAGCCCACTGCCTAACATTTGTATATATGAAACAGCAGTGGAGACTTCCCAGCCCAGACTCCCACCCCGTCAAGCCTTCAGCCTGCCTTTGTCTGTTGAATAAATTCAAACAGAAAAGTGAGAAAATGCAGGAGCAAAGGAAAATAGTCAAATAAGACCACGTAATAAGAGCTTAGTCATTAAACAAAGCCCAGGACCGTTCATTCCTTCTCAAGGGCTGCAGGTGATTTTCCGGGCCGTATCCTGTGAGCTGCCTCAGAGATCCTGAAACTCCCACCAGGTGGAGAAGTTAACTATGTGATGACCACAACCGTAGCCACGGTTCTGAAAACTGGCCTCAAAGAAATGGGAACAAACTGACCCGGAACTGAAGACGGACTGTACCGGAAACAGCCCAGATGATGCTGGTCAGACACCGGCAACCAGTCTCAGCGTGGCTGCCAGACCTGGCCGTGCTGTCTGTAGCCCCGTCCCTCCCCCCCCGTGCACCCTGGAAGCCCTGCATGGAATAGTTCTTGCCCACCGTGACACGGGGGACTTCCTAGGTGGAGTGGTGGCACAGAATCCACCTGCCAGGGCAGGAGACGTGGGTTCGATCCCTGGGTTGGGAAGATGCCCTGGAGAAGGAAATGGCAACCCACTCCAGTATTTTTGCCTGAAAAATCTTATGGACAGAGAAGCCTGGAGGGCTATAGTTCATGGGGTTGCAAGGAGTTGGACATGACTGATCAACCAAGCATTCACACACACACACACACACACACACACAGTGAGCAGTTGGCATTTGGAAATAAGTCCACTTTCTCCTCTGGTTGCCAGCCTCTGAAATAAAGCAAACTCCCCTTTCCACCAACTCGTGTCTCGAGAATTGGTTTTTGAGCCACAAGAAGCAGACCCCACTTTAGGTAACTTATATGTGTTTCTCTGTGTGTGTGTGTGTGTGTGTATTCATGTGTGTGTGTGTGTGTATTCACGTGTGTGTGTGTATTCATGTGTGCATGC
This sequence comes from Cephalophus harveyi, assembly GCA_006410635.1. Lineage (NCBI taxonomy): Eukaryota > Metazoa > Chordata > Mammalia > Artiodactyla > Bovidae > Cephalophus > Cephalophus harveyi. The sequence continues at coordinate 458,087 of SJYT01003455.1, read as the reverse complement.
ATGTGCACACACGAGTGTCCCTCTGTGTCCTTCAGGAAAATCCAGTGTCATGAAAATAGGACCAAGTTGTAAGTCCTGGCAATGCAGGTGACAGCGTGACTGATAGGAAGCACTACTTTTTGAATGCCTATACCGAGCCAGGTAATTGAGACACATTCTGTAAGATATCTCACAACCTTCAGAGGCAGCTGTTATTAATCATCATTTCCAGGCTACTGAATAAACACTTAAAGAGGTTATGTAAGTGCCTAGATCTATCTAACTAGAAACTTTATATACCCAGAGACAAGTGCTACAAAATGAAGAAGCACTATAAACAAAAAATAGAAAAGTCTTGATGAGAAGCTTCACCTGCCTTAATCTTTGCCCAGATCCCTAATCTGTACAGTAGACTTACTTGGGTTCACTATCAGAACTCATGCTTCATTATGACAGTTCCATTTGCATGAACAATAAAAAGTTCAGGGTAGACTCCTTCTTCATCCTTGCATGCGTGCGTATGCTAAGTCACTTCAGTTGTGTCCAACTCCTTGAAAACCTACAGACTGTAGCCCACCAGGTTCCTCTGTCCATTGGATTCTCCAGGCAAGAATATAGGAGTAGGTTGCCATGCCCTCCTCCAGGGGATCTTACCAACTCAGGAATCAAACCTGTGTCTCCTGAATTGCAGGCGGATTCTTTATCATTGAGCCACCAGGGAAGCCCCTCATCCTTGCAGACCTGAATGTAAAATTGCTTTCTGATTGCAGAGCTTCTATTTTCAGTTTGGATGTGCATAAGAATGTGTGTGTGTGTGTGTGTGTGTGTGTTTTAATGTTTAGAGACTCAACATTTGGACTCCTTCAACCAATTCAACCAAAAAGTCCCCTCACAAAAAAACCCAGTACTATCTGAGGATAGCTATAACTTAGTGTGATTTGTTTATTGCATTTTGAAAATGCTGTTTATCCTTCCTACACTTGACATAATCTACCAAGCTGTCACCTGATGTCTATTGCATGATTATATTCCAGAGTATTTAAAATAGCTTCCTTGTATCTAGTCAGATGAGTAAATGTTGAGTGACACATTGAGATTCTTACTTAGACTGGGAATTCCTTTCAGAATCAATTCATAAACACTCATGAACAAGGCATGCCTGCAGAGGATTTGATCACATTACTTTGTATTGCGTGTTTGGGAAGAGTGTTAATGGCTGACGTGTACTTGCTCTGTTGGGGTTTATTTTGAAAACGGAGTCTTATTCTATAGGTCGCCTCCTATTGTGCATTCATGGTTATTTTTCCACTTCGCTGGTTAAAAAGAGACAATCCCAACCCAATCAATTTGACAACATATGTTATAAGAATTTCCTTATTTCCATAGAAAAGTTTGCTACCATTTATCCAACATCCACTAAGAGCTTTCCATATATCAGGAACTATGCTATATATTTTTATGCATTATATTTTTATCTTATCTAACCCCCAATAATCCTGTGAGTTAGGTACCATTATATCTATTTGATGGATAAGAAGCTAAGAGTCTGAAGGTCAGGCATTTGGTAACTAATGATTCTACCCTGGATTCTTGAGAACAGAATAAACATAGATTATTTCCACAAATCTCAAAGCCTATTAGCCCATAAATATCTATTTTAGCAGTTCCTGTGGTCTCTGAAGTGTAAAGACCATGATACTCAAGACACTTTGGGAACTCAGTTAAATCAGATCCTTAGCCAGTTAAATAGAGCAGAGATTTGAGTGAACCTATTATTGTGAGTACTGATTCAGAAAACTTCGAAGAAACAGAGGACATATTCACGTGCTTCCTCAATCAACGGTTAACACTAAACCTTGCTTTCTGATGTCATGAAAGGAAACGCAACTCTATCGCTCTTGCTGATCAATAGCTCAAGCTCCAGAGCCAGATGTTCAGCAGGTCACCTTGCCTTTAGTTCTTTTTAGCTTTGTGACTTTATTCAAGTTTCTGAACATCTCTGTGTCTCAATTTCCTCTTGTGTAATATGGAGCGTGTAACAGCATTTATACCATAAACCAGTATAATGATTAACCAACTTCTCATTGAGAATTATTATTTTGCTTGTCATTAACATTTCTTTGGGAGAAGGCAATGGCACCCCACTCCAGTACGCTTGCCTGGAAAAGCCCATGGGAGGAGCCTGGTGGGCTGCAGTCCATGGGGTCACTTAGAGTTGGACACGGCTGAGCGGCTTTACTTTCACTTTTCACTTTCATGCATTGGAGAAGGAAATGGCACCCCACTCCAGTGTTCTTGCCTGGAGAATCCCAGGGACGGGGGAGCCTGGTGGGCTGCCGACTATGGGGTCGCACAGAGTTGGACACGACTGAAGCGACTTAGCAGCAGCAGCAGCAGCAGCATTTCTTTAAAACCTTGCAACTATAAATGAGATTATAAAGCTTTTCTACCATTATTATTACGACTCAAGAGGCGAGATTGGAAATGAGCGATGTGCTGCTTTCCCAGTGCAGTTCACATCACCTGGGAAGGAGGGTCACTCCTCACTCTATTTCTCACAGTAACACAACTATGGGTGAGTTCATGTAACATGATCTGTTTATCTCTAAGAGGCACTTTGTAAACAATTCTGAGAAGTCAATAATGTCTTATCATTTGTACAGCCCTTTTAAATTTCTTAGTATGTTTTTACATGACATATTTACTGCAACCCAGTGATGTTGGAAGGGGAACATTACCATCATTATTTACAAAAGCAGAAAGGGAGTTTAAATGTGAAGTTTTGGTAGAAGGAAGGATAGAGGCTTTAGCTCCTAATTTCTTGATCGCTTGTGTCTCCTCTGAACAGTCTGAGGAAAGGCAAAAGGTGATGGTGGTCCGTTTATAGGAAAACTGGATTTTCCCCATCTTTGCCCATCCCAGTGAAGATTATCCCTAATGAGGACAAGAGCACCCGGAAAGAAAGGATGGGCTCACTTTTCAAACACTACCAGGTGGCCCAGAAATACACTCCCAGAAATACACCCAGAAAAAAACCATAATTCAACAAGACTTCATTGCAGCCCTGTTTAAACGGCCAGGACGTGGCGGCAGCCTGGATGCTCCTGGACAGAGGAACGTGGTGAAGAAGACGCGGCACATACGCAATAGAACCGCACTCAGCCACGGAGAAAGAATGCAGGGGGCCACTTGCAGAGTCGTGGAGGGCCCTCGAGACCATCATACAGAGTGGAAAAAGTCAGAAAGAGGAAAACAGATCATATATAATGAATGTGCATGCAATCGAGAAAGATGGTATAGATGATCTTATTTGCAAAGCAGAAGCAGAGACGCTCCTGTAGAGAACAAACGTGTGGACACCAAGAGAAAGGGGGGGCGGGGCGGCGCTGGGAGGTTGGGATTGACACGTATACTAACGATACTGTGTATGAAATAGACGGCTAATGAGAAGCCCCTGGAGAGCGCAGGGAACTCCACTCTGTGCCCTGCAGCCACCTGAAAGGGAGTGAGATCCAGAACAAGGGGGGATGGACGGACACACACAGCCGATTCACTTTGCTGTGCAGTAGAAACTAAGACAGCATTGTAACGCAACGCGACACCTGTGGCTGATTCACGGTGACGGCAGAGGCCAACACAATATTGTAAAACAATTATCCCTCGATTAAAAAAAGATGATTAAAAGCATGAAAGGGATCCATTCATTCCCAGAGCCAAGGAAGGCAGGCGGTCTCTAGAAGCTGGGGAAATCAAGGAAACAGATTGTTCCCTTGGAGCCTCCGGAAACGTAGCTGTCGACACCTTGATTTTAGCCCAGTAAGAGGTAATGTGGCCTTCTGACCTTCAGAATTTTAAAGCAAGATAGTGTATCATTTTAGGTTACTGATTTGGCAGAAATTTGTTTCAAAACAATAGGAAACTGACATTGGATTTATATTTGATTTGATCGCGAATTTTTAATTCAGTAAAAAGATCAGGGAGGATGTGTGTTCCCATGAAAGAGAACAACAGACAATGCTTAAAGCACAAAGCGGAGAAGGCGATGGCGCCCTACTCCATGGCTCTTGCCTGGAAAGTCCCATGGGCGGAGGAGCCTGGGGGGCTGCAGTCCTTGGGGTCACTAACAGTCAGACACGACTGAGCGACTTCCCTTTCACTTTTCACTTTCACGCATTGGAGAAGGAAATGGCAACCCACTCCAGTGTTCTTGCCCGGAGAATCCCAGGGACGGTGGAGCCTGTTGGGCTGCCGTCTATGGGGTCTCACAGAGTCGGACACGACTGAAGCGACTCAGCAGCAGCAGAGCACAAAGGCTGGAAGGAGGACAACCAGTGGAGCTGGATGAAATGAAGGTGCGTGTGAGGACCAGATGCGTGTAGGTGGGGAGGTGAGGGGACACAGCTGCTTAGAGCCCTGAGTAAATTCAACTCCCTTCTTAAAGAATTTGAACAACAGGGAAACATGGGGAATTGGATTTGCATTCGGAGAGACTTGGAAAATAGTCATGGCTAGAGTGAGATTGAAAGGCTCAGGTAGAAGTTAAGGAGCATAGTATCTAGTGAGAGGTGAGAGGTGAAGTCACTCAGTCGTGTCCGACTCTTTGTGACCCCATGGACTGTAACCTACTAGGCTTCTCTGTCCATGGGATTCTCCAGGCAAGAATACTGGAGTGGATGGCGCCCTATGCAGGGTGAGATGGCCGGATGGCGTCACTGACTCGATGGACGTGAGTCTGAGTGAACTCTGGGAGCTGGTGATGGACAGGGAGGCCTGGCGTGCTGCGATTCATGGGGTCACAGAGAGTCGGACACGACTGAGCGACTGAACTGAACTGAAGCAGGAACACCTTCGTGGGGTAGGTATAGAGCTAAGGGGCTTCCCACGTGGCTCAGTGGTAAAGGATCTGCCTGCCCATGCAGGAGATGTGGATTCAATTCCTGGGCTGGGAAGATCCCCTGGAGATGGAAATGGCAACACACTCCAGTATTCTCACCTGGGAAATCCCATAGACAGAGGAGCCTGTTGGGCTACCCACTGAGCCACCTGGGAAGCTGATTAGATAACAACAGCCACCACTCCAAGCCTCTCCAGGAAAGCGTTTTGTATGCCCCAATGCCTAGGACTAGGAAGCCATTTATTTTCATCATATAAGAGAGCTTACATCTCTAACAGATTTTCTTTTTTGGAAAAAATTTGTAAAAACACAGGACACTAACAGATGCTTTGTATGCGCTCTTTGTTTTTTTAAATAAAAGTCCAAATATCTTACCCACTGTTTCTTTTTCTTCATCTGAGGCTCAAATCCTTATTTGAAGCCTTTTGCTGATTTCCCAGAATGCTTTCGCACAGAGCACACACATGGTCAACTTCGCTCACCCCAAGAATCAGCGCATTTGTGATTATCTGGGTGAATCTTTTTCCAGCATTTTGAAAATTACTTATCAAATGCAACATATTATCCAAGCATTCTAACCAAGCATTCTAACCTTGTCTATTTAACCAATTAACCTTTCTTTTCACTCTTAATAGGAGGGTAGAGCAGCAATTTACTGGGCTTGATGTGCCTATCAGACATAAATAAGGTACCAGTGGAAACAGTTTTTGTTGTAGCTGAAAAAATATATATTTTTGTACTACAGAACCCTGTGAACCATTAATAAAGTTAATCCTCTCAGCATATGTTATTTACTGAAAGAAATCACCATTCTATCCATTTTGCTTAGGCATAATGCCAGAACTATAATAAAATGCATTAAGGCTAATTACGATGATTTTGACCTCAGGATAATGATATTAAAATGATTAGGCAGAAGAGAAAACTGAAATTGAAAACATGTGGAGACCATCTTTTGGTCTTTGGATTAATTTCAAATGTTTTAGGAGTATTAATCAGCTGGTTGCCCTACTTTCTATAGCCCGCTTAGACTGTTCAGCTCAACAAACACAGGCATTAGGACCAGGCTGGGTTCAGTTCTCTGCTTAGAGGATACCCCAACCTGAAAAGAGCAGAGATGCGCTTGGATGTGACGTGGAATAGCTTCCTGTGTGGTGGTCATGAAAGGAACAGCTGAGTAGGCACTGAGCTAAATCAGTATGTGTGTGTGCGGGTGTGTTTGTTAGTTGCTCAACTGTGTCTGACTCTTTGCCACCCCAAGGACTGCATAGCCCACCAGGCTCCTCTGTCCATGGGATTCTCCAGGCAAGAATACTGGAGTGAGTTGCCATGCCCTCCTCCAGAGGATCTTCCCAACCCAGGGATTGAACCTCGGTCTCCCTCATTGCAGACAGATTGTTTACCATTTAAGCTACCAGGGAAGCTGGTATGTGAGGTGGGTAAACAAAAGATAGATAACCAATGATGGACAGATGATAAAAATACGTATAGGCTAGATCGATGTACAGAGATAGAAAGATGGCAGAAGATAGATGGGAGAGAGATGTATAGAGAGATTAGATAGACAAGTGTTAGTCATTCAATCGTGTCCAACTCTTTGTGACCCTGGACTGTAGCCTGACAGGCTCCTCCGTCCCTGGGATTCTCCAGGCAAGAATCCTGGAGCGGGCTGCCATTCCTTCTCCAGGGGACCTTCCTGGCCCAGGGATCAAACCCGCATCTCCTGTGGTTCCTGCATTGCAGGTGGATTCTTTACCGCTGAGCCACTGGGGAAGCCCCGACATGTATCCATCTCCCCCAAACCCCCTCCCATCCATGCCGCCATGTGGCATTGAACAGAGTTCCCTGTGCTAGACAGCAGGTCCTTGTTGGTTACCATTTTAAATGCAGCAGTGTGTACGTATCCATCCCAAACTCCCTAAGTGGAAGTGTGAGTCCTCTCGCTTTGTTCTTTTCAACGTTGTTTTAAATATCCAACACCGAGATAACAGTGGAATCCAAATCTAGTCCAAAGTGCATCATCAGCATTGGGCACAAGTAGTGCTAGGTACCGGAGAAGGCGGTGGCAGCCCACTCCAGCACTCTTGCCTGGAGAATCCCAGGGACGGGGGAGCCTGCTGGGCTGCAGTCCATGGGGTCGCGCAGAGTCGGGACACAACTGAAGCGACTTAGCAGCAGCAGCAGCAGCAGTTCTAGGTACTTTACTGTAAATGTGAACGTGTTACATAACATGTAGATAATACATACATTCCCATTTGTGTACACTTTCTTCTCACACACAACATAATATTCTATAGCTGAGATAGATTTTGGCAGCTAACAGGAATTTTCTGTACAGATTTCAGAAAGCAGGATTTTCTGTCTTCCAACGCAGTACAGAGATGTCCCCTCTACTGAAAGATGTGAGATCACCAAGTTAAAACATGGTGGGGACTCACATCCCTGGTCTAGATGTCCAGTACCCCAGGGGATAGCGGCGGTGCTGACCCAGCGAGAGATGATGATATCTGACAGGCTGGCTTGTTTCCTTGTCTACGTGGAGCTCCTGAGAGAGCCGTCAGACGTTTTATGCCTGGTCAACTGCAGAGCAGGCGGGGCTCCTCTGACTGTCTTTCCAGCCTGGGGTATGGGGAAATAGCAGACACAGAAATCCCGGGAAGCTCCACGGAGTGGTCTGAAACACAGCGTCTCTTTGTAGACTGACTTCTGACTATTTCTCAGATTTCTCAGAGCAAGCAAGAGCCACTCAGGTCAATTGACTCTATCTATCAAGGGTTTTCTTCAGCTTCCATCACTCCCGCTTGCTGAGTCAGTATCCCTTTCTTGCATTTCCTCCTCTTTCTTTGAGGTTTACTTACGCTGAGTACAGCTTTCACTGGACTTCTAGCCTCTCATGACTACAAATCCCCCAGCCCTCTAATTTTCCTTCCCACCCCCACCACAGCCTCATCTAGTCATCTTTTTACAAAGCCTTCCTTCAAAGATATCTTTGTAATGAAGCCTGAGGAAGATGGTGACAATTTCAGACCGTAAGAACACACCAAATACACTTTCAAGCGGCCGTTACATCGCGGGCATTTTGCGACCTGCTGGAGACACATCAGGCAAAGGACGGGCCCCTCCCTTTCCACACAAGTAGACACATGCTTGTGAGTGTGTAATAAGTGCTATGGGAAAGCCTGAGGTTCTGTTGGGTGAAGCATTTGGCCAGAGATACCTGGAGGAAATTGGGACAAGTAGGACGAATATGGGGAAATCGATGGAAGAAACTTTCCAGCCAAAGAAATTGACATTTGGAAGCCATGGAGTGGAAGAGCCTATTTCGAGACCCCAAAGTTGTCCAGTACAACTGGAGCTTAGGACAAACACGGAAAATAAAACCATGAGTTGAGAAAGAGGTACTTAGAGACCACATGTAGGAGTTTGCCACCATCTCTAGGGAACAACCAGTGGCTTACCAGAAGGCTGACAAGACGGAAGCTGTATGTGGAAAGGAAGAGAAGGGGACAACAGAGGACGAGATGGCTGGACGGCATCACCGACTCAATGGACATGAGTGTGAGCAAGCTCTGGGAGTTGGTGATGGACAGGGAGGCCTGGCGTGCTGCAGTCCATGGGGTTGCAAAGAGTCAGACATGACTGAGTGACTGAGCAACAGGTTTGTATGTTGGGAGTGTATTCTAAGGGGACAAGATGTGGTGTGAGGAGGTTATTTCCAGGGTCTAGATGAGGAATGGGAATGATGTAACTGTGTCACACAAATGAGTATTAAAAAAAAAAAAAAGGAGTAGATTATTTAGTTCCTTCAGAGATAGAAATTGCAAATATAGGACTTATAGGAAGAGAAACCACCAGGCATGTGAGAGAAAAAAACAAAGATTTTAACCTGAGAAAGTAGAGATACATAAAAACCAGATAGGCCTTGCTGGAGCGAGCCCAGGATGCCAGAGGGCGTGTTTACTATGGCAGCGGGGCCGTCAGCGGTTAGGGTATGCGAGATGGCACACTGGAATCACACTTTACAAAGGAAAAGCTTGCGCTCCGTAACATTCCTAAATACTAAAGTCTGTTGAGCTTTAGCTATTGCTAGCTTTGAAATATTTTTGTCAGCCTTACCTCATCTTATACTGGACTTCAATAAAATGGATTTTTCATTTAGGTAATAAAACCCAGCCTGCGTTCCTTGTAAAATTTGAACGTGTATCCTCACAAGGACACAGATCAAGGAGGGAGAGCGTGAGCCAAGGTCCTCGTGGAGAATCAGAAGGTTGGTGACTGAGGCAGCCTCTGAAAAAGACACTAATTCTTATTTTTACCTCCTCGGGACCTTGAAAAAGAAGGCGATGGGACCTGGGATGAGCCAGAGAAGCTCCTTTCACTGACAGCGTTTGAAAGACCCAGCCGTGGTGATTCTCAGGAAATGTTTTTTAACTTGAGCCCAAACCCCTTCTCTGAGCCTCAGTCTCCTTTATCCAACTGTCCCCTTGACCCAGCCTTACATCTAGAGCAGAGCTTACCTTAACACGCCCACATCTGAACTCTGGGTCTCCCCCTCACGTTCCGAGGCGTCTCTGCTCTCAGTCTCCACGCCTCTCACTTAACAGCACCACTAACGCCCAGCTTCTGAAGCCAGAAAAATAGGGGTCAGGTGTGGACCCTTCCTTGCCTACCACATCTAATCTTCCTGTTCTTTTTATTTTTTTTCTGTTATTTTTTAGTTTCCACATGTAAGAGAGACCATATCTCATGTGTCCTTCTCTGACTTATTTCATGTACCCTCGAGGTCCATCTGTATTTTCACAAATGACAAGATTTCATTCTTTTCATGTGTGAATAATATTGCATTATCTTTATCCTTTCTGTATCTTTATCCATTATCTATATCCATTCTGTATCTTTATCCATTCATCCACTGATGGGTGCTTAAATTGTTTCCATAGCTTGGCTACTGTGGATAAAGCTGCAGTGAACGCAGCAGGGCATATATCTTTTGAATTAATATTTTCATTTCCTTTGGATAATCTCACTTTTTTATTTTTGCTTTTGATGTAAAATTTAAAAAATCATTGCTAAGACATATGCCAAGGAGATTACTGCATATGTTTTCTTCTAGGAGTTTTACGGCCTCAAGTCTTATATTCAAGTCTTTAATTCATTTTAATTAACTTTTATGTATGGTGTAAGATAGTGGCTCAGGTTTTTTTTTCTTCTGAATGTGACTGTCTAATTTTCCCGGTACAATTTATTAAACAGGCTATCATTTCCCCATTGTATATTACTGGCTCCTTTGTGACAAATTAATTGACATGTATTTGAGTTTATTTCTGGGTTCTCGATTCTGTTCCATTTCCACTAGAATGTGTGTCCATTTTTTATGCCAAAGTCATAATGCTCTGATTCCTGGAGCTCTGTAGCACAGCCTGAAATCTGGAGTCCAGCCGTATCGTCCACTGTGGTTCGGGAGTGCAGCTCTGTAGCACAGCCTGAAGTTTAAGACTTCTAGTGTTATTCTTTGCTCTTAAGGTTATTTTGGCTATTCAGGGTCTTTTGTGGTTCCATACAAACTTTAAGGTTTTTTATTCTCTTTCTGTGAAAAATACCACTGGAACCTTGATAAGAATTGCACTGAATAGGTAGATTGCTTTGCATAATGTGGGCATTTTAACAATATTATTCCTTCCAATCTATGAGCATGGAATATTTTTACATTTTGTGTATCCTTCAATGTATTCCATTAATGTCGTCACTAGACAAGTCTTGTAGTTTTCAACGTACGGGTCTTTTTGACCTCCTTGGTCCTTATTCTTTTGATACAACTGTGAGTAAATGTTTTTCCTCAGTTTCTTTATAATAGTTCATTATTAGTGTATAAAATGCAACAGATTTTGTGTATTGACTTTGTGCCCTCTAACTTTAGTGTGTCTGTTTCTTAGTTCTAATAGTTTTTTCACAGTCTTTGGGTTTTCTATATATGGTAGCATGTCATCTGCAAATAATGACAGTTTTGCTTCTTTCTTTCAAATTTGGATGATTTTATTTTTTCTTCTTGCCTAGTTGCTGTACTAGGACTTCCAAAACTATGTTGAAAGAAAGTGGTATGAGTGGAATCCTTGTCTTGTTCCTGACCCTAGAGTAAAAGCTTTCGTTGACCGTGACACTTTCTAGAGAGTTTCTGTCATTAATGGGTGTGGAGTTTTGTCAGACCTTTTTTGTGCATCGATTGTGATGATCGTGTAAATTTTACTCTTCATTTTGTTAATGTGGTGTATCACACTGATCGACTTGCGAATGTTGAATCATCCTTGCATCCGTGGAATAAATCCCAATTGACCATGGTACGTGCTGCTTTTAATGTTGTTGAGAATTTTTACCTCTTCGTGCATCAGGGCTGTTAGCCTGTAATTTTCTTTTTATGGCGTCTTTGTCTGGTTTGGTATCAGGGTAAATGTAAATCAGGTAAAACGTGTTTGGAAGAGCGCCCTTCGCCCTTCTGTCTTTTGGAAGAATTTGAGAAGGATTTGGTATTAATTGTTTTTTAAAATTTTGGTAGAGTTCTGGACTTTTGTTTGTTGGGAGGTTTTTGATCTCATGTTCTGATTCTCTGGAAGAAGAAATGAAACTTACGGGCCTCTCCATGGTGGTTCAGCTGGTAAAGAATCTGCCTGCAATGTGGGAGACCTGGGTTCGATCCCTGGGATGGGAAGATCTCCTGAAGAAGGGCATGGCAACCCACTCTAGCATTCTTGCCTGCAGAATCCCCATGGACGGAGGAGCCTGGGTGGCAGGCTGCAGTCCACGGGGTCTCAAAGAGCTGGACGCAGCTGAGTGACTCAGCACAGAACATCGTGTTATTTTATGATGAATGAGGGAGAAGCATTGAAAAATAATGGTGCCGACACATTTACTGTAACAATCCAAAGGAGAGAGGCTTTGTTCTCCTAATGGAGGTGAAGCCAGAAAGTGGCCTTTGACTGTGCATTCGTGTTGCCCCTTTTTCTTTTGTGGTAGAAAAATAACTGTATAGGGAGAGGCGTGTGTCCGTGAGCTCCACTTGGTTTGTTCTGAGACGCCCTCCTGCTCTATCCACCAAGAGTAAGTGGCCGCTGTTGCCTGCATCCCTGCCCCTCCTGTGCCTCCTCTCGGCTCTTAGAGACAGACTGGCAAGCTATCGTTTTGATCCTGACTGCCTCATGCCTGTTTTCCTGCTGTGTCTGTTATATATATGAGTCATTTTCCAAATGTTTAGAAGAGAAAAATATTGTGTCAGAGCTCATTGTAGCATCTTGAGATTCCTTGGAGAGTCTGGGGCTCCTCCTGGAAACTGCTCTCCAGAAGCCTTGAGATTAGCTCGGTAATTCACTCTGTCACTCCCGCGCTGCGTGAACTTGGACGAGCCAACCTGTGTCTCTGGACTTCAAATTACAGGCCTACGTGCAATGAGACCGTTGGATTAGATTACCCGTGATCATGTTTTCATGGTTTATCTTGTATGTGTGGGGACCCCTATTTAATTTAGATAAGCTCAGCGATTATCAAATAGCAACACAGAGGTTTTCACTTCTGAGCTGTTCACAGAAAGAAACGGAGAGGAGCAGAGAGCGGACATCAAGGAGAAACAGAGCAGGCGCCGGGCTTCAGACCCTGGGCCTCATGCTAGTATTGCAGCTGTGCTTCGGCCAAACAGAAAACTTCATTCAGATTCTGTGCCACCCAGCTTAGGACAGATTGTGTTGAAGTAGCATGCATGTGCTGGTTGTTCCGTCATGTCTGACTCTTTTCGACCTCAGGGACTATAGCCCGCCTGACTCCTCTGTCTGGGGTTCTCTAGGCAAGAATACTGGAGTGGGTTGCCATTCCCTTCTCCAGGGGATCTTCCCCACCCAGGAATAGAAGCTGGATTTCCTGCATTGCAGGTGGATTCTTTACCATCTGAGCCACCAGGGAAGCTGCAGTAATAAGTGGCCACAATTCTCTGTGGCATACACCACCACCAACAAAAGCTGTTTTACATTTAAATTACACCTCCAGCACGGATTGGTTCTGGCTCTGCTTCTAATTTCCTCTATTCCTGGGCCCAGGCTTAAGGAACAGCCTCTCCCAGAGTCCCAAGGATGTGTCATTCTTTTTTTTTTTTCTTTCTTAATGGCTTTCAACTTTTTGTTTCTTTGCTTATTTTAAATATTTATTTTTGGCTGCATCAGATCTAGTTACAGCACGTGGGATCTTCTGTTGCAGGGTGTAGGCTTACGGGCTTGGTTGCTCTGTGGCAGGTAGGGTCTCAGTTCCCCAGCCAGGAATCAAACCCACCCCCGCTGCATTACAAGGCGGATTCTTCGCCACTGGACCCCCCAGGAAGTCCCAGGATGTGCCACCCTTAAGTCAAAAGCAACGAACGATGATGAAACCACAAAATTTCTCCTGAGCAGCATCACACTTCCCTTCCACTCCGGCCTTACTGGCCAAAGCAGAGTACACAGCTGAGTCTGAATTCAAGGGAGAAAGAAGGATGCCCATCTTACAAGGAGAGAAGCAAGCAATTAAGGACAAAAATGTAATCGACTACAGTCATATTTTTATGGAAACTGAATGGAATGTAGTGATCCTACAGGAAAGTAAGGATGCTTGACTGCCAACTTACTAGATAAAAAATGTGCAAACACCGTTATTGGTTGACTTTCTTTACACAGAGCGAAGACAGGATTCCCTGTCCTTTAGGACCGTGATCCTCCCAACACTGGCTCAGTTACGTGCTGATCAGAGTGGAGAATGGTCACATCCTGCTCACGGGATTGTCCTTAGCTCTTCAGCCCCGCTGTCATGCCCGCACCTCATTCCGTTCACTCTTGCCTGTTCTCTGCATATTTGCATTATGGCCACAGCTTTTAAAACTCAGAGTTTCACAGCTTTTGTAAGTTTTGTAAATGCACATGAACTTGGCTTGTTACAAAGCAATAACAAACCAGCTGCTGTAGGAAGGCTAACACTTCTGCAGATGGGAAAATGTGTAATTTGCTTTGCATGTATAACATAGTGCTTTTCCGAATTTAAGTATTTCAACATTTAAGACCACCGTTGGTATCACACCTATAATACTTAAGAGATTACAACAATTTAGGGCACTTTAGCTTTATAATCTTCCAAGACTTACATTATTTAGTTGTATAACAAGAAAAAAATTGGTCTAAAGGAGAATGAGTTTTGCTACATGTTAAAAACCAACCAATAATTGCCTTTCAGTGTTTATTATTGCTTTGTTCTGTTTTCTAAGCAGGAAGAAACTTTACACATGCACTCCAGAAGACAATCTTAACAGGGCTCTTTAGTATTCTTTTATTTATAGATACAAAGTCTAAATACATTTAATCCATATAAATTATAATGCCCTTTAATTGGCCAAGTAAAAATTGGAGCTGATCAGAAATGAACCATTTCTATAGAGCAGTTGTCTAGACAAGGCAGGATTAGAGACCACCATTAAATAGTTTTTCCTGTCTCATTTCAGCCACCTGACACTAAAAAAGCCCAATTAACAAGATTTCTTTGGTGGGGGGGGCACACCTCACTGACCAAACTTTCTACTGATTAGATGATTATAGCCCCATTTTTTCTTTCCTGCCTCTTTTCTCACCCTCTTTATGCATCAACACTTCTGCAGATATATTTTGAAAATTATCAGCAGACAGAATATATCTCCGCCTCTTTCCAATTTACTCATCTTCTTTTCATTTACCATGTTTTTGGTGTTTGATGTAGGCCAACCATGAGGCCGAGATCAGAGACTAACTCAGGGCAGGACTCCTCCCCGTCGAACCTTCCCAACTGTTACTTCCAACCAGTCTATTACATGCTGACTTTATTGTGTCATGATTTTGCTTTCAACTTCCACATAGTGATTTGTCACTTGCTTCTATTTTCAGCTGTGTGATCTTGGGCCAGTTATTCAAATTCCTGTGCCCCAGCTTTCCTATCTGTATAATGAGAAAAGAAGAGCATCTACCTATGTGGGTCGTTATGAAAATAAACTGTTGCTAATAAAGCACTTGAAATAGCGCCTGGGACATAGTAAAAACTGTTCAGTCCATGTTAACTATTACCATGGAGATGAATACACATGAAAAATCTCAAGCTTTGGAATTTGACTCCTCTGTGAAGGCAAGTCTTTCCATTACTGCTTTTGAAAATAGAAAAATTTCCAATAATCTGATAAATGCATTTAGCAATTTTATTTACCAAGCACTTTTGCATGTTATATTTTGGTAAGTTCCATGAGGGTAGAAATCTCTGGCTTCCTGTCTCGGTCATTGTGATGAGATGTATCTTGGTAACTGTTTGTTGACTAATGAATAACAAAATGATATTCTTTTATCTTTGCAGTCCTGGAGCTCGTGAAGGAATGGAGATGTGATTCAACCAGCTGTATTAGTTTGGTAGGGCTGCTTAACAGAGTACACAAGACTCGGTGGCTTAAACAACAGAAATCTGATTTGTCACAGTCTGGAGGCTAAACATCTGAGACCAAGGTGTCTGCAGCGCTGGCTCCTTCTGAGGTTGTCTCCTGGGCTTGTGGGTGTCCACCTCCTCCTCCTGTCTTCACGTGACCTTTCTTCCACTCATATTGGAGAGGGTCTACCCTAAAATACCCCTCATTTTAAACATAATCACCTCTTAAAAGGTGACTGTCTCCACTACAGGCACATTTGAGATTCTAGTGGGTGACGACTTCACTATATTAACTTGGGGATGTCTCTCATGTTAGGGTTACACATGGAACCAAACCTCTTTAGTCATCTTCCTGACACAGGGATCAAACCTGCATCTCCTGCGTCTCCTGTGCTGGCAGGCAGGTTCTTCACCCCTGAGCCACCTGGGAAGCCCTTTAGTCATCACGTTCATATTTTTTATTTCCAATGAAATGCGATTTATTCTAGGCTTCCATGATGGCTCAGTGGGTAAAGAATTCACCTGTAATTCAACGGACACAGGAGACCCAGGTTCAGTCCCTGGATTGGAAAGATCCCCTGGAGAAGGGAATGGCAACCCACTTCAATATTCTTGCCTGGAGTATTCCATGGACAGAGAAGCCCTGGCAGGCTATATAGTCCATGGAATCACAAAGAGACTGAGTACCTTTATCCTGGCAACAGGGGGGATGGGTGGCAAATATTTGGCAAAACAAGGAATAAAGATGAAAAAATCAAAGTCAGAATAGAGAAAAAGGAGGAAAATAAAGCTATGACAAACCTAGACAGCATATTAAAAAGAAGAGACATTACTTTGCCAACAAAGGGCTGTATAGTGAGAGCTATGGTTTTCCCAGTAGTCATGTATGGAAGTGAGAGATGGGCTATAAAGAAGTCTGAGCACTGAAGAATTAATGCTTTTGAGCCATGGTGTTGGAGAAGACTCTTGAGAATCCCTGGGGCTGCAAGGAGATCCAACCAGTCCATCCTAAAGGAGATCAGTCCTGAATATTCATTGGAAAGACTAATGCTGAAGCTGATGCTCCAATACTTTGGCCACCTGATGCAAAGAGCTGACTCATTAGAAAAGACCCTGATGCTGGGAAAGATTGAGGGCAAAAGGAGAAGGGGGTGACAGAGGATGAGATGGTTGGATGGCATCACCGACTCGATGAGCATGAGTCTGAGTGAACTCCGGGAGCTGGTGATGGACAGGGAGGGCTGCCGTGCTGCGCTTCATGGGGTTGCAGAATCGGACACGACTGAGAGACAACAACACAACAACAAGGGAAGAAAAGAGAAGGGAAGAAAAGACTGGCTAGAAAAGTAATGTATCCCATGTCTTGAGTGTTTTTTTTTTTTTTTTTAAGGCTAACTGCCTGAAAACTTAAAAAAAAAAAAAAAAAAAGGAAGGGTTATTACAATCAGTAATCTAAGAATGAGAGGAAAAGCTAATGCTGGCCATAACATTATCACCATCTTTCTCCACGATTAATTCAAAGCCCCACTTTTCACTTTCAAATCACATTTAAATCATTTTTTTCCATGATGCCAAGCTTACTCTGAAAGCACTGATGAACTTCTTTTTAAATTTTATATACAGAAAACCATCAACAAGCAAGCAGAACCCAAAAGTCATTAGTAGAGTTTTTATTAACTGCCCCAGAGCTGGCTCTGTTTGTGTCGGTCGACAGCCTGTCCCAGCAACCACAACTGCGGCGTCCAAATCATACAGCTGGAAGTTTCAGCGCTTGGAGCGACGCTGTACACGCTGCCTCTCCATTAATCCATGAACTTAATACACATCCGTCTCCGCAGTGGTGCCTCCGTGTCTAACTGAACTACTTACATCCTGTAAATTTGCAGTCGTTTTGACTTCTAGAAAGCAAAGCAGTCAGGTTTGCCTGACCTCATCAGTTTAATCTCAGAGTATCTAAGCTACTCCACAACTCATGTATCTTTATGTAAAAAAGAAAAAAATGGCACAGCAAGAGCTGTTATTAGAGACATGTGTTCCAGGCTGTGATCAGAAATCATTCATCTTTCTGGAGGAACATGAAAATATGAATATAATATATCAAAAACGAATGCGGCTAATGAATGACTATGTGCTGAAATCACCACAGTCACGTGTAGGATGACATCGTCAGGGTCTTCAGTATCAGTCGGAAAACACATCTTCTAGGGAAAACTATTATTCACGAAGGTCGTGAATCTGTCAGTGTATGTAAGTGTGTTTAATGTATTAATTACACTGTGTCTGAAAGTTTCTTAGCTCTGCTCATTTAAGCCTCAGAAATCAGGAAACAGTATACACTAACCAGGAGGGCTTGATTCTACAAGGGTTTGGGGACAAAACTGTCTTTTCATGAGTTGTAACTTTATTGCCTTGAGCCTTCTCGGCACCAGGCAAGTGGGCAGTGTTGTCATATAACGTCACACAGAAGCAAGAAGAATCATTCATTATAAAGAAGAACACCTATCAGCACATCTTCTTCCTGTTTTACAGTTTGGACAGCGACTCACAATACCCTTCCCTGTTTTGTGCATCGGTTCACTTCATTCAGTTCAGTCCCTCCGTCGTGTCTGACTCTTTGCGACCCCATGGATTGCAGCTCTCCAGGCCTCCCTGTCCCTCACCAACTCCTGGACCTTGCTTAAAGTCATGTCCATTGAGGCGGTGATGCCATCCAACCGTCTCATCCTCTGTCGTCCCCTTCGCCCAACTTTAGTCTTTCCCAGCATCAGGGTCTTTTCCAATGAGTCAGTCTTCACATCGGGTGGCCAGAGTATTGGAGCTTCAGCTTCAACATCAGTCCTTCCAATGAATATTCAGGACTGATCTCCTTTAGAATGGACTGGTTGGATCTCCTTGCAGTCCAAGGGACTCTCAAGAGTCTTCTCCAACATCACAGTTCAAAAGCATCAATTCTTCGGTGCTCAGCTTTCTTTACAGTCCAGCTCTCACATCTATACATGACTACAGGAAAAACCATAGTTTTGACTATATGGACATTTGTTGGCAAAATAATGTCTCAGCTTTTTAATTGCTGTCTCGGTAAGTCATAGCTTTTCTTCCAAGGAGCAAGCATCTTTTGCTCTCACATCTATACATGACTACAGGAAAAACCATAGTTTTGACTATATGGACATTTGTTGGCAAAATAATGTCTCAGCTTTTTAATTGCTGTCTCGGTAAGTCATAGCTTTTCTTCCAAGGAGCAAGCATCTTTTAATTTCATGGCTGCAATCACCATCTACAGTGATTTTGGAGCCCCCCCCCAAAATTAAAGTGTGTCTCAGTTTCCACTGTTTCCCCATGTATTTACCATGAAGTGATGGGACCAGATGCCATGATCTTCTTTTTCTGAATGTTGAGTTTTAAGCCAACTTTTTCACTCTCCTCTTTCACTTTCGTCAAGAGGTTCTTTACTTCTTCTTCGATTTCTGCCGTAAGGGTGGTGTCATCTGCATATCTAAGGTTATTGATATCTCTCCTGGCAATCTTGATTCTAGCTTGTGGTTCCTCCAGCCCAGCGTTTCTCATGATGTACTCTGCATATAAGTTAAATAAGCAGGGTGACAATATACAGCCTTGACGTACTCCTTTCCCAATTTGGAACCAGTCTGTTTTTCCACATCCAATTCTAACTGTTGCTTCCTGACCTGCATACAGGTTTCTCAGGAGGCAGGTCAGGTGGTCTGGTATTCCCATCTCTTTCAGAACTTTCCACAGTTTATTGTGATCCACACAGTCAAAGGCTTTGGCATGGTCAATAAAGCAGAAGTAGATGTTTTTCTGGAACTCTCTTGCTTTTTTGTGCATGGTGCAGGGAAATGGAAAAGATTACCAGCATTTATCAAATCCTTACTCTGTTCCAATTGTTTCCAGTCACCCAGACTATAGAACCACACCGTAAATGGAGAATTAAACCATCTCCACTTAAAACCAGAAGAAAAAAAAAAATGGAGCTTAAGTAACTTTCCAAAGTTGCCGTCCTCCGTGAGTAGGAGACCTTGGACTTGAACTCAAGCTTTTAGCACCAAAGCGCTGAGACTAACTGCTATGTTGTAGAGCAATTAGGGGCATGCACTTCCGTTAATGAGGACCTTGGTCTTAAAGAGGAAATGCTGAAATGTCCTGTCTGTCCCACTTTGCCCTAACAGTAAGCCATGTGTGAAGGGGTCTGAGTAGGACAAAGGCCAACTGCTTTCAAAGAAGAAATCACAATAGGGCTTGTTCCAAGTGGGGAACTTCCTCCATGCACTTTCCAAGCACTTTCTAAATAGCAACCGAGAGGAGGGGAGGGTGTGAAGGATGGATTTGAATATGGACAATCCCAGCCTCTCTACGTGGGAGGCACTGAGCAATTCTTTTACTCTCTCTGAACTTTAGTTTCTTCACTTTTTCTGAAAATAACAATCGCATTCATCTCCTACATTTGAGGAAGTCATAAGACTTCCTCATCTTCTCAAAAATATGACAAATAATTTTAATAGCCACACATGGTTAAATTCATTTGACAGCTGAGAGAAGTAGGAAGCAACAAAGTTTAAATTAAATTCAGTCATTTCTAAACTCTATGCTTTTGCTCCTAAATCATGTAGCCTACCATAAGGAGCTGTTTCTAAATTTCTAAAAACTTCAGTGGATTGTTAAGTAGCAATAACTCCCCTCTCAATGGAGATATTCATATGCTGAAGACCATCTAGCTAGGATGAAGCATTTCCTTGAGGAAGGAGATATGTAAGAGTCTCCTAGGAACCTAAGATCCTTGAATACGTGATCACTTAAGATACGGCTATCCATTGTTCTGACTTTCTGGAAGATTTCTGTTTCATATAACCATTGGTTATAGCATCTCTCTGTAGTTTGTTAGCTTAGTAATTTCCTGTGTCTAATTACACTAAGATGATTCAGTGGTAAAAAATCCATCTGCCAGTACAGGACCGGCAGAAGACCCAGGCTAGATCCCTGGGTGGGGGAGATCCCTTGGAAGAGGAAATGGCACACCACTCAAGTGTTCTTGCCTGGGAATTTCCATGGGCAAAGGAGCCTGGCAGGCTATAGTCCATGGTTCACAAAGAATCAGACACGACTGAGTGACTGAGTGTGCACACAGGCATTGAGTCCAGAAGAGTACACTTATTACCCTGTGAGCCAATGAGCTTTGTATTCCACATCATTGTTCAGTCTCTAAGTTGTGTCTGACTCTTTGCTAACCCACGGACTGCAACATGCCAGTCTTCCCTGTCCTTTACTGTCTCCTGGAGTTTGCTCAAGTTCATGTCCATTGAGTTGGTGATGCCATCCAACCATCTCCTCCTCCTCGTTCCCATCTCCTCCTCCTCCTGCCCTGAATCTTTCCCAGGGTCTTTTCCAAAGAGTTGGCTGTTCACACCAGGTAGCCAAAGTATTGGAGCTTCACCTTCAGCATCAGTCCTTCCAATGAGTATTCCAGGTTGATTTCCTTTAGGATTGATTAGTTTGATTGCCTTGCAGTCCAAGGGACTCTCGAGTCTTCTCCAGCACCACAGTTCAAAAGCATCAGTTTTTTGACACTCAGCCTTCTTTATGGTTTAGTGCTCACATCCATACATGACTACGGGAAAAACCATGGCTTTTACTAATGTGGTCCACTGGAGACGGGAATGCAAACCACTTCAGCATCCTTGCTTGGAGAACCCCAAGAAAGTATGAAAAGACAAAAAGATATGACTCCAGAAGATGAGCCCCCTAGGTTGGTAGACGGGTTCCGTGACCCTAGATTAAGTCCTTCGATTCATCAAGATTCCTTGAAATACAAGTAGGGATGAATTCACTCAATCCATTTTTAATTCTGGGAAGCAGATGAAGATGTATGTGCTACTAAAGGCAACTTGGTAGCCTTATTTCCTTATCCAAAGGCTACTATTATCCTTGGGTAGAAACAACTCATTGCTAAAAAAGCTACATTTCACGGAAGGTTGTTTCAGTTTCATCAGTCCTAATGTGGGATCCACTTTCCTAAAATCTGAAATTGACCTGCAACTTTTTGAATCTATCCTTAAGCTACACCTGCCGAGCTGAGTTTATTTTTAAACTGAACTTGTGACTAAATAACTTAATAAATATAGTACCCAGGGTGGAAAGCATCTTTTGATGTAATTTACCATTCTAATACCATCTGTTGCCTTTTGCAGGCATTATAAGCATGTCAGTCTGAAGGTTAATTCAAAAAGAAACCAGAATTCTCTTTGAAGTATTTTATTGCAGCTCTGGATTCTTCTTCCACTGGTTGTGTAGAGGTTATGTAATTTTGTTTTTGAAGAGTCAGACCTCTTTCTTTTCTTGAATTTGCATTTATTTGTGTGCTTTGTCCTTGCTATTTTTATGCTCAAAGGCCATACTCAGTTATCATTTCAAATATACAAGAAAAGATCAACTCGAATGAAATGGAACTAAGAAAAGGCGTGCACAAAAAGGCGTGCACACACACAGCTCTTTGTCACTTCAGTTCAGTTCAGTTCAGTTCAGTCGCTCAGTCGTGTCCGACTCTTTGCGACCCCATGAATTGCAGCATGCCAGGCCTCCCTGTTCATTACCATCTCTCAGTCACTTAGCAAGATCTTTAAAAGAAATAAGAATAAAGTTCTGACCCAAAAAGCAAAAAGTGGGGGGAGGGGGCAGGTAGCTTCTTTAGATAAATCCTGGTTGAGATTTTCCAGTAACCTAGAATTATAGCCACCCATGATATCAGCCATAACGTTCAACAGCAAATGTGCTTCTTCTCCATTCCTGATGGAACACCAATATTGTATCCAACTGCTCTTTCACTTCTGCCACAGAAAATAATCTTAAAACAGAATAAAAATATGAAGGGACTAGACAACAGAAAGCAGAGGGTATGATTCCTTGAGTGCAGAAAACACGTAAAATAAGCCCCAGGATTTTCCATAGACCAGTGCAAAGAGCTCGAGACCCAGCGGAGAGCAGTGACCCGTTCTGCTGACAGAGGCTGAGCTCAGTGTAGGGCTGATGAGACAACTGGAGTTGGTGGATCTAGATATCTGAAAACAGGGAACTTGGCTGAGAGCTGGTTTGTACACACTCAAGGGAGGACTCACAGTGCAGGATGGTGAGCAAGGCAGAGAGCAACGTGGAGATATCAGATGTTGTGCAAGTATTCACTCAGCTCCATCAGGCGCGATGATAAGCCCACAACACCATGATTGTGGTTTTAAACACGATATATTAAAATATATGCATGCATGCAGGTCACTTCAGCAGTGTCCACCTCCGTGTGAACCCATGGACTGTAGCCCGCCAGGCCCCTTTGTCCATTGGATTCTCCAGGCAAAAATACTGCAGTGAAATGCATGCCCTCCTCCAGTAAAATATATAAGTATTTGTGTAATTAGTAAAACATTAGCATATATGCAGCACAATTTATAATAGCTAAGACATGGAAGGAACCCAACTGCACATCAACAATTGACTTAAGAAGGTGTGGTATTAATAGACAGACAGACAGATAGACAGTAGATACAGACGGTGTGCAATGGAATTTACCGAAGTCATCATAAAAGGATGAAATATTACCATTTGCAGCAACATGGATGAACCAAGAGAATATAAAGCTCAGTGAAATAAATTGGAGAAGGATGAAATACTATATGATATCAGATAAACATGGAGTCTGAAAAATGAAACAAATGAGTGTATGTACAAAACAGACTTACAGATAAAGAGAACAACTTTATGGGTACCAAAGGGGTAAAGGGAAGGGGGAGGAACACTTTTGGGGTATGGGGTTAATAGATAAAAATGACTATATAGAGAGCAGATGAACAAGAATTTACTGTATAGCACAGGGAATTATGCTCCATATCTTGTAATAGTCTATCAGTTCAGTTCAGTTCAGTCGCTCAGTCGTGTCCGACTCTTTGCGACCCCATGAATCGCAGCACGCCAGGCCTCCCTGTTCATCACCATCTCTCGGAGTTCACTCAGACTCACATCCATTGAGTCAGTGATGCCATCCAGCCATCTCATCCTCGGTCGTCCCCTTCTCCTCCTGCCCCCAATCCTTCCCAGCATCAGAGTCTTTTCCAATGAGTCAACTCTTCGCATGAGGTGGCCAAAGTACTGGAGTTTCAGCTTTAGCATCATTCCTTCCAAAGAAATCCCAGGGTTGATCTCCTTCAGAAGAATATAATCTGCCAAAAAAAAAAAAAAAAATCAAATCACTATGCTGTACACCTGAAACTAACACAATATTATAAATCAACCACACTTCAATTAGGAAAATAATAGGCTCAGTCAATCAATCAATGTAGTCTGTTGTTCAGTCACTAAGTCATGGGCTACAACATGCCAGGCTTCTCTGTCCTTCACTGTCTCCCAGAATTTGCTCAGATTCATGTCCATTGAGCCAGATACTATGCAACCGTTTCATCCGTCACCCCCTTCTCCGCCTGCCCGCCATCTTTCCCAGAATCGGGGTCTTTTCCAATGAGCTGGCTCTTCCCATCAAGTGGCCAAAGTACTGATTGGTGCTTCATCCTCAGAATCAGTCCTTCCAATGAATATTCAGGACTGATTTCCTTTAGGATGGACTGATTGGATCTCCTTGCAGTCCGGGGAACTCTCAGAAGTCTTTTCCAACACCACAGTTCAAAAGCATCAGTTCTTTGGTGTTCAGCCTTCTTTATGGTGCAACCCTGACATCCGTACATGACACCTGGAAAAACCATAGCTTTGACTATACAGACCTTTGTCAGCAAAGTAATGTCTCTGCTTTTTAATAGGCTGTCTAGATTTGTCATAGCTTTTCTTCCACTGAGCAAACGTCTTAAATTAAAATTTCATGGCTGCAGTCACCATCTGCAGTCAAGAATGCCAAGAGTCTCTCCGAGCCATCTTTTTTTTTTTTTTTTTAGCCACCTTACTGTATTCCAACTTGAACATGATTAGCCTGAGGGCACTGCTCCAAAACTGGGAATTAATGCAGCCGTTGGAAACGCAGCCTGGCAACAGCCAGCAGTTTTAAGTGAGCAGATCAAGTATTGTTTGGTTTGTGAATATAACCTGTACCGCGTTTCTCTATAGTTGTTCTAGACTGTAAAAACGCAAGCCTCTTTAACCAATCTACACTTATGAAATAAGAAATATACAGCTATGTTTTAGCGCTGTGCCAACTTTAAAGAAACACAAGCATGACGTTTTTGAACTGATTAAAATTCCTATAGCTGTTGACGGGCGTTTATGAAGCAGGTGAGTTCAACCGTGTATGGAGCTGTTCGGTATATATTCTCTTGATGTGGAAAAACATGAAAGGAAAACAGGAACTAGTGCTT
This sequence comes from Cephalophus harveyi, assembly GCA_006410635.1. Classification (NCBI taxonomy): domain Eukaryota; kingdom Metazoa; phylum Chordata; class Mammalia; order Artiodactyla; family Bovidae; genus Cephalophus; species Cephalophus harveyi. The sequence goes on along the minus strand of SJYT01003455.1, from coordinate 433,415 downwards.
TCCTTTGAAAGAGTTGGAAGCATGGCTCACAGATTACAACAATTGCATTATTCTCTGTAAACATCTTCAACACAGAGAACTTTACCTTTTCATAAGTGGAAAAATTGAGATAAATTTTGCATTAAATAATAATATACAGATTTCTTAGACCCTGCCCAGACTTCACTGGCTTCCAGCGAAGTAGCTGCTTGAATTTAAATTTTAAAAGAGCTACATTTTATGGGAGGCTCACATGCATCTGCTGTTGGAGAATTTGAAGAAAGCAAAAAGCTCTTTGTATACAAGCTTCATTCCGGCAAACAAATCAAATGGATTTTGCTATAATGTGGGAGGAAACATGAAAACATTGGAGTTTATTAACTTATCGTTTAATGAAAATATAAGATTTTTTTATTTCATGAAAATAATAATATTTGAAGTGTGAAATAGTTCAAGAAAAGAATAATGAAACTAAACCCACTTTGAAATCAAATGAATAGTAGATATCGATTATTAGAAAAATTAGTTTGTCTACTTATTACAACATTTCCTTAAGTTTATGAGACTTTTGTAATTTGGTGTTCTTTACTGAGATTTGCAGATTATAAGGTTTCTAGTGTACATGTACATGCGTGCGCTCTAAGTCACTTCAATCGTGTCTGACTATTTGGGATCCCATGGGCTGTAGCCCACCAGGCTCCTTTGCCCATGGGATTCTGCAGGCAAGAATACTGGAGTAGGGTACCAGGCCCCCCTCCAGGGGATCTTCCTGACCCAGAGATCAAACTCGAAAGTCTTTACATCTCGTGCATTGGTAGGCAGCTTCATTACCTACCACTAGTGCTGCCTGGGAAGTCCGTATGTGTACAGGAAGTCACAAAAAATTGGAGTTTGGGTCTTTTGAGCCTGAACTGCCTGTTCTCCTTGCTTGGTCCTGCAGTAAGCCTTTCTTCCAGAAGTAATTGTGCATTCCTTTATAATTCTGCTCTAAAATTTAAACCACAAACAAAAATACCTGAGGCTTAATCAGTGACCATTCTTGAAGCAATCTGCCTGTGAAGAAATTCAGGGGCAATTGCTTCCTGGGATTAGTGATACAATGACTGAAATTAAAGCCGTGTCTTTCATTGTTGAACTCCATGCCTCAGTTGGACCTTGACAATACAGATGCACTACGCATGCGTGCTCAGCCACTCAGCCGAGTCTGACTCTTTGCAACCACATAGACTCTAGCCTGCCAGGCTCCTCTGTCCATGGAATGCTCCCCAGGCAAAAATACTCGAGTGGGTAGTCATTTCTTCCTTCAGGGGACCCTCCCCAACAAGGGACTGAAACTCATCTCCTGCATTTCAGGCAGATTCTTTACTGTGTCTGAGCCAACAGCGATTTCAATAGTAGTTGTAAGACTTTTTTTTTTTTTATTATTATTATTATTTTTAATCGCTGAGATAAACCTATTCACATGTAAATAAAGTTGTTTCTTAGAAAGATTTCTATGGCTCATTTGCTGGTGATTGAAAACATTGTCAGCTATGATACAGAGGAGAGGTATTTGGGAATCTTCCTTGATTGAAATTCTTGACACAAAGTCAATAGACTACCAGATATTTCTCCAGCAAAGATGGATGTGTTTGGGATCAGCAGAGAATTGCAACTCGGGGCCTGCAAATGGGTCAAGCCATGTACACGTCCCACGCGGTGAGGGAAGGAGACCCCTCTTACAGAGGAGACGGAAGTGCTGAGGGCTATGGAAACAGAGACAGTGAGCTTCCCGCTGGCCGCGTCCTCACAGGAAGTAAGAGGAGCCTGTCTTCCTTGGGCTGCTGTGGTCATGAGGAGAGCACCCACCCCCCCATTCTGGACTACTGGGGTTTCTGTTTATTAATTTTTTGCAAAATCAAACGAGCTATCAGTAGGAATAATGACATAGTGTATTAGTTGTTGTCAAGGCGTCACAGCTTAGTACTGTATTTAGCTAAGTTTCCCAGGTGGCACAGTGGTAAAGAATCGGCCTGCCCATGCAGGGGACACAGGAGACCCAGACTCAGTCCCTGGATTGGGAAGATCCCCTGGAGGAGGAAGTGTCTCCCCACTCCAGTATTCTTGCCCGGAAAACCCCAGGGACAGAGGAGCCTGGCGGGCTACAGACTGTGGGAGAGTAAAGAGTCAACACAACTGAGCACGTGCGCACTTAAAGTTTCAGAAAAATCGGATGGCTGTGCACTTTAGAATGATCTTTAAATGTAAATGATATTCTCATGCATTTGATTTCCCAGCTAATATGCTTTAAGGACCCACACCATCATTAGAAATTGCCAGGAAATTGATGTAAATTAACCAACGCTTAAAATAAAATCTACTCATTGATCAGGTTGGAAATGGTTTCTTGCAAATTTTGGGCCCTGGATATAGGCCTCTCTGAGCACACTCTTTGACAACGTGCCTAGTACACTGTCCTGCTCCATCAGCGTTTGTGGGTGAAAAGGGTGTGTTATTGATGATTACTACTGCGTATAACTTGAAAGTACCATTGAGTTATTAGTCCCAGACCAAATATTGCACATGTCAAAACAAAGCCAGTGGACTTGAAAAGGTTGTGGGAGTTTTTGAAAACTGCTCTAAATTCATGCAGACTGAATGGAAACTGATTTTGATGCTGAGCATAAGAGTAATGACGTGAGTGGAGACGTGAAAAGCATGTAAATGACACACAGCTCAGGAATGCCGATGAGAAGACAGCTAGAAGCGCTGATGTTCCTCCCCTGGGCTGAACGGTCCACCCCTGCCGTTCCTTTAAGAAGCTGTTTGTGAAGAACTGAGATAAATTGATACCTTGCTTTTTTATGCACAATATATTTTAATTCAAGCCTCAGTACTTATTTCCAATCAAAAAAGAAAAATATCAAATGCTGAGGAAGACAAAGGAGCTGTCATATTTTGTAGAAAAGGGTTCATCTTTTGTTTGATAACTTGCCTTTTAGTAATATATATATATATATATATATATATATATATATATATATATTTGTTATTCACTGAAAAGTTATTCAGGCACTTTGATAAATTACTGTTTCTTTCTCTATACTAAAGTGGAAATAATATTGTGGCTTTCCCCAGACAATTCAGGGGTGAAAGTTACTGTATGAATACATGGTATTTATCACAAGACTGGGTCCTATAACTTTCATGGTGATTTCATCTGGGCTTAGCTAATGGTTTTTCCGCTCTCGGGGGGTAAGGTCTTAGAGTGTGCAGGATCCTATAAGACCACCCAAACTGGAATACTCGAAAGGCTCCATCGCCGCGGTGAACGCCCTGGCCTAGAATCCGTCTGCGGGGCCCCAGGCTTGTGCTGAATCACCTCTCATTCCGAAGCTTTCACATTCACTGTCGAGTGTTTTAAACACTCTCTTTCTGAAGTGACTTCAGCGCTCTTTGCAGTTCTGAAATGCTGTGATTCTCTGTGGGGAACCTTGCTTCTCTTCCTCAGAGCAATTTCTTCCTTCCAGAGGATGTACCAGGTGAGTCGCCTTCCAGGACACCATCAGCATCGTGATATAAACTCACCCTCTTGTCATAAATTCAGGCCCAAAAACTTCAGGAGAGACTCCACAGGATGGCTGTGCCAAACCCGGAAAGCACAGGGTTTTAAATGTTCAAAGAGTTAATGCATTTGTGCGTTTAGTCTCCTTTTATTTTTTAAAGAAGTAGAGTTGACTTGCAACGTTGTGCTAATTTCAGGTGTACAGCAGGATGATTCACTTATACATACACAGATATCTATTTTTTGTGATGTCTTTTACAAATTTTTCTAACATGAGAGTTAATTTGTGAACGAACACAGTAAGAACACCATAACAATGAAAACTGTATTTCAAAACACGTATTCCAATGAGTGCATGCTCTGTTATAGCGCCCCCTATAACAGAAATCCCCTGGCTAAAGGGAACTGTGTGGTTCCTGAATTTCACTGTATCTGTGTTCTTAGTCAGAACCTAAAGATATTTTCATGATTTCTTGCAAGTTTACAAAACCTTTTCCCTGAAAGATAGATTTTACTCCAGTACGTGCTCTCGAGCGTGGAGGGCATTGCATATATTTCTAAATAACTTATTTTATTAAAATTATTTCTACTCAACCAATAAAAAGAGAAAGAAGGACAAGACAAGGACAGGAAAAAAAAAATTAAGAATAATCCAGGTGGAAAAAGCAGGGAAAAGAAAGTAGCAGCCATTCAAAAATATTCACTGACTGCAGAGGAATCTACAGGGCTCTGCTTTTAATACTCAACATCTGTCTTTTAAAACATATCAATCACATGATCACTAACAGCTGTTGCATTAGAGTTTTAATCAGCCATGATTTTCAAAAGGGAGAAAGAATGCTTTTGGATCAGTGGATGGAAAGTTATAGCTTCGAGTGCACCAGCTTGGTACCGGCAACCAATGCAAAATTTAAAGAGACAAACCTTGACCAAGTATCATAAACACTCTTCCTGAGCAAAGAGCTTTGCTATGAACAGCATAAATGTTCCCACATGTTTGGAAGCCTGAGGAAAACAGTGCAGGTCCTGCCACGTGTTTAAAATGATGCATTTAATGTGATATGAAGTGCATTAAAATAATTTCAAAACTGCTTTACATTCATAACCAGGCAGGAAAACACTGAAGTGTGGTACATTTTAATCACAAGAAATCCTGAACAGAACGGGCCCTTTAAATGTAGGGAGCCTGCTTCTTCAGAGGTGTGTACAACTCCTACTCGTGATATTGGAAATTAATAATCCACGTGGGAGTGAGAGCTTCAGGATGGCAACAGTTTTACATATTTGGGAAAGAGGTTACTCCTGTTTTGAATTAACTTCCAGCTTTCTTGGAGACGATGTATCAGGTCTGTGCCATTTACCTTCTCTGCTGGGGCTGCTGCTGCTGAGTCACTTCAGTCGTGTCCGACGCTGTGGGACCCCATAGACGGCAGCCCACCAGACTCCCCCATCCCTGGGGTTCTCCAGGCAAGAACACTGGAGTGGGTTGCCATTTCCTTCTTCAATGCATGAAAGTGAAAAGTGAAAGTGAAGTCGCTCAGTCGTGTCCGACTCTTAGCGACCCCATGGACTGCAGCCTACCAGGTTCCTCTTTCCATGGCATTTTCCAGGCAAGAGTACTGGAGTGGGGTGCCATTGCCTTCTCTGTTACCTTCTCTAGCTAGGACATAACGGCAATATGCTAAAAATTCTTGCACTGAAGTAGGGCATGTTGTTCCAAATTAAGGGGGAAAATATACTTACTTCCAGCACAGAATATTTCTTAATTCCTCAACCATTTTCTGCTAGTGGTGGTCACGGAGGAATCAGTGATGTCCAATGAGATTGAAAGAGAATTACACATATATGTGACTCTGGCAAAATAACTCGATCACACTCAAGAAATACATAGAATGTGAGTGTTTCCTCCAGAGTCCTATTTGTTGAGACTGTGATGGAGATAATGCTTCACATATTATGGGTAAAATAAATTGCAACTGAGTTCCCTTTGAAGGCACAGATTTCCAATCAGAAGGACTGGATGACCAAATGACCTTAAATGACCAATATAACAAATTTATCTTTCATCTTATTTATAATAAATAAAAGACCTAGAATAACTACAGGGTCACATAGAGTCAGACACAACTGAGCGACTTTCACTTTATCACCCTAATGGGGCTTCCTAAGTGGCACAGTGGTAAAGAATCTGCCTGCCAGTGCAGGAGAGCTGGGTTCCGTCTCTGGCTTGGGAAGATCCCTTGGGGTAGGAAATGGCAACCTACTCCAGTATTCTTGCCTGGGAAGCCCATGGACAGAGGAGCCTGGTGGGTTTACAGTCCATGGTGTCACAGAGAGTGAGGCAGGCCTGAGTGGCTGGGCATGAAGACGCAGCCACCCTAACCCGCTCTCGGACAGAGCGGAGATTTAGTGCAGACAAAACACTGGACTGGAAGAAACACAAGCTGGAATCAAGATTGCCGGGAGAGATATCAATAACCTCAGATATGCAGATGACAACCCATATTCTATATTAAAAATGATGACATACAAACATATTGCAAGGACATGGATTTACTTTCCTAGAGTTCAGTCCTAGAACAGAGAGAAGGCAATTGTGACTGGGAAGCAAATGGAGATTGAGAGACAGTGACTCTCTTGGTCTTGGGGTCTTGGGGGTCCTGGGATGAAAGCCTGGGTGAGCTTTCCCAGCAGGATAGTGGTGCTGGCCTTGGCGGTGTGTATCCCGGGAATCCTAAGAAAAGGAAAGGATACGCCTGGTGGCCTGGGAGTTCACTGTAAGCAGCCAGATGGCTCCATGATAGACACATACTCACAGAAAGGAAGTGTCAAGACAGGAAATGGAACACCTCAACTGGAGGATTACAAGTCATCAATGCCACACTCTCAGATCTGCGACTCTCCGTTAGTAAACATTGAGACGCCATCTAACGAAATCACTTGCAAACCTCTGGATGCATAGGATTCACCAGGAGATCCACCAGGGACTGCCACAGGAGAGAGGTCACCAAGGTCCAGGATCCCAGTCCTCACTCAGAGCTCAGCCAGAGAGGAGCGTCACACAGTCACAGAACATCATTAAGGAAAGGGTTCTCCTGTGTAAGGAAAAATAAACTAATTTAAGAAGTGCTGTGCTAAGTCACTTCAGTCACGTCCGACTCTGCAACCCTATAGACTGTAGCCCGCCAGGCTCCTTCATCCATGGGATTCTCCAGGCAAGAGTACTGGAGTGGACTGATGTTCCTTCTCCAGGGAATCTTCCCCACCCAGGCATCGAACTCTCCTGGCTTGGCCGGCAGGTTCTTTACCACTAGCGCCACCCTAATTAAAGAAGGGAGACATTTGGAACTTAATATGCTGCTGCTGCTGCTGCTAAGTCGCTTCAGTCGTGTCCAACTCTGTGGGACCCCACAGATGGCAGCCCACCAGGCTCCTCTGTCCCTGGGATTCTCCAGGCAAGAACACTGGAGTGGGTTGCAATTTCCTTCTCTAATGCATGAGAGTGAAAAGTGAAAGTGAAGTCACTCAGTCGTGTCCGACTCTTCGCGACCCCATGGACTGCAGCCCACCAGGCTCCCACGTCCATGGGATTTTCCAGGCAAGAGTACTGGAGTGGGGTGCCATCGCCTTCTCCCTTAATACGCTAAGTACTTTGAAATGGGAAAACCACAGATATACCATGTTTCTGTGGGTTGGTTGGCTGGCTGGTTGGTGGGTTGCTTTTCAAAGCCACTCTGACAGCTGTCTGAAGAATGGGTTTGAAAGAAGAGATAATAGAAGCTATGAACAGGCCAAGTGTAAAAGGAAAGGAAAAAAAAGAAAAAGAAGAGAACAGGTTTTAGAAATAAATTTGGGCAGACTGCCTGGCACTCATAGTGAACTGGAAGGAGCGATGGCTTGTAGGAGGTGGGGTCCCACAGGGCTACTCAAAGCTTGGTTCATGGCCACCTGGAGACTCAGCACCCTCCCCAAACTTCGTCAGTCAGAATCTCTGGGATTGAGGAAGGACAGGGCGCAGGGAGGAGCCAGGATTGGGTGTTAGGAAAAGTCGACTGAATGCCCTGTATTCATCCCACAGTTACAGAAGCCTGGGACAGCAGATGAGCCAAAATCCCCAGGCTGCTGAGCAGAGTGGGTGGCGATTTAAAATGAGGAAGGTAAGTTTGGAGACTAGTCTTGAAAATATTCTATTCTAATCCTTAAAAGAGATTGAAGTGGAGTAAAAGTCACTCAGTCGTGTCCGACTCTTTGTGACCCCATGGACTGAGTCCATGGAATTCTCTAGGCCAGATACTGGAGTGATTAGCCTTTCCCTTCTCCAGGGGATCTTCCCAACCCAGGGATTGAACCCAGGTCTCCCGCAGTGCAGGTGGGTTCTTTACCAGCTGAGCTATGAGGGCAGCCCTAAAAAGAAATTATTATAAAATAAATACATCATACTTTCTTGAAAGCATATAATATTTCTTTGAGATATGCTTTTTCATAGTATTATGTTTTGGCTTTCCTAGTACTGTTCACAGCATTTGTCTTACATTATCTATTATTATTTTTAAAATCACATACCTGGTCTGTGAAGGACAGGGAAGCCTGGTGTGCTGCAGTCCATGGGGTCGCAATGAGCTAGACACCACTGAGAGACTGCACAGCAACAGCAACCTAGACGCTGGGAAGGCAAATGGTTTGAAAAGCGATAGAGCAAAGGCTTAGCTGAACAAGGTTTTATCCAAAGGTATAAGATGAGTGCAAATCAGTCTGACTGCCATGGAAGAGGACTGAGAGTCCTGATGCTGATCCGACTGCGTACCTGGAAATCATGATAAAACATGAGCTTTATGTTGCCTTCAGAAAACGTTCTGCCTAATGGTGAGCAAAGCGCTGAAGTGTGAGTCGCTCAGCCGTGTGACTCTTTGAGCCCCTTGGACTACAGGCCTTCGTAGAGGAGCCAGGCCCCTCTGTCCAGAGGATTCTCCAGGCAAGAGCGCTGGACAGGGTGGCAGACTCTAAATCCCTTCCCCTGGCACACAGAGGATCCAGCGTTCAGTTTCGATCTGTCTTTACAGACTCACTTTCGTCCTGCTGGAGCCCTGGTTTCTCCCTGGCTTTCCCCTACCCACTCCCTTTCCCCCAGGAGGCCCTGTGTGGGGAGGGGTATTCCTAGAGGGCTCTGCAGAACACACTGAAAAAGGCCGGATCCTTTCAGGAAGCCGGGCAGAGGCGAGATGCACGGGCTGGACCCGGGACATGCGTCTGAAACGTTTCCCTGTAAGCCAGGTGTCCAAAGCGGTTCACTCCGTTCTCATACTGAATGTGTCCATCTGAATACACCGCATTGGCTGCATTTGAAGATCCCTTCACTGGAAGCCCTCTCCCATGCAAGGGATCATAATACCACACTCAGATGCGTGTTGTAAGGGATAAAAGGTATAACAACGGCGTGAGATAGAAGAACGCGATACAGACCAAAAATGACTTCCACTGTGTGGTTTTATGTCTCCCAGGACGTTGCTCAGTGAAATCCCCAGAAGAGGGAGCTAGGGTTGACGGGGGGTTACGCTGTCCTCTGCACCTACAGAGGGAGACAGGCCCAGCCAGGGGGGTAGGGTTGCTGTTGTTCTCTCTGGGGGACGGCGGTTGCTGGACTAAGACCCCACAGTGACAGCTGTCGGAATGGGGAGGGCCCGTTAATCCCTATGAACTTGTGAGAGCGGTTTCCTTTGTGACGAGCTTGAAATGTTGCATGGCTTACTTTCGTCTCGCCAGTGGACATCATGAGGTCAGTCGAGTTTCCTTAGGTGGAGCAGGACCAGACTCGTGGGGGCCTTGAACACATCCCCAGGCAACCAGAGGGAGGCCACGGCTACCGCGAGGGGCGGGCCGTCGTGGCTACCCTTAGTCTAGAAGGCTCTTACCTCCCTTGCTGAGAAAACTCTAAGCACAGTCCCAGCCCTGCTCCTTGCCTGAAGCTAGCCACCCGCCAGGCCCCACACCACCCATGGCAGGAAAAGGGCTTCCCAGGCACTGTTCCTATAGAGCTTTACTCCACGTGGCAAACATGCAAACCAGCACCTGAGCTACAGGGACAGAAAGTGCGGCTTCGTAGTGCTACAGACTTGGTGTCAGCACATCTTTGTGTCTCTACCTCAAGTGGCTATCGATTCCTCCATGAAAAAGGCAGGATAGTATTAATATGTAAGAGACTTTATTTTGGGGGGGCTCCAAAGTCACTGCAGATGGTGACTTCAGCTATGAAATTAAAAGATGCTTGCTCTTGGAAGAAAAGCTATGACTAACCTAGACAGCATATTAAAAAGCAGAGACATTACTTAGCCACCAAAGGTGCGTCTAGTCAAAGCTATGGTTTTTCCAGAAATCATGTATGGATGTGAGAGTTGGACTATAAAGAAAGCTGACTGCTGAAGAATTGATGTTTTTGGACTGTGGTGTTGGAGGAGATTCTTGAGAGTCCCTTGGACTGCAAGGAGATCCAACCAGTCCATCCTAAAGGAAATCAGTCCTGAATATTCATTGGAAGGATTGATGCTGAAGCTGAAGCTCCAATACTTTGGCTACCTGATGCAAAGAACGACTCATTTGAAAAGACCCTGATGCTGGGAAAGATTGAAGGGAGGAGAAGGGGCGACAGAGGATGAGGTGGCTGGATGGCATCACCGACGTGATGGACATGAGTTTGAGCAAGCTTTGGGAGTTGGTGATGGACAGGGAAGCCTGGTGTCCTGCAGTCCATGGGGTTGGACACTGCTGGGAAAGATTGAAGGGAGGAGAAGGGGCGACAGAGGATGAGGTGGCTGGATGGCATCACCGACGTGATGGACATGAGTTTGAGCAAGCTTTGGGAGTTGGTGATGGACAGGGAAGCCTGGTGTCCTGCAGTCCATGGGGTTGGACACGACTGAGTGACTGAACTGAACTGAACTGATTATTAACATAAAACCTATTCCAATGAAAGTGCAGGCTGTAGGGATGTGAGGGGCAAAAAATACAGAGAGGCAGGGCCATTCAAATAGAAAGGCCATTCCAGGCTTGATAATTAACCAGGGCAGGCCTTCTGAAGATCCAGTGCAAGAAGGTAACTCAGTTACATACAATAAGGAAATAAACTGAATGGGAAATTCTCTGCAGATAACCAGGAGGCTGCTAACACATGCAAGTGACATTCCAATTCAGATTAGATGGATCCAGAAGAGGTCGAAATCTTGCGTGTCAAAGAAAAAGAAAAATCTTGATTGAATAAGAAAATGAACAATGAACAATCTCTTTAGCCGTGAGGGCAAGTTTTTTGTTGTCTGTTTGGTTCTGTTTTAGTCTTATTACCAGAGTTCTCGTTCTTCAACATCTAATAAGGAAAATAAGATAATAGCTTACATTTATTGAAAGATTGGGCTTCCCAGGTGGCGCTAGTGGTAAAGAACCCACCTGCCAATGCAGGAAACATAAGAGACTCAGGTTCGATCCCCGGGTCAGGAAGATCCCCTGGAGGAGGGCATGACAACCCACTCCAGTATTCTTGCCTGGAGAATTCCAGGGACAGAGGAGCCTGGTGGGCTACAGTCCATGGGGTCACAAGAGTCAGACAGGACTGAAGCAACTTAGCAGACATGTAGAACACTGGAAGCTCACAATGTGCCAGATCCTGTGCTGTGCGCTTTATATCTGTATTACCTCAATCCTCATACCACACATAAAACTAAGTTTGTTTACTATTGATATTTTACAAATGAGATGACTCAGACCTAGAGAGGTGATTTACTGTCTGAAAGTGACCGAGTGAGGCTGGCGATGGGGGCTGAGCTTGAAACCCAGGCAGCACCATCACACTCTGTCCTGACGACTGTCGGATGACCATCTGTCATGCCATTTGCTGTCCTTGGTACCCTAGATGGAGATACTGGGAGCGAGAACCAGAGCCAAGGACACTTCAGAGCTAAGGAATCCCTGATGAGGCAAGTTCTCCGAAGGGAGAGAACTGGGTGGAGCAAGAGGGTGAGTCAGCAAGGGGCTGCAGGACCTGCTCATCCAGACGGGCGGGAGTGCTTCGTCCAGGCAGGGCTTCAGGGCTCCGTGCGGCTGCAGGGGTGGATATCTCTTCCCATGTTTACCAGCCATCTGTTTTCTATTCAGTACCGAATACAACCTGTCCAACTTTTTAATGATCTTTTATAGAATGTATGAATACGGGTGTGTTTTTGTGTGTGTGTGTTCATATTAATTCTACATTGTTCGTATATGTTACAGGTATACACTCCATTTGTCTTTTCACTCTTAACACAGTGTATTTCAGTGAGCAGGCACTCTTACCTTTAAAATAATGAAATGTATGATTTTTTTTTCCTTTATGGGTGATGCTATTTGTATCTGGTTGACAGAATCCTCCTCTTTCATAGGAAAATCATTGTCCCATTTCTTTAAACATGCAAGTTTTCTCCTTTAGCTTTTAAATTCCTAAACTAAGGGGAATTAGCATGTGTGTGTGACTTGAGATGGAAATGGGATTTCACTCTTTTCCCCTTACTGCTAATCCGCTGCCTCTTCCGTCTTTGCCCCTTGGTCTGCATTGCCAGGACCACCTTGAACTGCGTCCCCTGCGTGCCCGCAGGCTCTCTTGGTCTGTTCTGGGTGTGCTGCTGTATTCTGTCAAACTGAGGCTATGAGAAGGTTGGGATATGAGACGGTTATCAGAGGTGAACCCAAGGCTAATGGTGTCTCAGAGGTTCTCGGTCCTGGTGTCTCTGCTGATCCCTCCGTTGCTGTGGTCCTTCTCCCCTTTCTCCTCAACACAGTCATCTCATCTCTCCTCCTCCCCACATCTTATTTCCCCTTTCCTTTCCCCCCTGCAGTTCTTTCCACTCTTTATTCCATTAATTTATTCTTATCGTTGCATTATTTTATTCTAGAAATAAGGAACTCATTTGCCTCCCAAAGAAACTTGCCTCTCAAATAACTGAGCTGGAAGATAAAAACTTGAGTGAGATGTAAGTTGAGAAAGAAATCCTTCCAAGAGGGGTAAACCCCAAAGGAGGAGGAAAACAGGGGCGCAGAAGTGATTCTTAGGGTGGATAGCATTTGACTTGAGACTCAACAGGGCAGCAAGCTGTTCCAGTGCCATCTCCAGGGTCAAGGCCTTCCAAGCAGGAGGGGCATGGTAAAATAGGCTCCAGAGACATAAAAGCAGACGGCAGCGAGCCCACAGGGAGTTAAGCAGGCCAGCTCCTGCGCAGGCTTGCCTGCCGGTGACAGGGCTGAGGGAGGGCGTCACAGGCCAGCAAGGGAGACTGACCTTTCCTTGCGAGGCCTGGGAGGGTCCCAGAAAGACAATGCTGCTATCAGAGAGGTATTGCAAGAAAGTGATTTGACAGCAGGGTGTTGGATAAACCAAAGATGAGAGCATTGGAGTCTGGGAGACTCTGAGGTTGCATTAAAATAATCTGGTCAAGAGGTGGGAAGGGCTTCCACCAAGGCCTTGGCCTCAGGTATCAAAATAATGGACACTTGCCAGGCCCCCTGGAAAACAGAATCAATCAGTCTGTGTGATCACAGGCCCCAAGAAGGGATCAAAGGCAACACAGAAGCCTTGATCCCAGGACCCTGGGCGATTTTCAGTTCCATTTACGGGGACCTGATGGGAGTTTCCAGGAGTGAACTAAAATGTGTTTGGTCCCTAAAAGGAGGCACTGATGCCATCTTTTTGGTCTAGTATCTAGCTATATAAATAAGACATGAATAGCACCATCCACAAAGGAAAAATGCATACATTTCTTTATATGCATGGCTGACTCACTTTGCTGTACATCTGAAACTATCACAACATTGTTAATCGACTATACTCCAACATAAAATTAAAAAGGTAAAAAATAAGCAAATAAGCAAATAAATAAAAAAGTAAGAACTTCTGCTCACCAAAATATATGGTGCTGAGTAAAACTATATTGTACAGGAAGCTAAGGAGAAATTCACTCTATCACTGAATGTGGTAAAAAATGGAGTCATTATCCTATAATTAGAAACAGACCTAACAGAACAGAACCTTTTGGGGAAACTAGCGTCCTTCTAGATCCAAGGGTCGATGCCAGGGCAGGGTATTAAGGAAGGGGCAGTGGGCTGACCGCATCTGTAGTCCCAGCCTAGTGGACGCCTGAGATGGCCAGTGTGCGTGGCATCACCTACTGCAGAAGTCAAGTCTCGTGAGGACTAGAAGGAATCACTAAATTTGACGATGCAGAGTTTATCACTAAATTTTAAAAGACTAGGTATCTGTTTGAGAATGAACATTAGACGTCAAAGATTTGAAAACAGCGTGGACTGAGGCAATGCGAAAGGGGATGTACACGACTCTTGAGAATTCGAAGTTAATGCAGAGGCAGCTATGATGGGACCAGGTAGGAGAATGGCAAAATAGGTCATTGCTTTTAGAATGGGGGAAATGTATTTGTTGATCAGAATGATCAACAGAAGAATTTGGAGCAGGATTTCTCTGGTGGCTCAATGGTAAAGAATCCAGCTGCCAGTGCAGGGCGACGTGGGTTCAGTCCCTGGTCCAGGAAGACCCCACATGCCGTGGGGAGCTAAGCCCGTGGGTCATAACTACCGAGCCTGTGCTCTACGGAGTCTGAGCGCCGCAAGTGCCGAGGCCCGCGCGCCCTGGAGCCCGCGCGCCACCACAAGAGAAGCGAGAAGCCCGAGCACCACGACCAGGGTCGCCCTTGCCCACCACAACTGGAGAAAGGCCGTGGGCAGCAACAGAGGCCCAGCACAGCCAAAAAGAAGCACGTAAAATAAAAAATTCGAAGTAGAGGCTGGGAATGGAGGAGGGAGTGGGGCTGTGGGACCGAGAACACAGCCGGGCGCACACAGGGTCTCCTGCGACAAAAGAGGGAGAAACAGCAGATGCAAAGGACGAACGAAGGAGGCCGGAGGAGGACCCACAGGCACCCTGGGCTCCGGAGAAGCTGGCCAAGGGGACACACGGGCTCGTCTTGCTCTTCCTGAAGAAGAAGGAAGCGTTTGCGGAGGCTGGTGAGGCGTGGAGAACAGCAGACGATTGCAGACCAGGGTTTGCAGGCGGTGATGGGATTTAATCACCCGTCTGTGCAGAATCCACAGGATCCCATCTATTTCTCTTTTCTTATTATCATCATTGTTGTCTTGTTATTACTTTGTTTTTTGCATAGTTTCAGATTTACTCTCCTAATAATATGAGCCCCAAAGAGTTGAGGGAAAGATTTTCGTTTTCAGCTTCACTGCTTATAAAATACATTAATAGGCAAAAATAGAAATCAAAGCCTTTTTTTTTTTTAATGTGAAATTACAGAGTACATGTTTAAAAAACAAGTTTCCCTTTAACTCCAGACGCAGACCTAAATCTTGAGGGGTATAAAAAAAAAGCTTCCACGTGGGAAGCTGGATTTTTAGGCTAATGAATGCAACTCTATTTTTGATACTATGCTGTGTGTTTATATAAAATAGAGGAGCATTTTAGGCCAATTAGTGGCTTGCAAACCCTATACTTTTTCCAGCAAGGGCTAAGCTTGACAAACTTGAGAAGTTAAAACAGAAAAGTTGTTGGCAGCGAAACTGTGCGGTCGGGTTGATTCAAGGCAACAAAGCTGGAGCATAAATTAGTTTTTATTTGTTAAAAGAAAAACAAACTCTGTTTGTTTTTGCAATACAGTTTGTTAGTTCTTTTAATTTGGGGGAAAATTTGGGGAATTCCAGTTCGCAGAGCAGTAAGAGGCTCGGGCCAGGGCGAGGCAGGCCCCAGCTCCGGGCCTGTGTAAACAGCACCCGTGTCCCTGGGTATACCTCGGTCAGGGCAGCGGGGCGGGCCTGCCACGCCCGGACCTCGGCTGAACCAAGCGCTGGCCCGACAGGGACTGGGGGCGGAGTCACGGCGCAGCATTCAGAACCGCAGAGGGAGGCGAGGCCGCTGCCCCGTCCCCGCCGTCTTCAGCAGGGACTCTGGAGCCCCAGACTTACAGGGAGATCTTGCTTCGATGGAATGCTGGAGATCCTGGAGGCCTCTGATCGATGGAATGCTGGAGATCCTGGAGGCCTCTCTCCTTCTTTTGGAGATAAGAAAAGTCAAGAGCAGACGGGCAGATGCCGCAACAGGAGACAGTCCCAGTGCCCAGATCCGAGGTGCTTTGATGTCAACTGGGCCATCGGCAGACTCTCTTGTTTGGTGGGACACGCGAAGACGTGAGGGGCCTTCTGAGCCCATTCTAGGAAAGAAAATGGTGAGGCCTAGGATGCTCTGAATCCTTGTCATCATTGTGCCCGCACTCAGGTCTCAGCTGCGACTCCCACTGAAACCGAGCTAACTCTCTCTCTAGCCCCTAAACTGGACCCTGTCTCTACCCTCACCTTAAGCCTCTCTAACCCTAAACCAACGGTACCCTCACCCTAACCTTAGCCCAAACCCCAAACACGACCCCACCCCTCCCTCGAGCCCCCGTTTTGGGGAAACTGGAGGTGGGGGTTGCGCCATCGTCCTGACTTTTATGAGTTGGTAAGAATCGCAGGATTTGTGGCGTAAGACTTTCTTTAGAAGAAGTCTGCAGCCAGGCTTAGCCCAGCATGGGTTTTTCTTCCCCTTTAGGGTTCACCAAACACTCTCCCATTCACAAGGCCCTTGAGACTCATGACAAAGCGCTGTGGTGGAAATTGCTAGTGGTTCCCAACATCTATTTCGGTTTTTCTACAACAATAGAATTCCTGTATGAGTCAGGGTTACTGTGTTACTCCAGACAAATGGAACCAATCGGATACATAGAGAGATATAAGATGAGATTTATTGGAGGAGTTGCTTCACAGGGTTACGGAGCCCAGGACGCCTCACAGTCTGCTGTCTGGCTGGCGACCCAGGGAGGCTGCTAATGTAACTTGGTCTGAGTCAAGGAGTCCTGATATCTGAGGGCAGGAAAAGATGGACCTCCCAGCTCAAGAAGAGGAAAGAAGTCACCCTTCCTTCACTTTTGTTCTATGTGGGCCTCCACGCACTGGGTGACGCCCCCCACGTTGGTGAGAGCGAGCCCACAGGTGAGGGAAGCTTCGGTCTACCGAATCAAAGGCCCACCTCTTGTAGAAACACCCTCATAGACACCCTTAGACATCATGTTTTGCCAGCTGTCTGGGTGCCCCTTAGCCTGGTCAAGTTGACACAGAAAATGAACCATCACAAGCCCTGAGTTTTACATGGACACAAAAGACAGACCACACTTCCCAGGCTTCCTTGAAGCTAGACGAGGCCGTACAGCTAAGTTCTGGCCAATGGGATGAGAGAGGAGGCAGTGAGATGCTGGCAGGCGATGGGTGCTACTTCTGTGTTATGCCATTAAAAGGCATGCTCTTGGGTCATTTGCAGAGATGTCGACACGCCTATGGCTGTCACACAGCTTGAAGTCAGAAAGAGAAAAAAAAATAATGTGTATTAATGCACATATGTGTAATCTGAAAAAAAACTGGTATAGATCTTATTTACAAAGAAGAAATAGACACAGAGGCAGAGAGCAAACATATGAATAGCAAGGGAGAAGTGGGGGATGAGTTGGGAAATCGGGATTGATACACAAATACTATTGATATATTCGTCCGAAGGACTGATGCTGAAACTCCTGCATTTTGGTCATCTCAGGTGAACAGCTGACTCATTGGAAAAGTCCCTGATGAGGAAAATAGAGGGCAGAAGGAGAAGAGGGCATCAGAGGATGAGATGACTGGATGCCATCTTGTCCAGGGAGGCCTGGGGTGCTGCAGTCCATGAGGTCGCAAAGAGTCACACACGACTGGCCAATGAACAACAGCAGCAGAATACTGTGCATAAAATAGGTAACCGTGAGAACCTACTGCACAGCACCGAGAGCTCCACTCAATGCTCTGTGACCTGAATGGAAAGGAAATCCGGGAAAGAGGGGGTATGTGTGTGTGTACAGCTGACTCACTTTTCTGTACAGTAGAGACTAGCACATTATAAAGCTGCTATACTCCAATATAAACTTTTAAAAAGTAAGCCAAGAGACACCCAAAGACAAAAAAAAAAAGGCAATAGCAATCTCTTTCTCTCTTCCCACTTCGCACGAGCACATAGGGGGAGAAACCTTGTTCTCCGGGAGTTAGATATATCAGTCAAGAAAACAAAGGGCAGAAGTTGTGATTTTTATAGATGCTAATGGTTGTGTGGCCCTGGGTCCACTATGTAAACATTCTAAGTTTATTTCCTCAATTTAAATTTGAACTACAAATAGCTACCTTGGAGAATATAATGTATATTAGAGGGGTTGCGTTTAAAGCGGCGATCACAGAGTTCTTAGGTCAACAGCAAGCTGAGCCTGGTTTTGTGAGCTTCGGAAGGGGCAGGGCTGGACGGAAAGGTGGGGAAGCGAGCCAGGGAGTGGGACGAAGACCTCGGTCAGTGCCGCAAGACCTTCCTCTCCTTTGTGAGACCACTGCGGGGGTTTCCTCAGTGAGTAGACAGGGCTCTGTGGTTAGCGCTGGGACGCTTTGTCCTGAATTCACAGGAACAGGAAGAGTGACTCAGACTTCAGCCTCAAAGGATGGAGAGGCTGAGTCTGGTTTGGAACTTCCTCCCTCAAGTCAGGATCAGTCTGGGAACCAGGAGAACAGAGCTGAGGGTTAGGATGATTCATAGACATCGGGGGTTAGGACAGTGAAGGCAGGGGGCATGTGGAGAGGCAAAGGGGATGAGCCAGTTCAGACAACAGCAATTTTTCCTAGTGTGGTTTGAGCTACGATTTAGAAGTCAGTGGACCTAAGCGTGAATTGCAGCTCCGCTAGCTAGCAACTGTTATTGGTACCAGTTTCCACCTCTGTAAAGGGGATAATAGCTACCTTTTGAAAATGGTTAATAGTCATCTTCCACTGAGTTCTGATGATGTATCAGTCACTCCAGCAATTTTTTTGCACATCATCTTGAATAATCTTCCCACTGACCTTCAGGAGATAAGAACTCTCATGATTTCCGGGTTAGAGATGAGAAAACTGGGGCTGAGACAGGTCAGAACACGGACCCACCATCAAACTCTAATGCTAGTTTGCTTTTCATTTAGGATTAAATGAGAAAACCTAGTACGCTTCGCAGACTTCCCAAGCGGCTCTAGTGGTAAAGAACCCACCTGTCAATGCAGGAGGTATAAGAGGCGTGGATTTTTAGACCCCTGGATCAAGAAGATCCCTGGAGAAGGAAATGGCCACCCACTCCAGTCCTCTTGCCTGGAGAATCCCATGGACAGAGGAGCCTGGTGGGCTACAGTCCACGGGTTCCCAAAGAGTTGGACACGACTGAAGTAAGTGAGCACAATATACTTAGCACAGTGCTTGAGTTATTACCTTAAATAGTCATTTAAAAGTATTATTCCAATTTTAGAGATGAAAAAAATGGAAGCTAAGAGCCATGTTGATAGAACAAAGCTCAGACATTCTGCTCTGAAGGCTTCACTAGCCCTGCACTCTGCCTTGGCACAGAAAGGGCTGTCTGAAAGCAGCCTCCTCACCCAGGATGGAGCGGAAGGCTCGCCCTGCCCTCAGAGGTCAGGCTGGTGCCCGGGCTCTTAAGGACATGGCCCCAGGCTTCACAGAGAGGATGTTTTCCTTGCTGGATGCATCTTAGGGCAGCAGCCAAGAGCAGCCTCCGTCCACCGCCTGCCTGCCCCTCCTTTCCAGGGAGCGGAGCTGCTGGAGTCACGTGGCCTCTAGCTCACTTCTGTTTATGGAGTTTCTCAGCCAAGAGGAAAACCATTAGGTGTCAAATTGCAAGTAGACAGCATCCAAGAAGCTGCCTCTTCCAGCGTGATTTGCTGCCAAAGAACCTTAAATAAACTTTGTGCGGGGCAGATGTCTAAGCCTCTTCTGCATGCAGTATATTTCATTTGTTAGATTAATATGTAGAGCTTGATTTGGTCTAATTAATTAGTTTGCGTTCTGAAAGCAGAAGAAAACATTGGGCTTCTTTCGCCTCTTCTGATTCCCTTTGTAGGGTTTCTTTTGGGGAAAAAGCAAGTTAATGCATTACTTAAGATAAAAGAAAAATCTATCTGAGGACTTAAGCAATGCTTCATTTATTTATATTTTTAGCCAAAGGTGAGAGGTAAAGTCAACAATTGCCCTAGGAATCAACAGCTGTGCACAGCAGTAATACAGCTAGAGAAGACTTGAACACGTAAGAGGAAAAAGTCAATAGAGTAATTAATAAAAAATCTATAATGAAACATGTAAGACACTTCGCCTCCATTTTTTTTCCTATACAATACTTTTGGAAGGAAATTGAATCTTTTGGCCCTCTCTTAAAATATATACATATAATAAAGTAGAATCCTCTTATATTTTACATGACAATGAATTTCATGCCTCTTGCCTGATTCCCCACCACAAGGTACATTAATATAAATGGGCTCAGTCGTATTGGACTCTCTGTGGCCCTACCAGGCTCTCTGTCCATGGAATTTTCTGAGAAAGAACACTGGAGTAGGTTGCCATTTCTGCCTCCAGGGGATCTTCCCAACCCAGGGATCGAACCCACATCTCCTGAGCCTCCTGGATCAGTAGGTGTGTTCTTTATCACTTGTGCCACCTGGGAAGCCTGCTATTGATATAAATGAGTCTCAGTAAGCAGGGAGATGCTCCTCAGCCCTGCAAAACTCCCCACAGAGACAAAAGGGTGCGCAGGAGTCAAGCGACTCGTGGTTCCTAACACTTGAGGTGGGGAGAGAGTGGGCTGGAAATAGAAGGAAGTGGGTTTGACACTTTACGTTTAGATGCAATGCAGTTTCTCAGGAGAGAATTCACACTGGAGACCAAGCAGACATCCTCTATAGGCGCTTATTGAAATGCTCTGGGAATAAGTTTTTGGAAGGACCTAAGTCGAGTTCAAGGCAGACGCTGAGACTTCCTGGAAACCTGGAAAGTAGTAGGAGTCTGTTCTGTAAGAAAGTGTCACACAGGCCAAAATGAGACACCCCAAGAAGCCAAGGCAAGAGTGAAACCTTAAAGCAAGAACCAAGGGCGCAAGGCAGTTGGAGGTCTAAACCGCGAAATGTTAATGCATGTGATCAATACAAAAGCAGTGGAAAGCAGGGAAGATTCAGATGCGCAAATGCAACCCTAAATTAAGGGTTACAAACGCAGAAACAGTGAACGGTCCAAAATTCAAGCTGGGAAACCAGTAGGTTCCAAGTAGCAGTCATGAAAAGAACATCAAGGCAAACTTACAGTGCTTAACATTTGGTTAAAAGAACTCCCTTCTCCTAGAAGAGCAGCAGTTAAAAGTGAGAAAGTGAACCTGTGTAAAAGGACATCCATCCCAGGTGACGCCAGCAGTAAAGAGCCCGCCTGCCAGCGCAGGAGATGTAAGAGACACAAGTTCGGTCCCTGGGTCAGAAAGATGCCCCTGAGGAGGACGGCAACCCATTCCAGCATTCTTGCCTGGAGAATCCCATGGACAGAGGAGCCTGGTGGGCTACAGTCCATGGGGTCCTAAAGAGTCGAACACGGCTGAAGCGACCTGGCACACACAAAAAGCAAGGTCATCAGGGAGGATGCCAGCCAAAGAAGAAAAGAGACCATTTGGGACAACGGGCTGCCTCTCGGGGACATGGTTCTCCAGGAGGCAACCTCCTCTCACCAGGTTTGAGGGTCGTTTACTCAGAACACAGAGGAGGAGGCCAGATGCTCAAAAACACAGGCTCTGCCTCCTTGGTATCCATACATCTGAGGCCACAGATGTGCAGCGTTGAGTCTGAAGTGAACACAGGTCACTAGGACAGAAGGTTGGATGCTGTGAAGATGCTCTGCACAGACCCTTGACCCACATGATAAGTGACCTCGTGGCTGAGGACCTTGCCCTTGGTCAAGCCACGCTTCCCGGGGAGTTCATCTCATGGGTCCAGGGTAAATGAAAGTTTGAGAGGGTAACTGGGACAACTAGTAAACCGAAGACATTGTCGCCCTCACACGAGGTTGCCCCGTCCATGGGCAGCCAGCTTCAAGGTCGTGTGGCTTCAGGACCCTGTGAGGACCATGGGGGTCAAGGTCAAGGCATGCCTAGGTGTCCGGCTCAGCTGGTTGGGGAGCTGTGCCTTTAGGGGATGCTTTGAGATCTTCTGAGACAGTCACCCTTCGAGGCTGGTGGCCACAGAGTGAAAGCAGTGGGTGAGAACACACGTCAGAATTCAATAGAAGCCCTGAAGACCATCGTGCGCAGGAACTGAGCTCAGCAGAGAGCAGGGCAAGGTTTCAAGTGTAAAGCGCAACAGGGGGAAAGAAGCCGTTGTTTCCCTGAGTAGAACCAAGAGCCCTTCCTCCTCTTCTCCTCCTGGTCGTCCTCCTCCTCTTCCTCTTCAGCGGTGGAATTACAGTATATAAATGTGAAGAAACGGAAGAAGATGAAGTGAAGAGCGCCCTCGCAGATGGGTAGCAACAGTTCTCTGGGACGGAAACAGGGCTGGTAAACTTAGCACAGGGGTGGCGTCAAGCTCAGGCTGCTGGCGTGTGTACTCAGGCCAGAGCCACATTTTAAGAATAATTGAATGTGAGTGCTTTTAGGGGTATGCATTTTCCATGTTTTTAAAGCTGCCACCCTTAATATTTTATCAAGCTTTTCCATTCCTTCTTGTTATTTTCCTAACCTCTGAAGGTATGTGAGTTTGCAGACTCCAGCTCTTGAGCACTTCTCGGAAGATCTCGAGGCCAGTGTTTTTAGAGGCATAACCTCCAAAGACGATCAGACCTGCAGAGATAAGCTCGGACCCAAGGGAAGGAATGTACGAAATCAAGACCACAACTGAGATGGAGACAAAAACCATTCCCGGGAAGGAAATACTGTTCTAAGAGTTTCCATAGAGTTTTAGACTTTTTATGATTAAAATAAACAGGTTCATGCACCCATGTTTTTCTGAAAACAACATATATGTGTAACCTGGAAGAATGGTACAGATGAACCAATTTTCTGGGTAGAAATAGAGATCCAGGTGGACTTACGGACACAGCTGGGGAAGGAGAGGCTGGGACAAATTGGGAGAGTGGCATTGACATATATACACTGCCCTGCGCGAAATGGGCCTCCCCGGCAGCTCAGACAGTAAGGAAACTGCCTGCAACGGGGGAGACCCCAGCTCGATCCCTGGGTCGGGAAGGTCCCTGAAGAGCATGGCAACCCACTCCAGTACTCTTGCCTGGGAAAGCCCACGGACAGAGGAGCCTGGTAGGCTGCAGTCCATGGGGTCACAAAGATTTGGGCACAGCTGAGTGACTCACACTTTCACTCTTAGGTGTAGGAAACTGCTGTCCAGCACCGGGAGCTCAGCTCAGCGTTCTCTGATGATGAGCTGGAGGAGTGGGTGGGGGAGGTGGGTGGGGGGTCCAAGAGGGAGGCGACATGTGTATACACACAGCTGATGACTTTTTTGTACTGCAGAAGCCAACAATGTAAAGCAACTTTACCCTAATTTTAAAAAAAATAGAAACTGTACTTTCTAAATTATCTTTATTAAACATGTTACTTGCTTGCCGTCATATTACGCTATTTGTGTGTGCGCGTGCGCGCTCAGTTGTGTCCAACTCTTTGTGACCCCATGGACTGTAGCCCGCCAGGCTCCTCTGTCCATGGGATTCTCCAGGCATGAGTCCTGGAGCGGGCTGCCATTTCCTCCTGCAGGGGATCTTCCTGACCCAGGGACTGAGCTCCTCTCTCCTGTGCCTCCTGCGTTGGCAGGAGAGTTCTTTCACACCAGTGCCCCCTGGGACATGCAGATTATGTTATTTACTTCGGCTCAATTACAAATTCTTTTGTTTCCAAAGATGATCAAAGAGTATATTGAAGTACCTAAACTTACTTGCATTTAATTTTCCACCTGATAAAGGTCTAACGAGAAGGAAATGGCAACCCACTCCAGTATTCTTGCCTGGAGAATCCCAGGGACGGAGGAGCCTGGTGGGCTGCTCTCTATGGGGTTGTACAGAGTCGGACACGACTGAAGTGACTTAGCAGCAAATGTCTAACGAAGGAGTCGCTGAAGTCCACGGAAAAGACCTTCTTCTGTCTTTCAAGGAGCCCAAAAGCATTGCACAGAAGGGCTTCTGTGCGAGTGTTTCTATAACTGAGATTCAGAGACAGGGTCTTTACAACACTGTTCTGATCTGGAGCAAAGAAAACTGTGACCAACCCGGGCCTCCTTTTATGTTTTCAGCCCAGGAGGAGCTGGTGTCGATGTGGTTTAGAGAGAGGAAGATGCTGCAAAGATTAGAGGCTTGGGATCTGCTTCTGGAAGCTCTGACCCCAAAGCGAACTCCCTTCCCAGGGGTTCCTGCTGTCTGAAGTCAGAGACCAGTGGGTTTCCAAAAGGGGTGAGTGGAGATGTCAGGCTGGACCACTTTGAAAAGATTGTTTGGAACACGATCTAGAAAAATACCCTTCTCCACAGAAAGAATATGATGAGTGACCCGTCAGTACCATTCCCAAGAGTGAGCGAGCCTACCGACGCAATGCCAGCCTGCACGTGGGAGCCTGGAGAGTGGGCCTGTCTGAATACGCCATTGCTTTTACTGACATAACACAGAAGTGTGTCAATCGCTCAGTCATGTCTGACTCTTTGCAATCCCACAGCCTGTAGCCCACCAGGCTCCTCTGTCCATGGGATTCTCCAGGCAAGACTACTGGAGTAGGTTACCAGTCCCTTCTCCAGGGGATCTTCCGGACCCCAGGGACCTCATTGCAGGCAGATTCTTTACCATCCAAGCCACCAGGGAAGCTCATATAAAGTTACAGCGTTTAGAAGCTGTCCACCCTCTCCGCCCCAGCCTCAAGCCGAGTAAGACCATTGCAAAGGATTTAGCACAACCTGCTGGTCATTCCACTTGGCACAAGAAGGTGAGGAAAAGCATTCAAGCACATTCACGCAAAAACACCCCAGTGAGAAAAAATTATCCAGATGACAAATCATTCCCATGAGATGTAACGTTCAGCATTAGCTAATAAGAAAATATGAGCACAAATCAGGAAAAATAGAGCATATATTTTATTAAATTTGTTTTTATTCACCACTCACTCAGAAAAGAAATATCTATTTTGGTTGGAAAAGTATCCTGAATTGAAAATGGAGTCTCCACAGGTTTTTTTTTTTTTCTTTTACTCAGAGAATCAATTATTTCTTTAGAATTAATTTTTAAAATTATTTTTAAAGTAGTAATTTAGTCTTCATCAAAGAAATAAGTTGGAGCTTAAAAATAAGTTAATGATTTAAAAAAAATGTCTGGGGAAGTCCAAATTTAAACACTGAATATTTTGATATGTTGTTTCACTAATAAATTAACATTTCTCTTAGAGTGATAAAAAAAACATATCGAGTAGTTGCATGCCTTATTTGTCTGGTTTTCTCACCCTAGCATAGAAATCCCACTGAATTCATATACATTGCATTTGTGTATAAGGGCTTTTATTTATTTATTTTTGAGCATTACATGCTGCTGCTGCTGCTAAGTCGCTTCAGTCGTGCCCGACTCTGTGCGACCCCATAGACGGCAGCCCACCAGGCTCCCCCGTCCCTGGGATTCTCCAGGCAAGAACACTGGAGTGGGTTGCCATTTCCTTCTCCAATGCAAGAAAGTGAAAAGTGAAAGTGAAGTCGCTCAGTCGTGTCCGACCCTCAGCGACCCCATGGACTGCAGCCCACCAGGCTCCTCCATCCATGGGATTTTCCAGGCAAGAGTACTGGAGTGGGGTGCCATTGCCTTCTCCAGAGCATTACATGATGTCTGTTTTTTTCATGTTTATCTAGTTGACAAAAGCGTTTTTTTGTTGCTGTTTTAAGCTTTTTTTTTTTTTTTAAATGTGGACCGTTTTTAAAGTCTTTATTGAATTTGTTACAATTTTGCTTCTGTTTGATGTTTTTGGGTTTTTTTTGGCTGTGAGGCATGTGAGATCTTTGCTCCCTGACCAGGGATCGAACCTACACTCTCTGAATTGGAGGGAGAAATCTCAACCACTGGATGACCAGGGAAGTCCCAATCTGGCAAAAGTTTTGCTTATTGGTATTTGGTTTTTAGATTTTAATTTTATTTCATTTTGGAGTATAGTTGATTAACAATATTTCAGGTATACCGCAAAGTGGTTCAGTTATACACATATATGATCTATTTTTAAAATTATTTTTCCATTTAGGTTATTACAAGTATTGAGCAGAGTTCCCTGTGATATGCTGTAGGTCCTTGTTGGTTTTCTATTTTAAATAAGCTTTATCAAAACACTTTCTAGTTCTTACACAGCAAGGGCTAGAAGGGCTTATTGGACTGAGACACAGACTGCCAGCTCAGGGAGGCTGCACTTCCCAGGGAGGTGTATAGGGATGTATTTCCTCTGACACTTTAGGTTAGAGTTGATTGAGGTCAGAACTGTTTAAGAATTTTAAATCTTAATTTTTTAAATATTTTTAAGACAATTTTTATCAAGTGAATATATTAAAAAAATGAAGAATTTCCACATTTCATTTATTATGAACCCACAGCTGTATGTCTTTGGTAATCTTCACATTTTCTTTAATGATGGTATGATTTTTAAAGGTATAAACACCAGTTTTATTAATTAATAAATTAATGATACTCTTTGAGTCAGTCATCCATTAAGAATTACTGTTGAAATATGACTATTTTGATCATTGAACTATGACTATTTACTGAAATTGGGACAGAATATTTGCTTAGCTCTCTGTAATAAGCCCAGTGCTCAGGAGCTACACACAATGGGAAAAAAGGTAAAAGCTTCTCTTTTGTAATAATACCCCCCAAAATGCTCTTCATCAGTAAATGTTTCTTATTTGGAAGGTTATTTGCATTTGTATAAAAATGAACTATTTCACATACATTAATGCTTCATTTATTAAAAACACAGATTATCATGGAAAAAGAAGTCACCCATGCTTTAAATGCCTGTTCAGTAATAAAATCACTTCACAGAGACCCTGTAAAATCCATGATGCATTGAATGATTTGGCTTCTATATCATACTACAATGATAATAGCTGTTTAGTCAGATAAAGTGGAATTGCTAAACATGCTCCCAAGTGAAATTTAATCACGTGTTCAGTTTTGCCCAAGTCTGATGGGAAAAACACCTCTCCCATTAATTCTTCTGGGTCACTGTTTTTCATTAGCTGCTTCAAAGCAACCCCATTTCTTATCTTAAAACACAGCAGGTAGAGTGTGAAGTTAATTTTAGGTAAAGTAAGAAAACCAGGGAGACAGGTCTTAGACCCAAACGTTTCTCTCCCAGACTAGAGTGTCTACCCAAGAGCTTCCAAGGGCGATGCTGAGTATCCTTGAGATTCCTGCTATTCCCTCCTATGAGCGCCTGTCTGAATTCGCCCCAGGGAAACCTCCCCTTCCTGTTTGATGGCAGGAAGACCTCCCCAGGCTGCAGGCTCAGTGTAGCATGAGCAGTTAGCTCCACTCTCTGCAGAGGTTTGTGGCCGACCACAAAGGCACCCACAAATTTGCTTCCTTCCAGTTAATAGCACTTTCATTAGGATGTCCCCAGAGGCTACCATGGGCTCCCTGGTCACTCAGCTGGTGACAAATCTGCCTGCAATGCAGGAGACCCTGGTTCAGTTCCTGGGTCTGGAAGATCCCCTGGAGAAGGGCATGGCAACCCACTCCGGTATTCTTGCCTGGAGAATCCCATGGACAGAGGAGCCTGGCGGGCTACAGTCCATGGGGCCGCAAAGAGTCAGACACCACTGCACAAGCAAGCAGAGCACAGCACGGAGCCTACCATGGACCAGGCGCTCGAAAGACAGGTGACAAGCTCACGGGACATGAGCTCCGTCAAGGCAAGTCCTGAGGACGTCCAGACGCAGAAGCGAAACGACACCACCAAGAGGGTGGTGGACCGCAAAGAGTCAGACACCACTGCACAAGCAAGCAGAGCACAGCACGGAGCCTACCATGGACCAGGCGCTCGAAAGACAGGTGACAAGCTCACGGGACATGAGCTCCGTCAAGGCAAGTCCTGAGGACGTCCAGACGCAGAAGCGAAACGACACCACCAAGAGGGTGGTGGCTATTGCCCATGGGGGGCAAGTGCCGGCTGCTGGGGAGAACAGCACAGCTTTTGTTCTTCAAGGTGTGTGACTTGGATGAGAAAACAGGGTGACAAAGTTAAGCATCATCTGTTTCATCATCATCATCAAGTCAATATTTTACTTGAGGTGGCTCGCCAGAAGGCACTGGTGGTAAAGAACCCGCCCGCCAATGCAGGAAGCATAAGAGACGTGGGTTTGATCCCTGGGTCGGGAAGATCCCCTGGAGGAGGAAATGGCAACTCACTCCAGTATTCTTTCCTGGAGAATCCCATGGACAGAGGAGCCTGGTGGCCTACAGTCCGTGGGGCCGCAAAGAGTTGGGCACAACTGAAGCAGCTTAGCACGTGCAGCACAGTGTGAATTTCTAAGGGCAGATCTTGGGGCTGTCATGGTGTCAGGCCCAGACCACTGCCGTAACAGGAATGCCTTACTGAAGGGAGTCACGCGCATTTTCGGTTGGTTTCCCAGGGCATACAAAAGCTTGTTTATACTGCAGTGTAGCCTACTAAATGCGCACATCGTTATGTCTTTAAAAGTGTAAACTTATTAAGTAAAAATACTTCATTAATTTAAAAAGAAAGCCATCACCTGGCAAGCCAGGTTTGCCGCTAACCTTCAGTGTGTAAACAATGAAGCATTTGTAAAGTGCGGTAAAGCAAAGCGTAATAAAAGTATGTCTGTGCAGAAGAAATCTGAGAGGTGACTGACCGCATTAAAACACGTTTAGTGACCCTCCAATGTTCCTGCTACTAGAAGCTGCTACAGAAAGGATATACAAATAAATTCTGACATAGTTCTTGATTTTGAACAGCTGAGTTTCCTGAGACACTTGGATAACAGTCATCATGGAATATGACATCGACGAAAACCACAGCAGAGTTTTAGAAACTGGGCAAGGAGAGTAAGGTGAAGGGGTGATGAAGTCTAACTGAAGTAGTAAGAAGGTACTTGGAGATTTAGTGATATTTGGGATGCGTCTTAAAGGCATAGAAGTTCACCAGTCTGTGATAAGAACTTACTAGGTCACCAAGAAAGGACAAAAGTCTATAGTTGAGCAAAGGAAATGTAGACTAAACATAGACAATATAAGT
The DNA here is from genome assembly GCA_006410635.1 of Cephalophus harveyi. Lineage (NCBI taxonomy): Eukaryota > Metazoa > Chordata > Mammalia > Artiodactyla > Bovidae > Cephalophus > Cephalophus harveyi. Next base: position 404,703 of record SJYT01003455.1, on the reverse strand, counting down.
GATAGGACATAATGGTAACTAATATGCTCAGAGAATATTTCCCATCATAAAGTATCAACATGAAGTGATTAAAATGGGGATCCTGAGAATAAATTAATTAATCAATTAATAAAAATTCTTATTAATAAAATTATATTTTAGAAGGAGTAATCAATGTAAGGTAGAAAATGAAGTTGAAGACTCAAGAGAGGAGACCAAAAAACTGATGTTTTATTTTAAGCAACTTCAGCTTCTTCAGCGTTACTGGTTGGGGCATAGACTTGGATAACTGTGATATTGAATGGTTTGCCTTGGAGACGAACAGAGATCATTCTGTCATTTTTGAGATTGCATCCAAGTACTGCATTTCGGACTCTTTTGTTGACCATGATGGCTACTCCATTTCTTCTGAGGGATTCCTGCCCACAGTAGTAGATATAATGGTCATCTGAGTTAAATTCACCCATTCCAGTCCATTTTAGTTCACTGATTCCTAGAATGTCAACGTTCACCCTTGCCATCTCCTGTTTGACCACTTCCAATTTGCCTTGATTCATGGACCTGACATTCCAGGTTCCTATGCAGTATTGCTCTTTACAGCATCGGATCTTGCTTCTATCACCAGTCACATGCACAACTGGGTATTGTTTTCGCTTTGGCTCCATCCCTTCATTCTTTCTGGACTTATTTCTCCACTGATCTCCAGTAGCATATTGGGCACCTAATGACCTGGGGAGTTCCTCTTTTGATATCCTATCATTTTGCCTGTTCATACTGTTCATGGGGTTCTCAAGGCAAGAATACTGAAGTGGCTTGCCATTCCCTTCTCCAGTGGACCACGTTCTGTCAGCCCTCTCCACCATGACCCGCCCGTCTTGGGTTGCCCTGCAGGCATGGCTTGGTTTCATTGAGTTAGACAAGGCTGTGGTCCTAGTGTGATTAGATTGACTAGTTTTCTGTGAGTACGGTTTCAGTGTATCTGCCCTCTGATGCCCTCTTGCAACACCTCCACCTTACTTGGGTTTCTCTTACCTTGGCCGTGGGGTATCTCTTCACGGCTGCTCCAGCAAAGCACAGCCATTGCTCCTTACCTTGGACGAGGGGTATCTCCTTATCGCCGCAGTTCCTGACCTTCAACGTGGGATGGCTGCTCTAGGCCCTCCCCTGCGCAGCCACCGCTCCTCGGGTTGCTCCTCCCGGCCGCCAGCCCTGGCCTCAGGCTCAGGGTGGCTCCTCAGGGTCACTGCCCCTGGCCTCGAGCGTGAGGTGTCTCCTCCCGGCCGCCACTGGCCTCGGACGCAGGGTAGCTCCCTTCGGCCGTTCCTGCACAGTCGTAGCCTGGCACTCTAGGCCCCTGCCTCTGACCTCGGACGTGGGGTAGCTCCTCTCAGCCGCGCTAAGAGGGTTGGCTCTCGCAGCCGCCTGCACTTAGAGCGCCAGTTGAACGGTTTTATGAAGACCTACAAGACCTTTTAGAACTAACACCCAAAAAAGATGTCCTTTTCATTATAGGGGACTGGAATGCTAAAGTAGGAAGTCAAGAAACACCTGGAGTAACAGGCAAATTTGGCCTTGGAATGCGGAATGAAGCAGGGCAAAGACTAATAGAGTTTTGCCAAGAAAATGCACTGGTCATAGCAAACACCCTCTTCCAACAACACAAGAGAAGACTCTACACGTGGACATCACCAGATGGTCAACACC
>SJYT01003455.1:304285-402470 GCA_006410635.1 Cephalophus harveyi | reverse complement strand
GAAACTCCAGTACTTTGGCCACCTCATGGGTAGAGTTGACTCATTGGAAAAGACTCTGATGCTGGGAGGGATTGGGGGCAGGAGGAGAAGGGGACGACCGAGGATGAGATGGCTGGATGGCATCACGGACTCGATGGATGTGAGTCTGAGTGAACTCCGGGAGATGGTCATGGACAGGGAGGCCCGGCGTGCTGCGATTCATGGGGTCGCAAAGAGTTGGACATGACTGAGCGACTGAACTGAACTGAACTATTTTAAGCAAAATAAATGAAAGAAAATTTGAGAATTAAGAAGTTCAATATAAAATCAAATGTAATCTTTACCTCCCCTCACACACATATAAAGAAGAACATGAGATGGAGGAGGAAAAGAGAGAGAGAGATCTAGAGACTGAGGGTTAAAAGAGGAAAGAGATCCTCAGAGACATGATGAGGGAAATTTCCCCAAACTGGAAAATATTCGTTTCCACATGAGGAGGTCTCACAAGTGACTAAAAGAGTAACATCATTGCAGCACTGTTTATAATAGCCAGGACATGGAAACAACCTAGATGTCCATCAGCAGATGAATGGATAAGAAAGCTTTGGTACATATACACAATGGAGTATTACTCAGCCATCAAAAAGAATTCATTTGAATCAGTTCTAATGAGATGGATGAAACTGGAACCTATTATACAGAGTGAAGTAAGCCAGAAAGAAAAACACCAATACAGTATACTGACACATATATATGGAATTTAAAAAGATGGCAATGATGACCCTGTATGCGAGACAGCAAAAGAGACACAGATATATAGAACGGACTTTTGGACTCTGTGGGAGAGGGAGAGGGAGGGATGATTTGGGAGAATGGCATTGAAACATGTATACTATCATGTAAGAATGAAGCACCAGCCTATGTTCGATATAGGATACAGGATGCTCGGGGCTGGTACACGGGGATGATCCAGAGAGAGGAAATGGGGTGGGATGTGGGAGAGGGATTCAGGATTGGGATCTCATATACACCCATGGTGGATTCATGTCAATGTATGGCAAAACCAATACGGTATTGTAAAGGAAAATAAAGTAAAAATTAAAAAATAAATAAATAAATAAAAATAAAAAGAAAACAAACAAAACAAAACCTTATGGTGAATAATAGATCCTAAAATATCTCAGGAAGGAAAACAAGAAACCTCCAAACACAGGTATCAGAAATTAAGTAGCATTAGACTTCCCAGAAGTAACAGCACTGGAAATGAAAGAGAAATGCCTTTAAAAATCAGAAGGAATCTAACAGATGTAGAAATTTGAGAAAATGTCCCTGAAAGAAATCAAATGTGTGGAAGAAAAATTCAAAGACACAGTTCATGAAAAAAATCATGACAAAGTAAATATAAAAGTTGGAAGTGCAGAGGCCCCTTATATACAGTCAATAAGCCCCCTTATATACAGTCAATTAATCTACGACAATCCTGAATATTCACTGAAAGGACTGATGCTGAAGCTGAAGCTCCACTCCTCTGGGCACTTCATGCCAACAGCTGGATCACTGGAAAGAACCCTGATGCTGGGAAATATTGAGGGCGGGAGGAGAAGGGGACGACAGAGGAGGAGATGGTTGGAGGGCATCACTGACTCAATGGACATGAATTTGAGTAGACTCCAGGAGATGGAGAAGGACAGAGGAGCCTCATGTGCTGTAGTTGATGGGGTGGCAAAGAGTCAGACAGGACTTAGTGACTGAACATTAATCTATGACAGAAGTACCAAGAACATAGAATGGGGAAAGGACATTGATAAATGATGTCAAGCTAGATCTCACTGGATAACTTCTAATGGAAAGTATATTTCAGGTTGTTTTCCTTTATAAATTATTACAAGGTTTTGAGTATAGCTCCATGTGCTATACAGTAGGTCCTTGCTGTAACCTATTTGATACGTATTAGTTGATATATTTTAATCCCAAACTCCTAATTTATCCCCCACCTTTCCCCTTTTGTAACCATAAGTTTGTTTTCTATGTCTGTGGGGCTATTTTCTGTTTTGTATGTAAGTTCAGTTCAGTTCAGTTGCTCAGTCGTGTCCGACTCTTTGCGACCCCGTGAATCGCAGCATGCCAGGCATCCCTGTCCATCACCAACTCCCGGAGTTCACTCAGACTCGCGTCCATGGAGTCGGTGATGCCATCCAGCCATCTCATCCTCTGTCGTCCCCTTCTCCTCCTGCCCCCAATCCCTCCCAGCATCAGAGTCTTTTCCAATGAGTCAACTCTTCATATAAGTACATTTGTATTATTTTTTTAGGTTCCCCCTTTAAATGATATCATAGGTATTTGTCTTTGTCTGACTTACTTCACTTAGGATGATAATCTTTATTTCATTCTCTTCATTTGGCTGAGTAGTATTCCATGGTCTATGTTTAGGGACCACATCTCTTTTTTCAAATTTTTCTTAGATTTTTGGCTGTGCTGGGTCTTCACTGCCCACATGAGCTTTGCTCTAGTGACAACCGGGGGCTGCTCTCCGGCTATGATGTGCTGGCTTCTCCCCCAGTGGCGCCTCTCGCTATAGACCATGGGCGCTATGGGCCTCTCGCTATAGAGCATAGGCTCTATGGGCTTCCGGCCTGTGGGCTCCAAAGCTGCAGCTCCTGGGCTCTGGAGCACAGTCTCAGCGGTTGTGGTGAACAGGCTTCGTTGCCCCATGGCGTGTGAGATCTTCCCGATCAGGGCTTGAATCCATGTCTCCTGCATTGCCAGCCGGAGTCTTTACCCCAAGCCGCCGGGGCAGCCCTGTGCTGCATCTTTCTCATCCATTCCTCTGTCGACGGTTGGGTAGGTTGTTGCTTCCATGCTTGGCTATTGTAAATAATGCTGCAGTGAACACTGGTGTGTATGTATCTTTTTGAAGTATGGTTTTCTCTGGACATACGGCCAGGAGTGAGATTGCAGGATCATATGGGAACTCTGTTTTCAACTTTTTAAGAAAGCTCCACGCTGCTCTCTATGATGGCTGTACCAATTTACATCTCTAATCATTGGAGAAATGCAAATCAAACCACAATGAAGCACCACCTCATACCACTGAGAATGGCCTTCATCAGGAAGTCTACAAGTAATAAATGCTGAAGAGGGTGGAGAAAAAGGGAACACTCCTACAGTGCTGATGATAAGCTTTTAAAAGGAATAGTAGTCCTAAGCTGAGAAGTTGCAAGAATGGAAGTGGGAGCAGAGATAGGAGAAATTGGACCAATTCAGAGTTAATTATCAGTAGGGTAGGAGGTCTGAAATTAAAATACGCTTGCTCCTTGGAAGAAAAGCTATGGCCAACCTAGCCAGCATATTAAAAAGCAGGGACATTACTGTGCCAACAAGGGTCCGTCTAGTCAAAGCTGTGGTTTTTCCAATAGTCATGTATTCCCGGATGTGAGTTAGACAATAAAAAAGCTGAGCGCCGAAGAATTGATGCTTTTGAACTATGGTGTTGGAGAAGACTCTTGAGAGTCCCTTGAACTGCAAGGAGATCCAACCAGTCCATCCTAAAGGAAATCAGTCCTGAATGTTCATTGGAAGGACTGATGCTGAAGCTGAAATTCCAATATTTTGGCCACCTGATGCAAAGAACTGATTCCTTGGGAAAAAAACCCTGATTCTGGTAAAAATTGAAGGCAGGAGGAGAAGGGGATGACAGAGGGTGAGATGGTTGGATGGCATCACTGACTTGATGGACATGAGTTTAAGCAAGCTCTGGGACTTGGTGATGGACAGGGAAGTCTGGAGTGCTGCAGTCCATGGGGTGGCCAAGAGTCAGACATGACTGAGCAACTGAACTGAACTGAACTGAATTGAGGGCAGGAGGTCTGGTGGCCAAGGGGGTGGCAGGAATTGGTGATGCTTCGGACAAGCATGTGAAGTGAATGCGCAGGGAGGAGAAGGAGGACCAGAGCTCTCCATGGAAATTCCAGACCATTCCCAGTTATTTTTTTTTTCCTCTTGTAAAAATTCGTATCAAAACATGTCTTGCACTTGTAATAATTTTAGCTGCTACATAGAATACAAATCTCAGATAATATTCCTAGAAAGATATCTTATACGTAAATCTCCACATGAAAAATATGTAAATGTAGAATGACATTAAGTAATGAATTATTTACAAAGTATGTCATCTTGCAATGCTAAATAAAATTAATCTTTTACTTTAACATTGTATAAATTTAGAGTTGATTTTATTTCTGAAATTCACATGTTCTCTGAATGACTACAGGGCATTGGATTAAAATACACTATAAAAATCTATAGAGAGAAAGAGTGGATTTTAGTAATTTGCCTAAACTTGTCACTGATTTTGACCTTTTTTAACTTCCTGTATTTAAATTGTGAATAAATATGTTGCTACTTCTTGCAAGAACAAATAGTTTATTTACCACTGACTCTCATCAAAGAGAAATTTGACTTCCATGATTTAATGCTACTCTAAACAAAGAGAATACTGCCAAAGCCTGTTTTATTTACAGAAATAACTTGTTTCATTTAAGAAGTCATTTTATAAAACTAAAACCAACTGTGAGCTCAGATGAGAAACGTTAGACTATATTAAGGGAAACCCACACACTTGCACACACTCTGAAAAATCCAGATGAAAGCGTACTGCTTTTAGATCACTGATACCTACTTTCTCTCGTAATTCACACAACTCTAGCTGTTGAGACAAAGTATTTCTTGGATGTCAAACTAACTGTGGTCGCGTGTGGTGGTGGTGTGCTTGTGTCCCCCAAGAGGGAGCTCTTTAGGGTTCTTAGACATTCCAAAATAGTGTGGGAGGAAGGTCACGATGAAGCTCCTAGGACAAAGGTCTAACGGATTATTAAAGATTTGTAACCTAATCAGAGTGCATCCTCAGGGACACAATAGCGTAAGAGGGAGAAAAACACGTTTTAAAAAATGTTGTAAAAATAACCATTGCTAAGATGTTCTGCAGAGCATTACCTTACATAGCCAGCTAACTGTTCTTTGCTATTGTCTATGAAGACCCACTACAATGCACGAGAAACAATGGGAGAGTATCTGCTGAGTCAATCCAAAGTAACTCAAAGCAGATACTAGACAGCTGTTGAGTACGCTTTTTTACACGTTTATTTTTGTATAATTTTTTAATTGGACTTTAGTTGTTTTGCAATGTTGTATTCGTTTATACTGCATAGCAAAGTAAATCAGCCGCTGTGGCTGCTAAGTCGCTTCAGTCGTGTCTGACTCTGCGACCCCATGGACCTCAGCCTACCAGGCTCCTCCGTCCATGGGATTTTCCAGGCAAGAGGACTGGAGTGCGGTGCCATTGCCTTCTCCAAAATCAGCTACACATACGCATATATTCCCTCTGTTTTAGATTTCCTTCCTACCCGCGGAATTGAGTGGAGCCCCTTGTCCTGTACAGTAGGTGTGCCTTACTTAGCTATTTCATTTTTATCAGTTATCTATTTTATACACCAATCCCAATCTCCCAGTTCATTCCACCACTACCCCCAAATTATGACAAATACCCAACTTTTAGCTTTAAATCTTCTGCATATCCTGTTTTCTATCCCTGTCTTTAGAACGTCCACGCAATGAAAGCAAATGAGTAAATATAAATGGAGACCCCCTTATAAAGGGATTTACTACTTGTCAATTTCTTATAAATGTACTAATTCAATTCTCCACTTTCTGTTTTATAACTCATAACATGTGACAAAAGTCATGCAACATAATTCATGAGGGATGATTTAGTCTGAACTAATGAAAAATGTAAATTATTAATTGCTAGGAAAAATTCTCAATCCGCAGTTATCTAAGCACATCTTGAGGAAACCCCTTCCTTGAGTCCATGTTAAAAAATGGGGGCAAGTTCTGTGGGCAACTCAACTCCATCCCATCTTTCATCCGAAATATTGGCAGGGCACAGACTCTTTCCCTCCCTACTGCCTAACCTTCTCCCCGCCTTACAGAGTGAGCATGGTAACATCATGCAATCCATAAAAATTCAAGAGGATATTTTTATTCTTTGACAGGTTATCAGCCTCTCTTGGTGAGGTTTGTTATACCTAAGAAGTTCTATCAAGTTCAACAAGTTCTCCGTTCAAGGGAAATTAAATATAACATCCCAGAGGTCCTACTTACACTATGGTTAAAAGGAACATATAGAGGGAAATTTCTGTGTTCTTTTAACAGGAAGCCTACTTCCAGATCCCTGGTAACCTAAGTTTGGGGACAGTTAGGTCATTGGCAGGGCTTCCCTGATGGATCAAATGGTCTTTGGAAAAGACCCTGATGCTGGAAAAGATTAGGCAGGAGGAGAGGGGAGTGGCAGAGGATGAGATGGTTGGATGGTATCACCAACTCAGTGGGTATGAATTTAAGCAAACTCCTGGAGATAGTGAAGGACAGAGACACCTGACATGCTGCAGTCCCTGGGGTCACAGAGACGGACACAACTTAGTGACTGAGCAGCAACAGGTCAGAAGAACCAAGCTCCCCTGGACTCACTCACCAGAGATGGGGAATGAGTCACAGCCTCCATAAATGTGGTTTGCATTTTATGGTGCTCCGTTAACATGTTTCAAATACTGATTGATGGGTCGTCTGACAAACATACTGAAATGTGATCTAAACAGTAAGAACTTGCTCTGATTACCAGACTGAAAGACAATGGAACAATGGCATTTGAGATTTATTGGTGGCTTTTATTTCCTGGCACTCACTCCGGTGATGAGGTGATCTTTGTTTACGTGCGTTATGAGGACAATCCTTTCCCAGGGATGTTTAAGAGTATGCTTGTTTTTGGATAATAATTTCAATGTTATGAGTTCAGCTAAGCCTACTACATTGTATAATGTTGTTGAGAGAGCCATTTCACGTGATTTTGTTTTTGTTTTAATCATGGGATAAAGACAGCAAATAAGTTTAGACTGTTTTTTCCACTGATTTTTCAAAACATATGAACAAAGATAATACCTGGGAAGACAGAAGGGCAGAACACAGACTATGATGTCAGGAAGAGCTGGTTAAACCCTGAGTCTATCATTTGCCAAATGTGTTATAACAAGCCAGGCACCTACCTTCTCTAAGACTCAACTCCTCACCTATAAAATGGAGATATTACGAGCATGTGCAGCATAAAATTTATCTAGAGAAACAAATGCAGATAAAATAAATAAAATGCCTCACATGAATTATACCTCAATAAATGTTATTATAGTAATAATATTTCTATTTATTTAGAAATGATACAGGATGTATACCCCCTTGATTAGATTAGTATTGATCCAAGAAAATGTAAAGAGGTTTGCAAAAGAAGGGTCTTCCCTGTTGATTCAGATGGTAAAGAATCCACCTGCAAAGCAAAAGACCTGAGTTTGATCCCTGGGTGGGGAAGATACTCTGGAGAAGGGAATGGCTACCCACTGCAGTATTCTTGCCTGGGGAAATCCGTGAACAGAAGAGCCTGGTGAGCTATAGTCCACGGGGTCACAAAGTCAGGCACGACTGAGCAACCAACACTTTACAAAAGAAGGACTATAGAAAATGGACATTTAGCAGAATAAATCTTTTCACCTGAAATAGGAAATCAAAAAAAATCACAAATTTGAGCATATCTTTTGAAGAACCTTTAGACCCTTCCAACTGTAAAATTTGTATAAGAAAATGAAAGCATAGCCTTTTCTACTCATTTTAACAGATAGTCTTTTCCTTTGAAGTTGTGCATTTTGAAGGTCTTTATATCAAGAGATCTGTTGCAATTAGCCGGGGCCATTACCACTCACTTTCTTGGACCTAATAGAGTGCTATGAGAACATTTTATAACAAATCTCCAGAGTAAATTAAAAACTAAATTTAAAAGATCAGTTCTAATTAGTTATAAGAAATAACAAGCTTCATATGCAATGTTTTAGCAAGAACAAAAATAGATATGAAATATCACTGTATAAGTATTAGAGTTCTAAAAGCCATCTAGGTCTCCCACAATGCAGGCAGATTCTTTCCTGTCTGAGCCACTGGTGAAGCCCTGTTAAGTATTACAGTTTTGAGTAAAAGCTAAAAGCTTACATTTAAAAAAGTATCATTGCAAAGACATTTAGCTAATATTTCACACAGTTTTATCTTTGCTTAAAGATGTTAAAATATAGATTTCTTTTCTGCAAAGATTCATTTTTCATAGTAAAATGTTAATGTCTTAGGAGTAATGAACCTTCTGTCTGACCGATCCCCCAGCTCATCCTTTACCGCACCTTCTTGTGTGCAGAAGAAAAACATGTTTCTAGTTTGCTTCTGTTAAACTATTGATAAGAGAAATTACTATTGCTCTAATATTTAGGAATTTATTTTGTGTCTTCTCAAAAGGATAGACTCAAGTGGAAAATACACATTTAAACACACAACGTTCACATTTTGAAGATGTCACTTGCAGCTGAAATCTCTAAATAAATAAATAAATTTTAACTATACCATCATATAAATGGCAACTGATCAAGTTTCTATGAAAGAAACTGAGGTACAGAGTTTGAATGACAGATTGAAGGCCAGTTTTCTTTCTTTCTGGAGCTCATAGCTGCTGACTCCTAAAACCTCTTTTTTCATTAGTAACTAAACAATGTAAATTAGAAACTTGCTTCATTCTAAAATTCACTTCTCATAAGTTAATGGCACAGCACTATAAAATAAGGTAAATATTTATTGCTAATTTTGTGTGTATAGTAATTAAAGAAATAGAAGGCTGAACATAAGACAAATGTGAGTTGAATGGAAAACAATTGAATATGCATACCTGAGACACTTGAACTTAGTCAAGAGAGTGAAGATGTATAAAACCATACCAACTCAGAGGCAGTTTGTGACTAATGTAATAGACTGATGTGGAATTCAATAAAAAGGATTTTGTTTGTTATCTTTTCTTGAATTTTTTCAGATCCCTAACAATTATTAGACTATAGATCTTTTATAAAATGAGACCTATAAAGTTATTACACAAATGTTAACTGCAAAAAGCCTATATTTTAATACATGCTTACATAGTTCATATATGAACATGTGACACATACATTATATACAAGAAAAGATAATAGCTGGATTTTATTGTGGTTGGTGTTACCAATTCATGGTAAAAAGTAGTCTAAATATTTGAGAAATTCAAAGTAAATGCATTTCAGTGAAAGACAAGAACGAACTTAACCATGAAAAATATGCATGCACAATATTAAATACCTCCTATCAATGTCTTATTCCATAAAAATAGGTATGTCAGGCTTCATATGTAAATACTTAGCACAGATAGATTCTAATGACTCCACTTTTGCCCTAAGGATTGAATACACATTACATTTATTTAAAGATGTTTATTGAAGCTCAATTGTAGCAAACACATAGTTTTGGGTCAAAAGTATCAAGCAATGAATTTCACATATTATACAGAGAATAATCCATGCTTCAAAATTATAAACAGCATATGAAGATAATAAGATAGGCTTTCTTGAAATTTTAAATTAGATTAAATAAGCCTGAAATATTGGACTAAATGCTAACATATGGAATATAAGATTTCCAAATGTTACTTTAGTTAACTTTCCTGTAGTACACACATTCTATTTTTATGTCTATTTTTGGAAGTAAAATAGGAAATCATAAGATGTATTTCAGCAGGGCAAGGAGGCCATCTTGAGGTCATTCTAGACATGTACATGTCCTTACTGGCAGCACACACACAATTTATGATTTTAAAAAATAGAACCTTTGAGAGAAGTTAATATTTCTAGTATGAAATACTGTCATTTTTCTTCAAAACCAAAATGGCAAAATTTCTCAGAGCATTGAGATTTACTCGAAAGCATCCTCTAACTCACCGCTGTGTCTGTCTGTTTCTGCCTCTTTCTCTTTCACACACACACATAGACACACACACACACAAAGACTACAAACAAGCTGCTTCTTGCTGGATGATAGAGATGGATAAAACTTAAAATAAGCGTAAGACTGTACAAAAATGCTTCAGCAAAACTGTCTTAAATATTTTTCTACAGTTGTAAAACAAAAGCTTCCCACAAACCCCAGTCCACGCCCTTCATGAATCCGCCGTGTATCTATTTAGCCTCTCTAGTTCTAGAAAAGTAGAAACAACCTTGAATCGGGGTCTGGAGCTGCCCCCCGTCTTCTTTCCTACGCACTCTGAGTTAAAACGGGACTCGCCGGGCCGTTGGCGGCGTGCTCCGGCTCCTCAGCACCCTCCGTGGGCTTGGCGCCTCCAGCCTCTTTGTCGCCTTCGGGAGTCTTCTCCAGGGCCTCCGGGGGGCTTGTGCAGTTAGCATCCGACTTAGCTTTGTCCACCTCGTTATCAATCTCAACCTTATCTTCTGGATGCTTGCTTTTCTTTACTTGTCCATTCTGGGCGGGATAGGTGCTGGCAATGACGTCGTACAGGAACTGGTACTGCTCCTAGCAAAGGGAAGAAGCCAGGGTTACGCAAAAGAAGTTTATGTCCTTTTTTTCTTTTTTTTTGTTAACATCAGATGAAAATGAACAGGACTTAATCATTTACGTGTGGAAGACTCTGGGTAACAGAAAACTATTCCTGTGTGTTTTCATAAAAAGATTGTTTTAAACGACTCACTCTCCTTAGGGGTCTAAAGGACTGACCGCAAGGCAGTCTCCAGGACTGACCTTGTAGCCACACCAAATCGGGGTTTGGTCCCCTCTCAGGCCATAAGGGGGCATCTCATTCCTAAGCTTTTGCGAAGGAACCCATCTTGGATGCCCATTCTCTTGATTCATGCCTACATATCACTTGGCATCCAATCCAGAGTCTGCAGAAAGCCAGTCTGAGCCCCTTGGGTTAAATTCAGGGCCCTCATTCATGTTCTAGTGATCTCTCCATCATTTCACTCACGTGTTCAGTCACTCAATCGTGTCCGACTCTTTGCGACCCCATAGACTATAGCCTGCCAAGCTCGTCAGTCCACAGAATTTTCTAGGCAGGACTAGCGAAGAAACAGGTAGCCATGTCCTTCTCCAGGGGATCTTCCTGACCCAGGGATCACACCCAGGTCTCTTGCATCTCCTGCACTGGCAGGCGGACTCTACCACCGCGCCACCTAATAATTTCTCTGTCATTTCACTTATGGCATTGCTTAGTATAGGTCTGCCTTTTCCTCACACTAAACAGTGAGTCTCTTAATGGCAAAAGCACATAGCAGGCACTCAGTTTACTTTTGACATCAATACATGCAAGGTCAAGGTCATGCACAAGTAAGAGCTGCCAGTGTTTGAGTGAGTGGTTAGGTCTGCATTGTGATGAGTGATTGACTCCCAGACCATCACCTGTGGTCACTACACTTAGGACACAACTTGGGTTGACGAGGACAATGCTCATTCAACAGCCTCCCTGTACTCATGAAGCGGAGCAGGAGCCTGTGGTCCTCATCCCCAACCCCGCTGCTCTGCTTGCCCTTGGTCTGTGGAAAAACCTTAGTCAAAGAAGAAGTTTAATCAGAGAAGTGAGAAACAAAGGAGAACAGTCAAAGGAGGCTAAATAGCAATAGTTCAGTCATTAAGCACAGGCAAGGACCTTTAGCTCCTCTTCAGGGCTGCGGGTGATACTCCGAGCCACGTCCTGCGAGCCGTCTTACAGACAGTGAAACGCCCACCAGGGGGGGAAGTTAAATGCAGCCGCAATAAACGCTGCCGCAATTCTGAGAACTGGCCTCAGAGAAACGGGAAGAAACCAGCCTTGGAGCTGCAGACTAACGGCACTTAAACCATCAAGACGATGCTGGCCAGACCACCGGTGACCAGTCTGAAGAGGACCGTGAGGCGGACTGTGCTGTGTTTGCATGTAGTCCCCAACAATCAAGCTGCTGCCCGCTGGATTCTCAGTGGAGTTGGGGAGCTGGCTTTGGACAGGCATCCACCTCCCCGCTGCCCCAGGTGCCAGCATCCAAGATGAAGCACACTTTCCTTCCCACCAGCCCAGCCTCCTTATTGCATCTGAGTGGCAAGCAGCCAGACCCCGCTTTCGATGGCATCCACACCTCTTGGGAAACTGACTTTGCAGGCCCTTTGGACAAAAGGTGAATCTATCCCACCCCTGCACCTGAGCTGGCCTTGCGACCTGTTCAGGTAATAAAATGCAGAGGAAAACATATGCCAGTCCCAAGCCTGGGCCGTCAGGGGTCTCACTCTGCAGGAACTCCGCTGCCTTTATGGGAACACGCCTCGACCAGAACAGACGTGCGGCCCACGCACCCCTGCTGCCACACCTAAATGCCAGCCAACTGCCAGCCCAGGGCACTCAAGGTCCCTTTGGAAAAGCCAACTCCCAGTGGACACACCAGCGATAGCAGACACACGGGGGAGCCTGGTCCGGGCTGGCTGAGCCTGGTGTGAGCAGCAGGGCTATTCAGCTGACCAAAGAGACGACTGAACTATAATGGACGTCACCTTTCCTCAGTCCCTAAATGCCAGGGCGGTCTGTGGTGCAGCAACACAAACCGCTACAAGACTGGCAGTGGAGGGGTGGGGGGGATTCACGAGCTTTTAAAAAAAGTATTCTTCATGAACCACCACCACGCATCGCTGGCAAACCCCCGTTAGGTCTCTTATTTACACTGATAACAATCCAATGTGAACCATCATGTAAAATGCGACTTTAAAAGAGAAGACTAGAAAAGTAAATAGAAGAGAAGGAACAGAAAGGAGAGGATGAGAGGAGGGGGAGGGGTGGAAGGAGAGAGAGGAAGTAAAAAGGGAAAACACGTCAAAAGCGTTGATGCGGCACACTTACGAAGGTGGGGACCATTCCTGGCCGAGCTCTGCGGAGCGACTTCACAGCTTGAAACACGTCTATCACCTCTTCTGTGTCAGCGCTTTCCAAGAGGTTGAACAACGCGCAAAATATTCCTGTTTGCTGAGATCCATCTCTATAAAAGAAAGAAAAGATTTTTAAAAAATCTACAGTTTATAGAGAAAGTGATATTGGGATAAAAATCAAAAGACAGAGGTAAGAATACATTCTTTGCTTCAGGTTTACTGTGATTATTTTATTTCCGTCTCTTAAGAGCAGAACGTTTCTGCTAAATGCAAGTTTTATGCAAACTTTCTCAACCTGGAAATATAACAGTCCTTTAGTTTAAAAACTTACACTTTAAAAATATACTTTCTCCTGTTTAGTACTTTACTAATTACTGTGCACTTTAATTTATATATGAAGTTGTTAAGACACGTATCGTAAAGCCAATTTGATAGATGAAAATACTGAAATTTAGGGAAGATAAAGGCATGGCTAAAAACTGATGAATCCAGAAAAACTGGACCTGATGTACTGTAAATTACTAAAGCACGTACTTGCTCTCCTCTCTGCTGCCTCTCTAGCGCTTTTTTTCTCACAAACGTTAACAATTCTGCACCAATAGAAAAAGGATACCTAGTGAAATTGCTCATTAAGGAGACGGCAGCCAAATCACTTACCAAACTGAGAGAGGCATGTTACATTATAATAAAAATTCTATTTAAAGAATGTTCTTGGAAGATTTTTGATGTAAATAACCAAGGAATGTACAGTAGGTATTCATCTGTCCCCTAAGAAACATATACAGTTTTAAATATTAAACATTCCTTCTTTAGTTTTCTTTCCATGTAAATTTTACCTTTGAAAACTCAAATACATGCCAAAAAGTAGTATTTGTTTAAGGGCTTGGTTGTAGTATATGCAATCCTAATAATAATAATGAGGCTTTCTCAAAAAGCCTCATTTCTTTTAAGCACTTCTCTAGATTTACATTTCTCATCTTACTTTACTATTTTAATTTCTAATTTAGTGTAACATTTTATGTAAATAGTTTATATCATGCATCCTTCTTTCAAACCTCTCATTTAAGGCGGAGACCTATCACAGAGGAAACTTAAGGGTCTGCATAACATAAATTCAATAAAATCAAGTATTATTATGTATATTATTAAAATCCTTGCCTTTGGGGCTCTATTTCGGGAGTCAAGTAATGGGTTTCCAATCAAAGTGGCTAAGTATGAGAGTTCAGTTAATAAATAAGATATGTGTGTTGGAGGCAAAACATTCAGTCCTCTGGATTCCACTGACAACTAGCAGAGGGGCTCAAAGCACTTGTAAAGGCAGAAATAAAATGCAACATCTATCCATCCATCTGTCCACACAGGCTTCCATTCACTCATTCATTCAGGACAGGTGACGTTCTGGGTTCAGCATTAGCACTGAGTCAGGGATTAAATACCCCTGATACTAGGGGACTCATAACCTAATATTCCCGCACTAAAATATAGTTATTTCTACTGCATTTCCACAATAGTTGCACTGCTGGAACACGTGGGAGAGACGTGTTCCACTGCAGTCATGCATTTTTAACTATTAGGAGAAATCGCCTTTAACAAGAGGTGTGAGCCAAGAGGTCAAGCAGGACGGTGGGTTTTAGAACATATCCCGTGAAACCCCACCAACCTGCAGTGGATGAGAAGAGGCACATTCCTGTGATATTTATTCCCTTCGGCAGAATTCTTCTTGGGAAGTTTTTGTTTGAGATTCTGGATCATCAAGACCAATTCTTTGGGTTCTGCGGGCAGCTCTTCCCCATTCCAGTTATTAAATTGGTACTGGTACACCATTCGTGGATCTTTCCTCTGAAACCAGGGGAAGGAACATGAATTCAAGGGAGAAACTTAGCCCATTCGATAAGTTGATTGTTACTTTTCCCTCCCAGTTACTTTCATTTAAATCATTAAAAAAAAGTTCATCCTGAAAACATTATATAGAGAGTTGCTTTGCTCTCACAGAGCAATGCATCTTAATTTTTCAACCAGATCAATTACACCAAAGACACATACTTCTGAAATTGAGTGTGTACCTTGGAATGTCTCAGTTCAAATGCACGGACGGTATATGCTGAAGATTTGTTGGTGTCCTTCATGTGAACTTCCACGTCTCCGTAGGTTTGCTTCCCTTCCTCCCAGTACTGAGCACAGGCTTCCTAGATGGGAGAGAACGTGGTTCAGCATCAGCGGCCCAAGCGCTCTGTTCGCTTGTCAACGCGCTCAGAGAGCCACCGCTCCCATCTCGGCTTTGACTGTGTCCTCTTTCGCTCTCTTCTTCACTCTGCTCTGTTAAATGTGAAATGACTAACTGTGCTGTCAAACTGAGTCCTCTTCATAAAAATCTAAAACCTATTGGAAGTGTTCTGGACATCCATCCAACAGATACATGGTGTTGCCTTGTGCAAGGAACCCAGGGAGAGCCAAGGGGCCCAGCATACCATGGGCACGGCTCTGCCACCCCAGGCTAGGTCTCAGCTTTGCTTTTCCCACCTTTCCATGCCTCACCACCACCTTTTCAGAAAGGACGGACTGGGCTGATGTTGTCATGACCCCGCCAAGAACTTAGGTCTCCCTGTCCCTCCAGGGGTCTGGCGGGAAAGAGACTGCACCTTTAGAAGCTTCGTCTCGATCTTGTCTGTGGCAGCTGACTATCTGAGGAAAGGGTCACACTGACGAACACATGGACCACAGAAGTACTTGCTCCTTCCTCAAATGATTTCCACTAACTACAGACCCACAGCTGCTGACCACGATAGGCATTCCTGTCTGAAGTCCCGTTCCATTCCCTGGCTTTCCCAATTTAGATGAAGAAAAGATTACTAGAATCCCATGCCTTAAAAGAAAAAAAAGGAAAAAACATAAAATAGCAAGTGGGGAGCTGCTGTATAACACAGGGAACCCAGCTGGGTGCTCTGTGATGATCGACAGGGTGGACAGCGGGTGAGCATGGAGGCTCAAGTGTGTCCTTACAGCTGATTCACGTCGCGGAGCGGAAACGAACGCAACATTGTAAAGCAATTCTCCTCCAGTTAAAGGTTTTTGAAAAAAAAAAAAAAGGAAAATGAAAAAAAGGAAAGCATAAAAATAAAGAAAAAAAAAACTATTTTCTATGCACGAGGGTAGGGGAGAAGGGAAAAGAGAGAGAGAAAAAGAATTCAAACAGCGTAACTGCATACTGGTGAGAACATGCATTAAGTAAGCTTTAACATACGTCAGATAAAGCGTTAGGTGGTAAAAATTAAGACGTACTGCCGGGAAAATCTTGATAACCTGTGGTATT
Organism: Cephalophus harveyi; assembly: GCA_006410635.1. Taxonomy (NCBI): domain Eukaryota; kingdom Metazoa; phylum Chordata; class Mammalia; order Artiodactyla; family Bovidae; genus Cephalophus; species Cephalophus harveyi. The sequence goes on along the minus strand of SJYT01003455.1, from coordinate 386,347 downwards.
AAGAAAAGGCTCAAATATATGCAACAGGCATTAGGCAGAAGATCCAATTAGGTCCGAGGTTCACCTCCAACCATAGAATCTGGTGACAGTAACTCTTACATGGATATAAAGAAGACGGGATTTAGGTATGGTTTTCAGGAGTTTTGTCTTTCTAGAAGAATTGGATCAAAATGGGGAGAGAGGGTACATCTAGATGCGTGGGATGTCAGAAAATTAAAGCTCACTGAGGAGAGCACAGACGCTGCGTTAAGATTCCGTCAGTAACTCTACTTGTCCAGAGCGGAGAGTGTGGAAAACGTAAAAGCGTGAGGATATGGCAAGATACATTGGGCCTGATTACTGATGGTCTTAAATGTCAGACCAAAGAGGTGGGTTTCTAAAAAAAAAAAAAAAAAATAGAATAAAGACGTGGCTGCTGTGTGTGTGTGTGGTAAAAGTCACATAATATAAAACGTACTATCCTAACCATATCTAACTGCACAGCTCAACTTGTTGGGCAGCTCTCACCATCATCCACCTCCCCAGCCTTTCACTTTCCTAAACTGAAACCTGTCCCCACTGAACACGAAGTCTCCACCCACTCCCCACCTCCGGCACCCACCCCAGCCCCTGGCTCCCACCAGTACGCTTTCTGACTCTATGAAGGTGCCTCTTTGAGGTGCCTCGTCCAAGTGGCATCATGCCGTGTCTGTACCTACTGCATCCTTCCCTGGTGACTCAGACAGTAAAGAATCCGCCTGCAGTGCGGGAGACCCGGGTTTGATCCCTGGGTCAAGAAGATCCCCTGGAGAAGGGAATGGCCACCCACTCCAGTATTCTTGCCTGGGAAATCCATGGACAGGAGGCTGGCGGGCCAAAGTCCATGGGGTTGCAGAGAGTCGGACACTCTCACTGCATACTGGAATGCATTTTTAAGTTTCACTCAATGCATGTCCTACAAACAAATCACACCTTCTTTTTTTTTCCCCTGTGCTATACAGTAGGTTCTCAGCAGCCCCCTGCTCACACGGTCTGCTGCGTTTAGCAGAGGGAGGCTCGGGGTTGCTGTGCATTATTAGACAATCGATCTGTGAACAGTGGGCAGAGCTGGCAGGGGCCGGGGGAGGCAAACAGGAGGAATGGTCAGAACCCAGGTGAAAACTCTAGAGGCCAGCGCTTGGATGGGAAACGGGGAGAATGAACAAACGGCGCCGTGTGACAGGGGATCAAAGGGACCGGGACTCAGAGAGCCATCCGGTAAGTGATCCGGGAAAGAAGGACCAGATTTTACGACAGAAAGACCCGAAAGGAGAGATTCTCAAAGGCACAAACCTGGTCTCCACTCCTCAGCTCCGTCAGCATGACGATCACCTTGACTTTTCTTTGGAAGACCATCTGCCAGAAGTCACCAATGGTCTCTTTCAGCGGCCCCTGAGCCGCGATCATCACTTCAGGTTTCCAGTAACTCTTTCAACAAAGAAGAAATGGAGACCCGGTTAGTGCTGCTGGTGAGGGAAGAGTGGATTCTTCAAACACGATGTGGAAAGAGAGTCACTTAATTTGATGTCAGTGCTGCTACATAAAAATATTAAGATTCTTAGGTCCCATCCTGAGATGAACCATAATAGAAAAGAACACCATAAAGAAAGTGTGTGTATATACATGTATGTATGTATAATTGAGTCACTTTGCTGTACAGCAGAAATTAACACAATATTGTAAAGCAACTATGCTTCGGTTTTTTAAAACAGTGACAAACAGATTCTTAGGTCCAAAAAACAATGCGATGTCTCTATAAAAGATAATAGTTAATGATAATACTTGGCTACTAATGTAAAATCAAGTTCAGAAGATATTATTTTAAAAAACTAACAAATTTTTCCCTATAAAAATACCATTTTTTCCTTTAAAAAGCTTAATGTGATTATTAAAAAAAAAAAAAGCATAAGCATTTCAGAATTGTCTTCATCACGCCTCTAATTTGTTTATATATTCTTCTGCTAGGGACCCCTGGTAGCTCAGCTGGTAAAGAATCCACCTGCAATGCAGGAGACTCCAGTTCGATTCCTGGGTTGGGAAGATCCCCTGGAGAAGGGATAGGTTACCCACTCCAGGATTCTTGGGCTTCCTGGTAGCTCAGAATTAGCCTACAATGCAGGAAACCTAGGTACAGTCCCTGGGTGAGGGAAGACCCCCTGGAGGAGGGCATGGCAACCCACTCCAGTGTTCTTGCCCGGGGAATTCCCATGGACAGAGGAACCTGGCGGGCTACAGTCCATGGGGTTGCAAGGAGACAGACACGACTGAGCAACTTAGCTCAGACAGCATTCTTCTGCTATCTTATAGCTAATATTCTATGAATATGTATTTTAAGAAAATTGGGAAAAGAAGTAAACTCAGCTTAGTGAATATGCAAAAAGTTTTTACTGAATTACTTAAAGTTCCTTCTTGAATTCTCAGTATACTAAAAAAAAAAGGTATGTGACACAGATTCACTTAAATATTCAGAAAATCTGAATGAAAAGTTTTTAACTATACACATAAGCGGACTTGGATCTGCTTGCAATATGGGTATCCGAGTATATATAAACATTTTCAAATATTTGTTTTTGCTGAATTTCATTATTTTTCAAATTACATTACAGTCATATTTGCCATAAATTGTAACTAATCATATTGTTTTATATCAACTCGTTAGGTTTTAATGTCTAAGTATTGCAGTAAGTTAAGATATAGTATTAAAAATGGAAACTTTCACATCAATGAATACACAGATACGGTCAAGCTCGTCCTTCTTTATATAAAATCACTCAGTGCGTGGCCGTGAGAACACGCGCATTTCTTCGGAGCTGGACTCGGGGTTGGGAACGGCGAGGGCATACCATGACGAAGGAGGCGTTGACGTATCTGCTCATCTCCTCCAGGTCGCTGTCGTCATCCGAGGACGCGTCGGAGTCTTGCTCACTCTCCTTGCTCGTCTCCAGCTCATGCTTCAGCGCCACTCTGTTAAAGTCATCTGTGCAAAGTAAAAATGAAACTTAACTTTGATTTAAAAAATAAATAAATCTCTGCTTGACTGTCACATGGAAACTAGAAAGTCATTTAGAAGTGACAGATTGCATTATGTATACTTATTGATCTACATGGAACGAGATCCTGTTCCATTCTCATTGATTAACAAATTATTTTTTTAAACTCTAATTGAAACACGATTGGTCCCAAGAAAGTCCCAGGAAAAAACATAGGACGTAACTCTGTCATAATGTTCCATATGATTATTCAATATTTGATACATATACTTTAGTTTTCCATGAATTAGCATCAATCTGATGGATAAAAGTTTTAAAAATACATCTGTAAGTTAATAAAATACATACCTTAGGTAAAACCTAATTTTTCAATTATATCTTATTTACAGTAAATTAGCAATCTTAATTAAGTGAGTATCTCAAATAAATAATTATTTCATCGAGGAAAGTATTTAGTCCTTAATTTCTCACTGTTACTCAATTTCTTAAATGTAGAATAACCTGATCAAAGGATCTGATTAGTTATGTCACCATCAATTCTATATTTTAAAGTGTATTCATAAGGTCCACTTCAGAAATTAACCAGGTCAACCCTGCATTGATCCAGTTTATAAGGTTGTCTATCTTGGGTTATATTTTCTCCATGTTAGTTTTAGTGTATGAATATTTATTTAGCAACTGAATATAATTATAGTTGTATAGGTTCGGTCCTATCAATATACTTAAATAGCAAAAGATGCATGTTTTGTTCTGTTAAACGTGATGATCAAGAGTTCATAGTATATTTCCTGCCTACTTTTAACTGCCCTGAGGTAAGGATGGGATAAACAGAAAACATAAGCGAAACAAAAGGATGTAATTTTGCTACTTGGCAATTACCCTGGAGTAAATGACTGCAATAAACTAAAGATGGGAGAAATCCTGTAAAGAAAACTTGGCCTTTCCCCGGCTTAAAAGGTTACATCTTTCTGAAAACTCATTTCTGAACTAATTGATAAAAAGAAAACAATACCGTCTGTCCTCCAAAGTCCATTGTGCATGTCTGGGGTTCAGTGTATTTGCTACAACTAAAATTTAAATAACCTATAACTATTCTCTGCTGTCAAGCAAATGTTGAAAAGTTGCTTCCCAAAGGTCTGCGTGTATGTCTCACATTAAACAAATTCAAAGAACTTCACTATGATATAACAGACAAAAATAAACTGCATACATGGAACGACGTTAGAATTCCTGTTTTTACTCTTATTTTCTTCTTGGTTCCCAATATGCTGTGTCCTCCAGCTCCTGTAAGAAGGAAGTCTCTGAAAGAAAGAAATAGAAAGGAAACACCTTTTAAAATGTATTGACTGGTTTAGTTTATTACTGCAGCATAAGATGTTCTCTAAAGAAAAGAATTTCATTAAGTTTTGTGAAATTTGCATACATTCCCTAAGGTCCCAATTTTTAAGTTTATCCCTGATCTTTTTTTTTTAAACTATTCAGGTCTTAAGTACTTTGACATGGTGAATTTGAACATATACAACCATATAACAGAATATGTTTCCTAGTGAAGAGGTGCTAGATAGTAAAAAAGTATGGTTTGATCTTTTATAAGTAAAAAGCACTGTACAGATATTGGCCGTTCTCCATGTGGCAAAAACAATGTTAAATTATTTTAAATGACCCAAAGTCAACTCTCCTCCAGGATAAAGCGTGCACAGATGACTCGGCTCATGCTTTGCATAATCAACACTTCATTTCTTTAAGCCCTCCAGACTCTTCCCCTCTCCCTCCTGGTAGCTAATCAGTTGGCAATAGCTGTCATATCTCTGGGTGAAGCTCTCAAATCCTTCTGCGTTTCTCTCCTCCTGCTTAGGACAATCACTTTCATTTCTCACTTGAAAGCATCAACAGTCTCTTTGCTGACCTCTTTACCTTCAATCTCACTTGCTCTAATCCTTCTAGGACACAACAGGGCACGTTCCTCTCAGGTTTCTGGCAGCTTCCCGTCCTTGTCAGGAAGGACCCAACATCTATCTGCACAGCCCAGGAAGCCTCTCGGAAGGCAGCCCCGACCGTCTCTGCAGCCTCGCCTCCTGCAGGGCCCTCTGCACTGCAGCCAAACCAACTCCTCCACCTCCGGATGGGGCCAAGCTGTCCTTGAATTCTCGGGAGACTCACAGGCGTGTTTTCTGCCTGGACTACCCGTGTCCCTTTCTGTCACTCTGCTAACTCCTACTTGCCCTTTAGATATCTGTTCAAAGGTCAGTTTCTACTGGAAGATCTCCCTGCCTGCAGCCTTTTCTTCCTAATAAATAACTTAAACAAATATCTTTCAAGTGGATAAATAGCCTAAACTGAGGGAGCTCAACATGCACAGTTGAGTACCATTATACACACAGTTACACACACTCAGTTATACAGTTATACACACTCAGTGGAAAAGACCCTGATGATGGGAAAGATTGAGGGCAGGAGATGAGTACCATTATACACACAGATATACACACTCAGTTTACACACTCAGTAGAAAAGATCCTAATGCTGGGAAAGATTGAGGGCAGAAAGAGAAGGGGACGACAGAGGATGAGATGGTTGGATGGCATCATCGACTCAATAGACATGAGTTTGGGCAAGCTCTGAGAGTTGGTAAAGGTCAGAGAAGCCTGGTGTGCTACAGTCCATGGAGGTACAAAGAGCTGGACGTGACTGAGAGACTGACCCACAACAACAATACAGATATGTGTGTGCACATATATGTATGCGTGTATATATATTATGAACACATTTAGAAAAACTATGGTGTCTTCTTTCCAAGTCAATACAGCACCTTGTTCCAAACCACACTCATGTCTTCACCTCCTGTAATTTTCCTCCAGTCTTCAGCCATCCACAGTCTCCACTCCACTTCTGTAGACAGGTTTCATTCCAACAATTGCATCACTTTAAAAGCTATGGTTTCCACCATACCTGCTATGGAAAATTGCCTCCATTGTTCCTAGCCATTTATTCTAGCACCTCCAATTCAGTAATCTGCAATCCTTCAGCATACTGCTTTTATGACTTTCTCATTGTACCGCATGTCTTTCTGTGGCTCATACGCTCTTTACTGACCACCGTAAATTATTCACTTGCAAGCACCCTCAGCTCCTTCACCTCCCAACTTTCAATTGTTCACTTTAAAATATCCTAGATGTGGCTAACCCAACTACAAACAGCCTCTAACCTCAATGTTACTGCAGGAAACAAAAACAAAAAACCAACTGGCTAACTCTCTTGGAAAATTCATGACCATAAATTTCAAAAGATCCAACAGTAATTTCTGGCCACCCTACCCCCTTCACCTGGGAGACTGCTTTCCTTCTTTGATAGAACTATTTCAAATCATTCTTTCTTGAGCATGAACTCTTCTTTGTGACTCACTTCTGCCCCACCCCCAAATTCTCACCAATGATCTTACTTCATATGCTCTTAAGAAAGACGAGGCAGTTAGACAGGAACTGCCTCCATGTCCCATCACTAATCCACCAGCCAATCTCCATCTCCACCCTCATTTTCTGTCTCCCTTTCTGCTTAGCTGGAACAATTTCACTGTTTCTATCAGAGCTGTGGTCACTACCTGTGTGGATCACACTCACTAGCCACTTCCACATACAAATCACTTCGACTCTTGTGCTTAGAAACACAGGCTCAATCATATGTGCTCAGTCAAAGAATCTACTCTTTCTTTTAGTGACTTTACATATGAATTTTTAGATTAAATGTATAAGAATTTCAAACAGTGTTTGAGTATATGGAGTATAGCAGAGTTAGTGAATTAAATGCAGTGGAAAGAGCAAGAAGAAGAAACACCCCTTATTGAAGACCAAGCTGGTAGTCTGCTGGTTTTTCCATCATAGTACAGTCTCCGGGTTGGATCATGTTACTTGGTGACTATCTCAAGTCCTACCCCAGTCCCATTCTGATCCAAAACATTAAATGACTCTGCATCTGATTAAAAGCACGTTCCTGGCCTTGTTGTGATAACCTCTGAATTGACCAGTTTGGTAGTTCATACAAAGAATCGATAAACTGAAAATTACAAGTGAAAGAGAAAAGTAACAAAACCTTTGTGACGCCTGAACGACCTGGAGACGGGCACACCAGCTCTCTGAAATCACAGTGAGCCACATCCCAGGTTAGATTTCAGAGTAACTGCCTAATAAATAGGTCAGGACACACGTATTTATCCTTCAGTTTCTGTCTACCAGCTCCAGCCAGTTCCCATTCCTAAGTCGTCATAAACTCCTATAATTATTTCCTTTACAAACCCAAAGCAGATGCAGTTGTTAAAGGTGAGATGTTACGCTGCCTTTGGCGGGCCAATTTTGTGGCTCTATACTATTATTTTGACACTTTATTTTATACCAGGTTAACGAGGAATGGGTAACATGTTGGCCACAGAGTCAGATTTCTAGATTTAAACAAGTTTCCTACATAACAGTTTTGTGCTTTCAGGCATTTCTCTTAAACTCTCTGTGTCTCAGTTCCCGCATGGGTGTGCCATTTTATGGCAAAGCCCAAATACAAGAGCCAGGCCACGTGCACAGGACAGCCTGGGGAAGAGACAGAGGTTCAAGTGGCTGCTGTTACCTGGAACTCGGCCTCCAGTGGGGAAGGCTCACTGGGCGGGTCTCTTTTCTTCATATTAGACAGGTATGGGTGTAATTCAGACAGGCTCACTTCCGTCTCCCCAAACTGATTGTACTCCACCAGGGCCTGGTGAATCAAGATGTACTGGGCCTGTCATTTCAGGAAGGACAGAGACAGTTAATTTATCATTTACAGTCCTATGAATCGCATTTAAATAAAGTACACATCCCCCACATTTGGTTCATCTGGAGACAATGGTTAAAAGAGAACACTGGTATCTGGCACATTTAAATAATCTGGAAGTTGGCACTCGTAGTTCTCCAGGAAATGAGTAAATTCCATCTTGGATTATTTTTCCAGGGAAAAAAAAAAAAAAAAGCTTCACAAATAGATTAGGCGTCTTATAGCTTCTATTTTATTCCTAACAGTTAAAAAACACTATCTGTTACTTCCTCCTGGGACTAGTGTTGAGTTAGTAAGTTAAATTACTAATATATAAAACTATAAAGCTCCACACTGTATCTGAGAGGGGAAAAAATTTGATGTTCCATAGAACACATTTTTTAAAAGTTTTCTAGCATTTTTAAAAATAGAGATTATACGAAAAAATCTGCCTGATTTGTAGGAGACCCAGGTTCAATCCCTGGGTAGGGCAGATCCCATGGAGAAGGGAATGGCTCCCCACTCCAGGCTTCTTAGGGCTTCCCTGGTGGCTTAGACGGTAAAGAATCTGCCTGCAATGCAGGAGACCCGGGTTCAGTCACTGAGTCAGGAAGATCCCCTGGAGAAAGGAATGGCAACCCACTCCAGCATTCTTGCCCAGAGAATCCCATGGAGAGCGGAACCTGACCGGCTACAGTCCATGGGGTCACAAAGAGTTGGACACAACTGAGCAACTAACACACATACAAGAAAGCATAAAATACCAAACCCGGATTTAACCATCCTTAAGCTTTTATCATATTTGAATTTACTGTTTTTAAACAAATGACATATTTCTGATAAAGTTCAAGATTCTTTAACGCCACCTCTAGTTTGACTCTATCCTTCCATTCTATGTTATTTTTCCACAGGAAATAGTTCCTTTTTTTCTGGTAGACGATCCATTTTAAGACTCCTACAATAACCTGTATGTATTTATAAACACCGTATTTCTGCGTCCTTTCTTAACGGTTGCATACACTGTACTGTGTATGTTTCATCTGGGGGCTGTATTTGCTCACTGCTCTCATCTGAGTGCCTGCCCGCACTGAGAGCTACAGACCGGTTAACCCTGCCAACTGCAGCGGAACACGGTGTACAGAGCCCACCTCCCACATTCTGCTGGCCTATTCCCATACTGCCATATATTTAAAGTTTTCCACTCGTTGTTATCCTAGCAATGTTGGATTCAGTGAACCCTCTTGAATGTGTGTCTAGCTGTGCAGATTTGGAAATGGTTCTCCTGGGTACATACAATACATGGAATTTCTGGGTCAAGTGCAGACGTTCTCAATAATAATATTCATCGATTACAATTACTGACTACGTGTACGTTCCAGGGATTTGTGTAAGTGCTTTACTTGGATGACCTTTTGCGTCTTAACTCTGTAAGGTAAATACTCTCATTATCTCCATTTGGATGACTTCACTGAAGCACAAGAACTTTAAAAACTGGTTGAAGAGTGCATGGTATTAAGAATAACTATCACTATTTGAAACTTCTAAATCTAGTTCCAAAAACCAGACTCTTAACCACTGCACTGTGCTATTAGGTCTTCCGAGTTTTCATTTTATGAAATGCTGACAAATTGGGTTTTGGCATTTTTAATTGTTTCCCAACCTAGGATGTGTAAATGGTATTTCATTATTTTTTAACATATACTTTATAGTCATCCTTATTCCACAAGTGCTCTCAGCCCCCAATGCAAAATGCTTCTAACTGTGATTGGTGCTTGAGTTTTCAGGAAACAGAAAGAAGCTGTTTGAGATTGAGAACAACTTGGATTTCCTTTAAGGTTACTACTCCCACCATGAAAAAAGGTTTAAGCCGGAAGCTGAAAGTGAGGACCGTGCCTGAACATACCTCCACCTGCACCATCAGGCACCTCTGGCGCCGGAGCTTGACCACGTAGCCGTAGACGTCCACCTTGTTCTCCGCCTCCAGGCCTTCCAGCATGGCATCGATGCCGATGTAGGTGCCTGTGCGCCCAACGCCAGCGCTGGCCAAACGAGCGAGCGGCAGGACAATGAGCAGAGGCCCAGCGGCGCCCCCCACCTCCCCGCCCACCCCGCCCCGCTAGGCTGATCCACAGCCCAGCAAACTCCCCTTGCCCATCTATTCTGCATATGGTAATGTCAGTTTCCACGTTCCTCTTTCCTTACGTCTCACCCTCTCCTCCCCCTCCCCGTGTCCATAAATCTATTCTGTTTCTCCACTGTAGCCCTGTAAATAAATCCGTCAGTACCATTTTTCTAGGTTCCGTATATATGTGTTAGAATACGATATTTGTGTTGAAGTTTGACAGAAAACAGCAAAATTCTGTAAAGCAATTATCCTTCAATAAAACAATAAATAAGTTTTAAAATATAATAAAATAAAAGCCCAGAAGGGTTAAGCAGGGGAAACGCTAACTTTCTTCTCATAGACTTTCTGGAGAGAAAGTTGCTGAAGGGGAGACTGCCCCGACAGCCCATGGGCGCGGTGTGAACAGCCCGGCTGCGGTCGAGGGCGGTCTCCACGCACCTGCAGTGCACCACGATGGGGCCGCTGAAGAAGTTGCTGAAAGCGTTCACCCTCCTGCGCAGCTTGAGGAGCAGGTGCGGGTCCTCGGGGACGCCGTGGTCCGGCCAGCTGGTGAACTGAATGTGGGTCACTGCTCTTCCGTTTGCCTTTTCTTTTCTCTAGTCAGGAGATAATATTTCTTTTAGATGATATATATTTTTTAAACTATGGAAAGTAAGTAGGTGGAAGGGAGGGCCAGTACAAAACACTTCTCATGCAAGTTTTTTTTTTTTCATTCATGATTGCATTTTCCTCTCCAATGAATAACTAGGAATTGAGACATCATGCAGGGATGGCATGCACTAACCGGTAAGCAATTACATACCAGGAAGGTAACTAATGTATGACAAGTGTAGCTGAAACTGCTCAGAACTTTCATGCTGCCAAGCCAAAAACAATCAAAGTAAAAACACAAGAACACACACACAAAACCAGGGGCTGGTGGATGGGATTGAAAAGAAACAAAGAAAAAGCTACTCTCACAATGGTTTAACACTTCTTCTTGGGTAGGCAGACAAACAGGACTATCATCATAGGAAGAAAGTCTGATTAATTATTTGACTAATGCTGTATTTCTCATATTAGAAATGTCAGTTCAGACAGTAGAGAGAGAACTGGGGAAAGTCAGCTCCAGATTACAGCTCATGTTCGCCCCAGTTTCAAGGCAAGCACTAGAAGATGCATAATTCATAATCTCTAACCAAGTATGAAGAGGAACTACCAACTTGGTTGGTTGTCATTTTCAGATGAGAAGTAACTGAGCTAATGAAGAAGAGTAATGTCAGACTAATCAAGGTAACCAGACTGGCGTTGGCCTCTACACATCACGCCGACCTATGACTGGTCCTTCCTGGCTCCAGTGCATCATATATCAGCCATGAACCGCTGGTTTCACAGCCCGCCAAGGTCATAGCTGTTAGTTGTTCAGCTCAGTTCAGTTCAGTTCAGTTCAGTCGCTCAGTTGTGTCCGACTCTTTGCGACCCCATGAATCGCAGCACGCCAGGCCTCCCTGTCCATCACCAACTCCCGGAGTCCACTCAAACTCATGTCCATCGAGTCAATGATGCCATCCAGCCATCTCATCCTCTGTCATCTCCTTCTCCTTCTGCCCCCAATCCTTACCAGCATCAGTGTCTTTTCCAAAGAGTCAACTCTTCACATGAGGTGGCCAAAGTTTTGGAGTTTCAGCTTCAGCATCAGTCCTTCCAATGAACACCCAGGACAGATCTCCTTCAGAATGGACTGGTTGGATCTCCTTGCAGTCCAAGGGACTCTCAAGAGTCTTTTCCAACACCACAGTTCAAAAGCATCAATTCTTCAGCGCTCAGCTTTCCTCACAGTCCAACTCTCACATCCATACAGGACCACAGGAAAAACCATAGCCTTGACTAGATGGACCTTTGTTGGCAAAGTAATATCTCTGCTTTTCAATATACTATCTAGGTTGGTCATAACTTTCCTTCCAAGGAGTAAGCATCTTTTAATTTCCTGGCTGCAGTCACCATCTGCAGTGATTTTGGAGCTCAAAAAAATAAAGTCTGACACTGTTTCCACTGTTTCCCCATCTATTTCCCATGAAGTGATGGGACCAGATGCCATGATCTTCATTTTCTGAATGTTGAGCTTTAAGCCAACTTTTTCACTCTCCTCCTTCACTTTCATCAAGAGGCTTTTTGGTTCCTCTTCACTTTCTGCCATAAGGGTGGTGTCATCTGCATATCTGAAGCTATTGATATTTCTCCCTGAAATCTTGATTCCAGGTTTCTGCTTCTTCCAGCCCAGCGTTTCTCATGATGTACTCTGCGTGTAAATTAAATATGCAGGGTGACAATATACAGCCTTGATGTACTCCTTTTCCTATTTGGAACCAGTCTGTTGTTCCATGTCCAGTTCTAACTCTTGCTTTCTGACCTGCATACAGGTTTCTCAAGAGGCAGGTCAGATGGTCTAATAGTCCCATCTCTTGAAGAATTTTCCAGTTTATTGTGATCCACACAGTCAAAGGCTTTGGCATAGTCAATAAGGCAGAAATAGATGTTTTTCTGGAACTCTCTTGCTTTTTCGATGATCCAGCAGATGTTGGCAATTTGATCTCTGATTTCTCTGCTTTTCCTAAAACCAGCTTGAACAAGTGGAAGTTCACGGTTCACGTATTGCTGAAGCCTGGCTTGGAGAATTTTGAGCGTTACTTTACTAGTTGTTAGTGATGCCGTAAGATTTTAGAAGGCCATAGGAGAAATAGGCAACTGGTATTTTTTTCCCCCCTGCACAAAATGTATCTGGATCATATGGAAATACAATTCAGATTACTGAGAAAACTTCCAATAAATGGAATTGAGAGAAACTATCAAATTTATCTATGTGTATATGTGTGTGTGTTAGTCGCTCAGGCGTGTCTGACTCTTTGAGACCCCATGGACGGCAGCCCGCCAGGCTCCTCGGTCCATGGGATTCTCCAGGCAAGAATACTGGAGTGGGTTGCTATGCCCTTCTCCAGGGAATCTTCCCAACCCAGGGATCGAACCTCAGTATAAGGACCTCCCTTTTTAATACCTTTATTAATATATTTTCACATTCCTTTAAAGAGTAAAGTTTTTATTATATTCACAGAGTTGTGAAGTCATTACCACTAATTATAGGGCATTTTCATGACACTCCAAAAAACCCCATACAGGTTAGCAGTCAGCTCTACTCTTGCCTCACCCACCTCAGTACCAAACAATCACTAACCAACCTTTTGTCTCTGTGACTATTCTAGACTTTTCATATGAGCAGAATCATATAATAGTATATGGGAAGACCACCATTTTAACAGGCCACACTGACAAATTTTTTTTTCTGACCTAAACATTTTATTTCTCCTACAGAGTTAGAACTTTAGGCTTCTTATAGTAGTCTCCATGCCATTGTATGTTCTTTCCATAATGGTAATAAACCTATTGAGACTAAGGACCATTTTTATCACTCATTCAATAATTCGGTCATTCATTTAACACAATTAATGAGCTCTTTCTGCTTCAAGGGTCACAACGCTATAAATACCTGAATGCGATGTGGACAGAGGTCATCTGTGACTTACTTGACCTTGGTAGCTTATTGTTTTAACCAATTCTTCCCCCGTGTAGTTCATTAAAAATAAAATTTCCAGGTATATTTCAATGTCTCACATTGACTATTCCATAGTCACATTTTAGACTAACAGTTTGAAAATTAAAATTCTATCAAAACCAAACTCACGTTTCCAACAGTCAGCTTCTGAATGATGTAATCCGGGCATCTTTTGTGCTCGTTGATCTCCACAATCACATCTCCATAAACCCGGCTGCCCTCGTCCATTGACGGCCAGTACTCTGCACACTTGTTCTATGTTTAAAAAACCATTAAGCATTTAAGTTTTTCATTTAAATGAATTTGTTCATTAAACACTCTTTGTAAAACAAAACAAACAAGAAATGTGTTCTTTGAATGTCTCAAAACATGTTTCTATTCCATTTCACTGGGATGCTTGAAAAGTATTCCATTTCCCATGAAGTGCCCAGAAGGATTTCCTTCATTCATTCATTCATGCAGCAGATGATCTTCCCAGGCTTAGCTGCATATTAAATGGGGACGTGCTTGGTGGCGAGCAAGAAATTATGTGGTTGCATGTGGCTAATTTCAGGCTGGGGCATGCAGAGGTTTTCAGGCTTCCTAGAGTCACGTTACATAAATTACCATCTATCTGCCCAAGGTCAGCGCAAAGGTCAGTGTGTTTCAAGTAGTCACAAGAACTTGTGAAACCAGCTCACAGAAGTGTACTGAACTTAAAATAAGACTGCAACAAAATAGGAACCCCATAGGAGTCCAGCAATTAAGCAGAAACATTTAAATTTTATTCTTATATACGTAGATTTGTATGCTCAGTTGTGAAGACATACCGGACTTTTGTGACCCCCATGGGCTGCAACCTGCCAGGCTCCTCTGTCCATGGAATTTTCCAGGCAAGAATACTGGAGTGGGTTGCCATTTCCTTCTCCAGGGACGTATATTTATATATGTACATATTTTATCCTTCTATAGGCATGAAAATTTAAATCAAATGTTCAAAGAGAGAACTGTCTGTTTTGTCATCAAGCACATACAGATGTGACTTTTTGAAATGCAGTCCAGCCCTCTCTTTTCCTAGCATCCAGCCTCCACCTTGTGAGTCCTAGACCTTCACCCTGAGAACCTTCTGGGCTCCTACCTTGTTCCCTTCTTCACATCGAGTGACCATGACAATAACCGTGGCTTTCTGCTCCCAGATCATCCTCCAGAAATCATCAACAGTCTCATCCCTGGGACCTAGGGGGTAAACAAAGAAAAACTGGTGAGAAATACCCTTCTTAAAGGGCTAAAAAGCAATCTTTCAAAAAGAATATCAGACTACCAGAGAAATTACCTTGTGCTGCAATGTATTTCCTGGGTTCTTTGAAACCCTGTTCAAGCCAGACAAAAAAGAAATATCATTTACTGAACATTCAATTATTCATTTACATGCAAAGCGTGAAGTAAGGAAGTTACTTCAAATCAGTCATTTCTTGGATGTGTATTTTCCTGAGCAGTTTCAAACTGTAAGGAGGAGTTTATTAACTCATGATCAGTCATTTAACTGTGCCAAACATATTAACATTTACAAACAATATCCATCACTTCATGTGTCCTGGTGATATACCCTAAACAAAGCTGAAAAGTACGTAGGTTTCAGCTCCATCTGGGATGGTGCAGCAATTTATAAGAGTATTCAGGCATTCCCACATTTCATATCCTGTCAAGCTTTAAATCCTCCTTACCAGCCATAGAGTAACTTTGGGGATTTTTACTCAATTTCTTTCAATAACTCATCCTGAGATTAGCCTCAAACTTCTACCTTTTATTTAGTGCCGCGATATACCACTGGTGGCCTAGTATCAGCCACCTTATGTATTATCTTTAGAAGTGTAGCCATGGGCTTCAGAGCTGAGTAGCTGTGATAGAGGTGGTGTATCCTGTAAAACCCCCAAAGCTGCTCTCTGGCCCCTTTCAGAGAAAGCCTGCCAATCTCTGCTTTCATAGAGTGGCATTTTATGTATCCGAGACATATATTTTAGGTAAATTAAACATCATACAGAACAGTGTGAATATCATGGTAACATTTTTGGATAAGTGGGGGTAACAAATATTGCTGTTTTCTGGTTTATGTATAAAGAAACTCTCAGTGATAAGGAAGAAACAGGATGTGGTGGTTCAGTCACTAAGTCATGTCCCACTCTTGCGACCCCGTAGGCTATAGCCCACCGGGCTCCTCTGTCCATGGGATTCTCCAGGCAAGAATACTGGAGTGGGTTGCCATTCCCTTCTCCAGAGGATCTTCCCAACCAGGAATAGAACCCAGGTCTCCTCTGCTGCAGTCAGATTCGAGAATATGATAAAAACTGAAGTTTAGTATTAACATATATACATCACTATATATAAAACAGATAACCGATAAGGCCATGCAATATATTCTGCAATAGTTTCTCTGTATTTTCATACTGCTTACTTTTTTTTAATTTTGGGTGATGCATTACTTCATTAGCAATGGTATAATAAATTACAATTTTAAAATATTTTGGATAAACTAACCATGTACAATATCCCCAGACATTTACTAACTGAACAAGGGTAAAGTAACAAATTAACCAGTGCCTCCCAGTCTTCACCTCTGTGGTGAGGTGCAAAGGCAGGGCTCTTATGAGAAATACACACACAGATAATTGAGGTAATATACAACACACGACAGGCACCAGAGTATTTTAATTCTTATTATCATTTTGTTGGGAGACAAAAGTCCTATAATAAATGATAGTAAATAATAAATAACCATGATAGTAAATAATAAATAGCAGTGATAGTAAATAATAAATAACTGTCCTTGCAAATATTAGTGATGTTTTTGTTTATGCCAGTGACAGTGATGGGCTTCCTTCAAATGATTTCAAATAATATTTCTAAAAACTTGCCATGAGTGGACATATGTATATGTATGACTGACTCACTTTGCTGTACCCCTGAAACTAACACAGCATTGTTAATCAACTACAATGCAATAAACTCTTTAAAAACATTAAAATTTGCCATGAAAAAGATGGAGCTGAATAGAATGTATAGACACAAGAAAAATGAAAATGGTCAGTGACAGAATGGTGAAGCTGTAAAACCTGGCCGTGATGCATTTTTTACTCACATCAATATAGCTGGCATTTATATAGTTTGATCCTGCATCTCCGTTTATGTCAGAGAGTTCAACACGGTTGTAGTCATCTGCTCAATGAAAAGAAATAATAAATAAGTGAAATAATGAATAATCAAGTAGCCTAAATGTATGGGAATCCAATTCTCAATGAACAACTTACAGGGAAGGATATCAACATAGCGATTTTTGTTCTGATTAAAGGATTTTCGAGCATCCTTGATGGAAAACTTGCTGAATACCCGTGGAATGCTCTGAAAGACACAAAGATCCTTTGGGTCAGAGCAGACTGTAGGAAAACCGCTTCCCCTCACCACTTCTGGTTCTGAACCAGTGAGACATCCTGGTGCGGATTTCCTTTACCTTGTTGAACAAGCGGCACATGGAAATTGAAATGAACGTTATTAGGAATTATGCAAAAAGCCCTCTTTAAGAAAATGAATGATGGGTTACTTGGAGAGTAAATCCCATGAGAGCGAATTTAGCAGTAATTGCTCTGCCACTTTCAAATTCATTGAAAAACACACTCAGATAATTATCTGGAGCACAAGGACACATCAGCCAAATGTGTTTCTGGACATGACTTTGTAACTAGCACTCATTCACTGAGGCAGCATGATCTTGAAATGCTGACTAGTTTTAGGACTATGAATCTCTCTGCTGGTATGCAAATACCTGGCAATAATAGTGCTTTGACTCCACTGCACTATTATGTGAGATAAACTATCAAGGCCAACAGCTACACAACACATTTAAGACGGATCATGCTGGTGACGGAGTGAACTTTCTCGTCCAATGGCAAGAGGAGCACCCACCTGAAATTCAGCCAGGAAGAGCCTTCCTTCGTCAGCCATCTTCCGCTTGTAAGTCTCCAGCAAAACATCTGCATGGATGGGCTCCACGTTCATCAGCTGCTTCTCATCATCTTTAAACACATTAAAGGTTCTCGGCTAGTATCACATCTCTCTTTCCCACATTCATACACATTTCATTAGAAGCAAATCTTGGGTTAAGTCCTGAGTGTTTTTTCCTTCTCACACACAGTCCACCTGGAACATCTCACTCACATATAGAGATTCACCTGTAAACCTGTGACATCTAAATTTAGGGCTGTAATATTCTTCTGGTCTTCTTTGTATTAATTAATCTTTCCAACTGACTCTCAGGTCTTCCAGCCAGTTATTCCAGAAGGACCCCAAACTCAAGATGTTCAGTCATCTCCCCTTTATTCTAGCATCTCAAATCTCAGCAAATGGGACCACCATTCCCAAAGTCAGCTAGCAAGCAAACTTCCAAGTGACCCACGATTTCTCCCTCTGTCCTTATATCCAACAGGTCACCAGGTACTTCCCCTTCTGCCCATGACCATGGGACCCCTCCTCATCCACATGACGGTCCCTCTCCCTGCCTCCAGTCTGTACCCACCCTAACTGACTTTTTAAACTCCACAAATTCATCTTCTGATCCACAATTATGAGCGTGCAACTCCGCTTGCTGACGAAAAAGCTCACAGCACTGTTTGTGCTCCACAGTCTACAGGTTAAAGTTTCAATGTTTAATGTGACATATGAGCACTTTTTATAATTTCACATGACTCATCTTGACCAGTTTCCTATACTCTTGTTCTGTATCTTAGGCATGAATATTAACCAAGTACATCGCAGAGGTTCTCCCCATGCCTCCATTCACACTGCGCTCTCTGCAGAGAAGGTCCCTCCTCACTGTCTATCTGCACTAACAGACGTCAGGCCAAGTATCACCACTCTAAGGAGATCTAGGGCCACATTTCTTTGTTGCATTATATGCATTTCCAGTAGTCATGTATGGATGAGAGAGCTGGACTGTGAAGAAGGCTGAGCGCCGAAGAATTGAGGCTTTTGAACTGTGGTGTTGGAGAAGACTCTTGAGAGTCCCTTGGACTGCAAGGAGATCCAACCAGTCCATTCTGAAGGAGATCAGCCCTGGGATTTCTTTGGAAGGAATGATGCTGAAGCTGAAACTCCAAAACTTTGGCCACCTCATGTGAAGAGTTGACTCACTGGAAAAGACTTTGATGCTGGGAGGGATTGGGGGCAGGAGGAGAAGGGGACGACAGGGGATGAGATGGCTGGAAGGCATCACCAACTCGATGGACATGAGTTTGAGTGAACTCCGGGAGTTGGTGATGGACAGGGAGGCCTGGTGTGCTGCAATTCATGGGGTTGCAAAGAGTTGGACACGACTGAAAGACTGAACTGAACAATAGTTACCTATATTGTATTTTCAAATTTTATCTATTTTAAGTTATTGTGAAACACTGTAAACATATAAATAAGAGAATTTGATGACTACCCTGACACCTGGGACTCATCTTAATGTGATAATCTCTATACTTGAGTGTAAACAGACTGCGTTCATTTTTTATACCACCAGAGTATGAAACTCATTATATACCAGAATTGCAAAATAACTTATGAAAGAACAAAATATATTAAAGAGCTATAATTGCATATGGACACTGACAAACAAGTTTCAGAATCTTAAGAGACTATAAGCTGCCACACGTGTTGAAACCTATGTTCCTGCTCCTATTCATGTTCATCTAGCCGCATTTATCCATGTTAATGTCCCCTACTTATTAGATGAAAAACAATGTTCATTCAGGTTATATTTAGCTTTTTGACTGTAGAAATCTTCTATCCAATCACAACTATCAAACGGTCCATGTACACGTGTTCCTTTGGATGGTTAGAGCTCCCAGCATTCATTCATCCTGAGCTAGGGCCACCTTGGAGGTTTTATGGGATTTGGGTAAGTTCTAACCACTCCAAGGGGCAATCTGTGGCAACTCTGAGATAAATGCTCCTTGACCCTTTCCAAGACAAGTTAAAACCAAAGAGAGGAGTTCTGAAATGTTTCCGATCTTGAGTACGCAAAACCAAATCATTTTCTTTATAATAAACACAGTTTCAACTTCTTTAACCCCATCCCCATTTTACTGGATCAAAAAACACATGTTTAAAGAGAACTGAAAAAAGCACAGTAAAAGTTGAAAAAAAGAGAGAAACAAGATGAAACATGCTTTCATCTCCAAAGGCAGGGTGCGGTCTTCTGTCCTGTCTGTCGATGTGCCTTAAGTGGGAACAGCCCCCGTCCCACCCTTGCAGGGACGTGAACACACTTGCCACCTTCCTGCCTGTGTGACCTTCCATCTGCTCTTCCTCCACGCTCCTTTGTTGGTCTACTGATTCCCCACCACCTTAGCAGACCTAGCTTCGTGTCTTCTGCATAGACAGCTTTCTATCTTTCATCTTTCTGCAGTACCGTACACACCCCGCGCCTGCGGCACCTAGAAAATTCTGCCATAGTTGTCCACGTCTGTCTTCCTCTGCTAGACCCTAAAATTTTAAATGTAGAGTCTGTGACCTGTCACTGCCATAGTTTCAGGCACACTCTGAGAAGATACAGATCCTTGCTGGTTAAATCAGCACATCCATGAATTTAAATTTTATCACAGAGGAAGTCCTGGTTAGATTTTAAAAATGTTGAATTATTATATAAAACAAGGGAGATATTCGCCAGTTAAAAAAACGTGCACACTTACCCCTTTCCACTAGTTCCTGCTGCTCATCTAAATTGCTGTAAAGATAAGAAATGTAAGTTTGCATACTCTTAACAAACAATTCAGTTGGCAAGCAATTTATATTTAATGAATGTCTTGGGGGAAGGAGGAAGTAGAGATGGGGAGGATGAAAGGGAAGAGGGGAGGGGGTAAGAAGGCATAAAGGAGGGGAAGGGGAAGAAAGGTGGTGGGGGAACCAACCATGGGAGGCTGGTCAGTCTCAGAGAAGTGACCACATTTTTTTTATTTGGAACTTCTTGATTTTCATAAAGTGTAGTTGTTCCTGGCTAGAGGAATGTATAGCTTCCCAATATATCTCTCTCCATTGTCACTTCTAGATACCTATGACCCACTTTGTACTAAAAAAAACAGACACATTCTTTTCATTGGTTATTACTGAAGGAAATCTATCCCATTATTAGTGAACATAGAAAAAATAACATTTAATATAAACCAATAAGACCGCAGGAAAGTCTTTCATCAAAGGTTAGTAATGTCCTAGACTTCTTACTGTCATCTCTGAACTCCACTTAATTGGTTCCAAGATGGCCTCATAAATGGGACTTTCATCCCTATAACTATTTTATTATCTTTTCACTTTGAAATCAACTCTTACCTGGATCTTTTCTTATGCAGATCATAGATTTTATAGAGAACAATGAGCAGGGCTATTGATGTCACAATAATCAGAAATACCAAAAATATGATGACTGCTTTAGCATTATCTAGAAATGAAAAAGAACACAGGAAGAGAGCTTATGTCAAACATGTTGCTGGATTCTTTGAGAAATCACTTTTAAAGTACTTACATTTTAACACTTTCATTTCTTTTGAAATTTTAAAAAAATATAATTTTTAGAATGAGACCAAAGACAGGATGTTTCTGATTTTGTAAAGTCTTGCCCATATCTCACCCATTTATTGGTTCAGAACCAATAAAATATTTCATATTTTAAGAATTCATAGAGTATAGAAGAGCAATTCTCTTCCTTTCTACTAAATAATGTCCATTTATGAGACACTATCATTTAGATTTAATTGTCTTTTTTTTGGTCACTCCATTAGAAAGGGAACAAATAGGTAATCTAGTTACGATTCTCAGAGATAACTTCCTATAGTTTATGTGCAGAACTAGCTAGCTTCTTAAGGGGATCAGAAAGGTCACTGCCCCACATGAGATAAACTTGCTTAATGAGGTAGAAAATCATTTAACCACAGAACAAAATTATTTTATTCTACACTTGATATTAGACATATGCTGACATGAATTTTCACAAAGGTTTAATGTGAAACCACATCCTTTCTTGGAGGAAGGGCAGAGAAAAGAGCGCTTATTGGAAATATCTCTTGTCTTGAGCAAGTAGGTAATACTGTTCATCTATGGTGAAAGTCTGGTGAAATAATGTGGAGACATCAGGGTCTCCGTCCTGGATACAGACTTCTTGGGTTTCCAGCCTGGATCCACCACTTCCTGATTGGGACCTTGGCCACAACGCTTATTATCTTTGTATCTCCAACCCTAATTAGTAAACCGAGGCTAAGTTTGATTCACAGTAGCATAGTGTTGGGACATAGTCAGTACTAATTATTCACTATTCACCCAAAATATTTTGGGTCTTAGTGTGTGTCACTGATTTAAGTATTTAAGATGTCTCAGAGAATGAGACAGACAAAGATCCTTGTACTCATGGAACTAATGTTCTGGGAGGAAAGACAGTTAACAATATATACTGTAAACAAGAGAACAGGGAAATAGGTTGAAAGATGATGAAGACTGGAGCATCAGCTGCAGGGCGCTGGAGCAACTGTGAGGAGATACCCCACGTCCAGGGGCAGAGAAGCCCCAGCAAGACAGACGGTAGGAGGGGCGAAATCGTGTTTAGAATCAAACCCCATTCCCGCCAGTGACACTCAGAGGGCTCAAACAAACCTTGTACACACCAGGACCCAGAGACCCCACAGAGACTGAGCCAGAGCTGTGTGTGAACGTGTCCTGAGGAGGTCCAGGTCAGCAGTGGACTGCCGCAGGGGCAGGGGCCCTGGGTGCACAGACCTCGGTGTGGCATAAGCCCTCTTGGAGGAGGTCGCCATTAACCACTATAGAGCCTCCAGACCGTACACAGGACTGGGAAACAGACTCTCAGTTCAGTTCAGTTCAGGCACTCAGTCATGTCCGACTCTTTGCGACCCCATGAACCGCAGCACACCAGGCCTCCCTGTCCATCACCAACTCCCAGAGTTCACTCAAACTCACGTCCATTGAGACAGTGATGCCATCCAGCCATCTCACCCTTTTGTCATCCCTTCTCCTCCTGCCCCCAATCCCTCCCAGCATCAAAGTCTCTTCCAATGAGTCAACTCTTGCATGAGGTGGCCAAAGTATTGGAGTTTCAGCTTCAGCATCAGTCCTTCCAATGAACACCCAGGACTGATCTCCTTTAGAATGGACTGGTTGGATCTCCTTGCAGTCCAAGGAACTCTCAAAAGTCTTCTCCAACACCACAGTTGAAAAGCATCAATTCTCCGGCTCTCAGCTTTCCTCACAGTCCAACTCTCACATCCATACATGACCACTAGAAAAACCATAGCCTTGACTAGATGGACCTTTATTGGCAAAGCAATGTCTCTGCTTTTGAATATGCTGTCTAGGTTGGTCATAACTTTCCTTCCAAGGAATAAGTGTCTTTTAATTTCATGGCTGCAATCACTATCTGCAGTGATTTTGCAGCCCCCAAAAATAAAGTCTGACACTGTTTCCATTGTTTCCCCATCTATTTCCCATGAAGTGATGGGACCAGATGCCATGATCTTAGTTTTCTGAATGTTGAGTTTCAAGCCAACTTTTTCACTCTCCTCTTTCACTTTCATCAAGAGGCTTTTTAGCTCCTCTTCACTTTCTGCCATAAGGGTGGTGTCATCTGCATATCTGAGGTTATTGATATTTCTCCCGGCAATCTTGATTCGAGCTTGTGTATCTGCCAGTCCAGCGTTTCTCATGATGTACTCTGCATATAAGTTAAATAAGCAGGGTGACAGTATACAGCCTTGATGTACTCCTTTTCCTATTTGGAACCCGTCTGTTGTTTCATGTCCAGTTCTAACTGTTGCTTCCTGACCTGCACATAGGTTTCTCAAGAGGCAGGTCAGGCGATCTGGTATTCTCATCTCCTTCAGAATTTTCCACAGTTTATTGTGATCTACACAGTCAAAGGCTTTGGCATAGTCAATAAAGCAGAAATAGATGCTTTTCTGGAACTCGCTTGCTTTTTCCATGATCCAGCAGATGTTGGCAATTTGATCTCTGGTTCCTCTGCTTTGTTTAAATCCAGCTTAAACATCTGGAAGTTCATGGTTCAAGCTGAACTCTGGCTTGGAGGATTTTGAGGATTACTTTACTAGCATGTGAGATGAGTACAATTGTGCGGTATTTTGAGCATTCTTTGGCTTTGCCTTTCTTGGGATTGGAATGAAAATTGACCTTTTCAGTCCTGTGGCCANTTTTTTAGGCTCCAAAATCACTGCTGATGGTGACTGCAGCCATGAAATTAGAAGACGCTTACTCCTTGGAAGAAAAGTTATGTCCAACCTAGATAGCATTTTCAAAAGCAGAGACATTACTTTGCCGACTAAGGTCCGTTTAGTCAAGGCTATGGTTTTTCCTGTGGTCATGTATGGATGTGAGAGTTGGACTGTGAAGAAGGCTGATCGCCGAAGAATTGATGCTTTTGAACAGTGGTGTTGGAGAAGACTCTTGAGAGTCCCTTGGACTGCAAGGAGATCCAACCAGTCCATTCTGAAGGAGATCAGCCCTGGGATTTCTTTGCAAGGAATGATGCTAAAGCTGAAACTCCAGTACTTTGGCCACCTGATGCGAAGAGTTGGCTCATTGGAAAAGACTCTGATGCCGGGAGGGATTGGGGGCAGGAGGAAAAGGGGACGACCGAGAATGAGATGGCTGGATGGCATCACTGACTCGATGGATGTGAGTCTGAGTGAACTCCGAGAGATGGTGATGAACAGGGAGGCCTGGCGTGCTGCGATTCACGGGGTCGCAAAGAGTCGGACACGACTGAGCGACTGAACTGAACTGATCTGAGCCACAGTCAGCTCCCAGTCTTGTTTTTGCTGACTGTATAGAGTTTCTCCATCTTTGGCTGCAAAGAATATATTCAGTCTGATTTCAATATTGACTTCCCTCGTGGCTCAGATGGTAAACAGACTTTGGGAGGGCACAAACAGAACCTTCTGCACATATGGACCCAGGAGAAAGGAGCAGTGATCCCACAAGAGACTGACCCAGACTTGCCCATGAGTGTCCAGGAGTCTCCGCAGAGGCGTAGGTTGCCGGAGGCCTGCTGCAGGGTTGGGGGCACTGAGTGTAGCAGTGCATGCATGGGACCTTTGGAAGGAGGTTGCCACTGTCTTCATTACCTCCACCATAGTTAGGTCCCAGGTAAATAACAGAGGGAACACAGCCCCACCCATCAACAGAAAATTGGATTAAAGATTTACTGAGCATGGTCCCACCCGTCAGTATAAGACCCAATTACCCCCTCAATCAGTCTCTCCACCAGGAAGCTCCAGTAAGCCTCTTATCCTTCTCCATCAGAGGGCAGACAGGCTGAAAACCACAATCACAGAAAACTAACCAATCTGATCATATGGACCACAGCCTTGTCTAAGTCAGTGAAACTATGAGTCATGCCATGTAGGGTCACCCAAGACAGATGGGTCGTGGTGGAGAGGTCTGACAAAACGTGGTCCAGTGGAGAAGGGAACGGCAAACCACTTCAGTATCTTGCCTTGAGAACCCCATGAACAGTGTGAAAAGGCAAAAAGATAGGACACTGAAAGATGAACTCCCCAGGTGGGTAGGTGCCCAATATGCTCCTGGAGATCAGTGGAGAAATAACTCCAGAAAGAATGAAGGGATGGAGCCAAAGTAAAAGCAATGCCCAGCTGTGGATGTGACTGGTGATGAAAGTCCGATGCTGTAAGGAGCAATATTGCATAGGAACCTGGAATGTTAGGTCCATGAATCAAGGCAAATTGGAAGTGGTCAAACAGGAGATGGCAAGAGTGAACGTCAACATTTTAGGAATCAGTGAACTAAAATGGACTGGAATGGATGAATTTAACTCAGATGACCATTATATCTACTACTGTGGCAAGAATCCCTTAGAAGAAATGGAGTAGCAATCAAAAGAGTAGTCAACAAGAGTCCAAAATGCAATACTTGGATGCAATCTCAAAAATGACAATGATCTCTACTCATTTTCAAGGCAAACTATTCAATATCACAGTAATCCAAGTCTATGCCTCAACCAGTAATGCTGAAGAAGCTGAAGCTGAATGGTTCTATGAAGACTTATAAGAACTTCTAGAACTAACACCCAAAAAACTAACACTCTATAATGTCCTTTTCATTATAGGGGATTGGAATGCAAAAGTAGGAAGTCAAGAGATACTTGGAGTAACAGGCAAATTTGGCCTTTGAGTACAGAATGAAGCAGGAGAAAGAATAATAGAGTTTTACCAAGAGAACGCACTGGTCAATGCAAACACCCTCTTCCAACAACACAAGAGAAGGCTCTACACGTGGACATCACCAGATGGTCAATACTGAAATCAGATTGATCATATTATTTGCAGCCAAAGATGGAGAAATTCTATACTGTCAGCAAAAACAAGACTGGGAGCTGACTGTGGCTGAGATCGTGAACTCCTTATTGCCAAATTCAGACTTAAACTGAAGAAAGTAGGGGAAACCACTAGACCGTTCAAGTATGATCTAAATCAAATCCCTTATGATTATACAGTGGAAGTGACAAACAGATTCAAGGGATTAGATCTGATAGACAGAGTCCCTGAAGAACTATGGACGGAGCTTTGTGACATTGTACAGGAGACAGGGATCAAGACCATCCCCAAGAAAAAGAAAGGCAAAATGGTTGTCTGAAGAGGCCTTACAAATAGCTATGAAAAGAAGAGAAGTGAAAAGCAAAGGAGAAAAACAAAGATATACTCATTTGAATGCAGAGTTCCAAAGAATAGCAAGGAGAGATAGGAAAGCCTTCCTCAGTGATCAATGCAAAAAAATAGAGGAAAACAATGGAATTTGAAAGGCTAGAGATCTCTTCAAGAAAATTAGAGATACCAAGGGACCATTTCATGCAAAGATGGGCTCGATAAAGGACAGAAATGGCATGGACCTAACAGAAGCAGAAGATATTAAGAAGAGGTGGCAAGAATACACAGGAGAACTGTACAAAAAAGAGCTTCATGACCCAGATGATCACGACGGTGTGATCACTCACCTAGAGCCAGACATCCTGGAATGGGAAGTCAAGTGGGCCTTAGGAAGCATCACTATGAGCAAAGCTAGTGGAGGTGATGGAATTCCAGTGGAGCTATTTCAAATCCTAAAAGATGATGCTGTGAAAGTGCTGCACTCAATATGCCAGCACATTTGGAAAACTCAGCAGTGGCCACAGGACTGGAAAAGGTCAGTTTTCATTCCAATCCCAAGAAAGGCAATGCCAAAGAATGATCAAACTACCACACATTGCACTCATCTCACACGCTAGTAAAGTAATGCTCAAAATCCTCCAAGCCAGGCTTCAGCAATACGTGGACTATGAACTTCCATATGTTCAAGCTGGATTTAGACAAAGCAGAGGAACCAGAGATCAAATTGCCAACATCTGCTGGATCATCAAAAAAGCAAGAGAGTTCCAGAATATAACATCTACTTCTGCTTTATCGACTATGCTGAAGCCTTTGACTGTGTGGATCACAACAAACTGTGGAAAATTCTTCAAGAGATGGGAATACCAGACCACCTGACCTGCCTCTTGAGGTCAGGAAGCAACAGTTAGAACTGGACATGGAACAGCAGACTGGTTTCAAATAGGAAAAGGAGTACGTCAACACTGTATATTATCACCCTGCTTATTTAACTTCTGTGCAGAGTACGTCATGAGAAATGCTAGGCTGGATGAAGCACAGGCTGGAATCAAGAATGCTGGGAGAAATATCAATAACCTCAGATATGCAGATGACACCACCCTTATGCAGAAAGCAAAGAAGAACTAAAGAGCCTCTTGATAAAAGTGAAAGAAGAGAGTGAAACAGTTGGCTGAAAGGTCAACATTCAGAAAACTAAGATCATGGTATCTGGTCCCATCACTTTATGGCAAATAAATGGGGAAACAGTGGAAACAGAGACATAGTTTATTTTTGGTGGCCTCAAAATCACTGCAGATAATGACTGCACCCATGAAATTCAAAGACGCTTACTCCTTGGAAGAAAATTTATGACCAATCGAGATAGCGTATTAAAAAGCAGAGACATTACTTTGCCAAAAAAGGTCTGTCTAGTCAAAGCTATGGTTTTTCCAGTGGTCATGTATGGATGGGAAAGTTGGACTGTAAAGAAAGCTGAGTGCCAAAAACTGATGCTTTTGAACTGTGGTGTTGGTGGAGACTCCCGAGAGTCTCTTGGACTGCAAGGAGATCATACCAGTCCATCCTAAAGGAGATCCGTCCTGAATATTCATTGGAAGTACTGATGCTGAAGCTGAAACTCCAATCCTTTGGCCACCTGATGTGAAGAATTGACTCATTGGAAAAGACCCTGATGCTGGGAAAGATTGAAGGCAGGAGGAGAAGAGGGCGACAGAGGATGAGATAGTTGGATGGCATCACCAACTCAATGGACATGAGTTTGAGCAAGCTCTGGGAGTCGGTGATGGACAGGGAGGCCTGGCGTGCTGCAGTCCATGGGGTCGCAAAGAGTGAGACACAACTAGGTGACTGAACTGAACTGAACTGAACTGAACTGAACGGAGAAGGTGAGGAGTGAGCTGGACAGGTATCTGGGGGATGCTTGTTCAGGCACAGGTGGGATGAGGTGAGAGCCTCGAGGCAGGAACGCACCTGGCGTCCAAGGAGCAGCAGGAATCCCCTGAGGCTGGAGTGCGGGAGAGGGATGGGCCTCAGGGGATGCCAGCTGAGAACCAGTCGGCAGAGGGCAAGGGTAAGACTGGAGGGGCTTCTGAAGCACTTAAGGTCACACCGGTGTGTGTGTGTGTGTGTGTGTGTGTGTGTGTGTGTGTGTGTGTGTGTGTGTGTGTGTGTGTGTGTGTGTGTGTGTATGTGTGTGTGTATGTGTGTGTATGTGTGTGTATGTGTGTGTGTGTATGTGTGTGTGTATGTGTGTGTGTATGTGTGTATGTGTGTGTATGTGTGTGTCTGTGTGTGTGTGTGTGTATGTGTGTGTCTGTGTGTGTGTGTGTATGTGTGTGTATGTGTGTGTGTGTGTGTATGTGTGTGTGTGTGTGTGTGTGTGTTTGCTTGTTTGCTGTTTTGCTGCACCACTATATTTGTAAGATCTTAGCTCCCCCATCAGGGTTGGAACCCACACCCTCCAGAGAGAGAGCACAGAGCGCGAGCCACTGGGCCTGCAGGGAACGCCTGCTTACCTTCGTATTTGAGTTAAATCGGTACCACCTGCCGGATTTTGAGTAGAGGAGTAATAAACTGTGGCTTGGGCATTATACGGATTTGTATAACCCCCTTGTTGAAAGTACTATCATCCAGGCAAAATGTGACAGTGGCTCAGATGAGGCTGGCAGCGCAGGTGTTGGGAGAAAGAAGTCACACAGCACCACCATCAGCGAAGACCCCGAAGGCTGCGCGGGGCAGCCCTCAGAGGGAAGCAGCTCCGTCTGGGATTCGAGAGTCTGAAAGGACAAGCAGACACCCCAGTGGAGGTGCCAAGCAGGAAGCCGGCTAGAAGGGATCTGAGATGGGACAGAGCGTCTCCCACACACAGCTGTTGCTTAAAGCTGTGAAGACTGAATGATTAACCCGGAAATTAAAAGTGGATGGAAGTCCCAAGACTCAGTCCTGAGATATGCAGGGTTGAAAAGTGGGAGGAAAAGATGCAGCCGGCCAAGGGGCTCTCAAGCGAAGCAGGATGCAGGGAGCTTTGCTGGTGACAGGTGTGCGGGCGGAGAACCTGGGCGGCAGCTGAAGAGGAAATGGGGCCAGGAGAGATGCTACGGTCGCTCCTGCGTGTTTGCCTTAAAAACTGCACACTGACGAGACCCATCCAGCCGAGGAGGGAAATGACGACCCAGGAGAAGAAGAAGAAGGCTGTTGGTCATGGACGTTGGTTCCAGGATCAAGGGATTCCAGAGTAATGGCAAGAGAGAGATTATGGTGATGGATTACGAATTGACGTTGTGCGTGGTGGGAGCCCTAAAGGAAACTGGTCCTGAATATTCATTGGAAGGGCTGATGCCGAAGCTGTAACTCCAATCCTTTGGCCACCTGATGCAAAGAACTGACTCACTGGAAAAGACCCTGATGCTGGGAAAGATTGAAGGCAGGAGAAAGGGATGACAGAGGAAGAGATGGTTGGATGGCATCATGGACTCAGTGGACATGAGTTTGAGCAAGCTCTGGGAGTTGGTGATGGACAGGGAAGCCCGGCGTGCTGCAGTCCCTGGGGTCGCAAAGAGTTAGACACGACTGAGCGACTGAACTGAACTGATGGTGGGAGCGAAGGCGCTTTATCTACGTCAGGGTTCACTACCGCTGCTGTGGTCACCGTGCTTCATGAAGATGGGCAGAGACCTAGCGTTCTTACTCTTGTAGGTGAGGAAACAAATTCAACCCTCCTAAATCATGTTTCTAGGGCAATACAGAAATTATACATTTGAGGTGGGGGTGGGCTGAGAAGCCTGGGTGCTTTGAGGGAGATGGGTGGTGAGGAGAGTGTCCAGATGGTGCCCAAGGTTTCCAGGTCTCGGTTATCTCATCAGCCACTAATGTTGGCACTACGGCAAAGAAACTGCAGAGTGAACTCCAGCCTCAAGTCAGCGGGGACTTTCCTGCTGGAAGACACCAAGACCGTTCTGGGTGAGCATGATCTCACCACGAGTCCTTTAAAAAAGCTGAAGTCAGTGATTTGAGGCACCAAAGGACTCCCCAGGCTGTCTGGAGCAGGTCAGCTGGAAAGGACACGAGGGGCTTCTGGGAGCTGAGTGCAAGCCCTGGTCCCGGGACCCCAAGGAAATCAGGCCAGCGGTCCCACCACAGCAAGAAACAGGACTCCGCCAACCTGGATCAACCCTGGAAGCATTTGGATGCATATTCTCCAGATAAAAACTCATCCTGGCCGACATCTAGGTTTCAGAAGACCCAGTCACACGGAGCGGGAACTCTGACTACGGAATTGCGAGCTAATAAATCAGTGGGTGTGGTGTGAAGCTGCTGGTTTAACCCGTTAGACAGCAAGAGAAAATGAATATGCACCCACCTGTCCCGTGTGCTTTCGGCTGGAGACAGTCCGTGGGGTTGAGGGGAACGACCAGCCTCCTCCCCTCCTCTGCCCGTGGCTGGCCCTAGCTAACTCTTAAGCAGACTTATTTTCTCTCCCTTGCTGTTAAGTCTGTACAGGTAACGGAGATAAGGGTAGCAGGCATATCGATCACAGCTGGGTCTGGTATTTTCCACCCCGTGAAAGACCCTACACTCTCTTCTCCAGAGTGCTGGCTGGAGCTTGGTTGTCATCCCAAATTCAGGAGCCACCTCTGGAGAGGGCAGCCCCTGGGTCCGCATGGAGCTTTGAATGAGTGTGTGGAGCAGGACTCTGCCCTTGACATGGACATAAACATCCCCAGTTGGAGTAGAAACGGACCTAGAGCCCATCAGACAGAGTGAAGTAAGTCAGAAAGAGGAAAACAAATAATGCCTATTAATGTCAGTGTGTGGAATCTAGAGAAACGGTACAGACAAGCCTCTTCGCAGGGCAGGAGTACAGATGCAGATGTAGAGGGCAGACAGGCGGGCACCAAGGAGCGGGGACAGACTGAGGGCCGCGCACTGAGACGCGCACGCCACCCGCGGGAGGCCGCCGTCCCGGGAGTTAGCGATGGACAGCGAAGCCTGCCCAGCCCAGCTCAGCCCAGCCCAGCCCAGCTCAGCCCAGCCCAGCCCAGCTCAGCCCAGCCCAGTCCAGCCCAGCCCAGCCCAGCTCAGCCCAGCGCTCTGCGACGACCTACAGGGGCGGGCTGAGGGGTGCAGGCCCAAGAGGAAGGAGATGCACACATGCGTGTACATAAGTCACTCCACTGCACAGCAGAAACTAACACAGCAACTGTGAAGCAACTACACTCCAGTTTTTAAAAATGATTAAGAAAAAAAGCAGGGTCTCCTCAGTTATGCCACAGCGATTTGGGGATCTGTCTGTTACGGCATCCACCACCGTCTTAACTGATCTATGCCCCTCACTCATCCCACGCTGACTGAGCAAATGCTATTCTTCCTGCGACCATGATGATCTCTGGGGATAGGACAGAAAACACGGCACACAAAGGCACCAGCTTGGAGGGAATCTTCCTTCTCTCCGGGGGGAAACAAAGGCTAGACAGGCAAATAAGCCAGTAAAACGATTATATATTTTCCTTGGATTTAAGGGGAAAAAGGTAGAGAAGTGTGAAAATAAGAGAAACCTATTTTCTACATGATCCATGCAAGATTTCCTGAGCATGAGACGTTTCTTTTACAGCC
Source organism: Cephalophus harveyi (assembly GCA_006410635.1). Lineage (NCBI taxonomy): Eukaryota > Metazoa > Chordata > Mammalia > Artiodactyla > Bovidae > Cephalophus > Cephalophus harveyi. The sequence continues at coordinate 354,553 of SJYT01003455.1, read as the reverse complement.
GGAAGCATGGAGTGAGTCAGCCAGGCCAAGGGCTGCCCAAACTGCGTGTCTGGAGACAATGGATGATCAGTAACAACACAGGGGATCTCCACGGCCCACACGGCCCCTTAAGGACGACGGAACTTCTAATCACCTTCTCCCGTGTGTGTCACTGTAACTAGGATAAAAGTGCCGATGAGAGCCAAGCCCTCAAGGAAACCCTCTCACGAAAGATGGATGCCAAAATAATATATCAACTTTTGACTCCAAAATATGACTCAGACGAACTCCAACAGGCCAGCAAAAAAGAAAATGAACCAAAGAAAATTTTCCACAGATAGTAGTCTCCAGGTCACAAAGGCCAATAGCATCCCGGAAAATAAGTGCAGAAGACCCACAGACAGCCAAGAATAAAAAGGAGAGCAAAACGTCCCAGAAGAAAATAAAACACGGGACACAGGAAAAGAAAAAGCAGCCGGGAGTCACACGGGACCCAGTGGAACAAACAAATATACTTCAGAAAAATTCTTCTACAGAGCTCGCAGGTATTTATTTGCTTATTTGCCACAGCATGCAGCATGCGGAATCTTAGCTCCCTGAGCAAGGATTGAACCCACAACACCCTGCAGGAAGCTGAAGACTCAACCACTGGACCACCAGGGATGTCCACAGAAATACTTTCAAAGTCTAGATTTTTAAGCTTAGATTCCATCCCAGGGTAACATATTGATCAATTGCCATTATAAAGATATCTTAATGCATGCAAAATTGGAATATTTCCTTCTCACAGTGCCAGATTTAAAAAAAAAAAAAACAATAAAATTTTAAAAATACATGAGATTCAAATGCAGCCATTCTAAAACGGGAAACCGATGCAGGGAAATTTTATAATGGCATCAGGGCTGTACCCTTAGAGAGCTTCAGAAGAAAAGGGCCCAAATGTTGTTAAAATACAGGTGGTAGAGTGTGATGCCAGAAGAAGTGAGTAAAATACATTTCGAGTACCCGTGCTTCTGCAATTCACAACTCAAGAGCCACCCCACCCTTGGGTAGATGTCACTATTAAAAGGGGACAACATGATTTATCTCTTAGGAGAATCTGTTGCTAGAAAGAGTTGATACGTTTTCTGCCTTATGGAGAAAAGGAGCATGGGGTAACCCTCTATCTCCACTGAAGGTAAAATCTGATACAGATGGACTCGCAGCTGTGTTACTTGGCGACACAGCGGGCGTCGACACAGGCCCTGAGTTCTGCATGGCGTCTGGGCCAGGACGGGCGTGGATGAACCACCGTCCTGGTGGGAAGTGCTGACCTGGGCTCCCCTGAGAGCAGGCACCCAGCGTGCATCGCGTCCCTGGGCTCACCCCTGTCGGCGCCTTTGGCAGCTGTGCCCAGGGAACTGTCACAGGATCCATCAGCTCCTTGCTTGGCACGGGGCTTCTAAGCCAGGACGCTCCGCCACACGCGGCCTCGCTCTTCTCAGTGGAGTCCGGAGGGTTGGATTGTTCATGGTCCTCAGGCTGCGGTGGGCAGTGCTACCAGGAATTCCTGGCCAGAGCTGCTTCTGACTGTGTTTCCTGCTCCGTGTCTCTGAGTGAAGTGGTGCCAAGCTGGGCTTATAAAGATGGGTGTGTGAATTGTCCAGTGGAATCTATGACCCCAAGAGTAAGTGCTGCCACTGTGAACTGTTTACATAATCAGAAGAGCTCAATGAAGCTGTTGGTATTCTAAGAGCTTAGAAAAGAAAAGTGCATGGAAATAAAGTTCAAGAGAACTGGCTGAATGTGTATGGCATTTCACATTAGGAGCCTTCATTTAAAATATCTGAGCAGAAAGAACTAAAACTTTTTATGGAACCTAGTCAAGCAAGTTTGGAAAATAAGATGCTTTTATATATCCCCTCTTTGGAAAGACTTGGGAAAATAAAGCATTAGTGAATGCGCACGTGCATATGAGCACTGGTGAGCTGCCATCAGAAACAGCTGTGCAGGGACTTCCCTGGTGGTCCAGTGTTTAAGACTTTGCCTTCCAATGCAGGCACCGCAGGTTCGACACCTGGTCAGGGAATCAATATCCCACATGCCTCACGGCCAAAATAACCAAAACATAAAATGGAAGCGATACTGTAACAAACCCAATAAAGACTTTAGAAATGGTCTACATCAAAAAAAATCTTAAAACAATAAAAATAAAAGCCAGCTATGCTTGGTAACACTGCACTTGGAGGTCTGAATTTAACTTAATTTACAAAGCTGACAAGCAGAGAAAACTCAAACAGTGCGAGGTCTTCTCCCTCCACAGGCTCAGACCAATAAGCAACTCTCCAAAGAGCAGCAGATGATATTGCTTTTAGACACGGAGGAAACTATAAGAGGAACTGAAAACAGAAATAGTGAAAATTGGGCGTTCTGGTGAGCAGAACAAGCAGAGGGGAGTGGATAACAGTGTTATCCTCACTGTTACAGTGACATTTAATTTCAGTGATTTTTTCCTACACACAGCTCTATTTTGATTAAAGCATTTTTGCTTGTGTACTCAGTCACGTCAGACTCTCTGTGATCCCATGGACTGTAGCCCGCCAGGCTCCTCTCTCCATAGAATTTTCCAGGCAAGAATACTAGAGGGCGTTGCCATTTGCTTCTCCAGGGATCAAACCCATGTCTCTTACATTGGCAAATGGATTCTTTACCACTGAGCCACTGGGGAAGCTTTTAGGGACTGTTTATACTAGCTTGCTGCTGCTACTGCTGCTAAGTCGCTTCAGTCGTGTCCGACTCTGTGCGACCCGGTGGACTGCAGCCTGCCAGGCTCCCCCGTCCATGGGATTTTCCAGGCAAGAGTACTGGAGTGGGGTGCCATTGCCTTTTCCTTAGTTGGGTAAATCAACATAGATTTGTAGTAACACCTGCTTCTGCCAAGCATACAGTTGAGGGACAGAAAAAAAGAAAAGGGAACAGTGCTGGCTTCTGCAGCACATATACTAAGACTTAAACAATGCAGAGAATTTTAGTGCCACTCCTGCGTAAGGATGACACACAAATTCATGAAGCGCCCCATATTTGGGGGCAGTTTGGGATGAGCAGATGCAACCTGGTGAACATACTGAATAGATTATAATGGATAAACTACAAGGTCACACTGTATAGCACTGGGAACTATATTCAATATCCTGGATAAACCATAATGGAAAAGAATATAAACACAGAGTGCTTTTAGATGCATGCAAGATGCTTCACTGTACAGCGGTAATTAACACAACATTGTAATCAAGAATTCAACTATACATCAATAAAAAATAAGTTCAAAATAAAAGGTAATTTCTAACACGGTACACAAACAATTTCTAACATGGAACACAAAACAAATGAACTGGTTCCTGACACGAAGAAACATCATAAACGGAATTATAATAGGAGTCTATGTAGATAAATTATTCATGAATTATTTTATGAAATCAATCAACTTTTAAGAATTGAATTTCCTAAACTGAACTTAAGATATTATTTTCTTTTTCAGGAAACCTCAGGTCAGATACATTCAGCTGATTGAAAAGCATTGTCCAGAATGACCAAAATCCTGCTTATGATAAATGAACAACTTTGGCTAACTGAGTCTAGCTTTTGGTCACAGGAGGTAAGGTTGACTGGTTCGATCTCTGGGTAGGAAGATCCCCTGGAGGAGGAAATGGCAACTCACTCCAGTATTCTTGCCTGGGAAATTCCATGGACAGAGGAGCCTGGCGGGCTGCAGTCCATGGGCTGCAAAGAGTCAGAGGCACTGATCGACCTGGCACACACACCAACAGCAAACACACACGTGCCCCACGGTGATAAGATGCCTGAAGATACCAGAGCGCCCCCTCAGCTTACTTTACATGCAAACGCGCTTATGTCAGAAGACAGGTGACTGAGGACAGAAGCGGAGCCTTTCTTTCAAGTTTTCAGATAAATGCCAACAGGACAAAATATTCCACTATGACATTTATTGAGTATTGTGGAGTGGCCAGGTGTGTGTGGACAGGAGAGGGGCCCACGCCGTGCAGGCAGCCCCGAGCCTGCCCAAGCGTAAGGCCTTATTTTAACATAATGCTCACCTGCGTGTACATTTGCTCACATAACTTAAAATATAATGTTTATGAAAATATATTATTTGCAAATTTAATAATTAAATGTGAGTACGAATGTAAAATAATAAAGCACTGGAAGCGGGAACACATATCCCATGAAAACAGAAGAAATAGCCGAGAAGACTTACAAGATGTTGATTCTATAGCACTCTCCCGAGGACCAGCATATTCTGTATTGTGATAATAGACCTGGGTTTCAGAAACAAGAGAGAAGAAGGTTTTCTAAATTAAATTTGTGAATCACAGTATAACACACTCCTATTTGTCATATATTGCTGTTTATTTTTATGAAAATATATACTGGATAACTTGAAACTTCAAGACTATGGCAATACTCTATTATCAGATTTCTTAAATATTTACCAGTGAAAATAATATAAAGAAATCTTATCCTATTTAGCAATAATAATAATACTGATATGGTCAGCAAGAACTAAGTGGACACAAAGGAATAAAATCCAACACACCAAAGTGTTCATTATTTAAAGTTAAAATTTCCTCTGAATAGACTAATATCTTCACATTTCTTTAAAAAGGAAATTCTGGTGTACACTGCTTACTAGTGTTACACATACTCATACTCTGTACAAAAAAATTTTAAGACTAAGTGGAAACAATTTAATGTAAGAATCACACTATTTATATTAAAGTGATTTTAGTTCATAAGGGTTAAAATGATACAAATTGATGACATGGCAACATCTACAGTTTAGACATAAGGAGTTCAAAATATTAAACATGATCAAGTAAAAACAATTTAGATAAACAAGGGAAACTGCATGGACCAAGAAAGCATTAAGAATTTTCAATCAAAAAAAAACAAAATAAACAATTGAGGTAAAAATAGATTTGATTAAAAGAGATGAATGATAAATATACTTTGTCAATCTGATGTGAAGGACTGACTCACTGGAAAAGACCCTGATGCTGGGAAAGATTAAAGGTGGGAGGAGAAGGGGACGACAGAGGATGAGATGGTTGGATGGCATCACCGACTCAAGGGACATGAGTTTGAGTGAACTCCAGGCCTTGGTGATGGACAGGGAGACCTGGCGTGCTGCAGTCCATGGGGTCGCAAAGAGTCAGACATGACTGAGTGACTGAAATGAACTGAACTGAATGATAAATATGATAGATCTGTAAAACATATATAATACCTAAGCTTTTACCCTGCGGAGGATATACAATCTCCCCAGTACTCACAGAATGTTTATAAATATTAATCTCACATGGAGCTGTAAAAAATAGTGTAAATTTCAAAGGGCAGAAATTGTAAAAGCCCAGTTATCTTTTTAAAATAATAATTAAGCATAATACAAAAATGCAGGAACTAGAAATGTACAAACATTTTCTTTAAAAAATTAATTAAAAATGCTTCCAAATTACACTTACATACTCTATGGAAATTATCAATAATAAGAACAATCTAGTTTAAAAATCCATTCATTAAATTTTATGTCAGTCATTGAGAAATTAGAGATAAAAGACATAGGATAGAGTGAAAATTTTAGCAAAGGATAATCGATCAGTTTAAAGCTTTTTCTTAGTTAATAAAAAAGAAAAGGAGAAAGAAATAGTCAAAAATCACTTTCAGTTCCCAAACTAGCAGAACATCAAAATAAACCTATAATAATGGAAAGTAATACATTAATAGCTATAAAAACAATTATATTAATTTATTAACTGGAGATAAGAATGATGTATAAAGCTAAAATGTTACTCCTTCATGAAGGTATAAATGTAGCAACAGGTTCTGAAATAAACATAAAAGCAAGTTATCGGAACTGCAGAGAAAAAAACAATAGTCTTTTGAAGAGTGAGGAAGAGAATGGAAGCTAAACTGTCTCCTAATTTGAATTTTAAGACTGCACTTTAATATGGTGTTGAGCTATATTTTTCCAGAATAAGTTATCACGATTGACACATGGGAGAAGAAAATTCCAGAGAGAGAGAAGAGCGCTAAGTTCCTAAAGAGAGTAAAACCTAAGTGCTTTGAGAAACAGAAAGAAAGCCAGTGTGCCTGGTGCTGAGGAAGATGAGGTGAAATGGACAATGATAGGTTAATAACAATGCGTTTGTTTGGGAAAATAAAAAAAGCGCACTCATTCAAACCCTCCTGTGCTGTGGGTAGGAATGTAAGTTGGTGCGGCCACTATGGAGAATAGCATGGAGGCTCCTTAAAAAGCTAAAATTAGAGCTACCACGCGGCGCAGCGATCCCACTCCCAGACATACACCCAGAGAAAAACATGGTCTGAGAAGGGGCATGAACTGCGATGTTCACTGAAGCACCGTTTACAACAGCCAAGACGTGGAAGTAACTTAAGTACCCACCAGCAGAGGAACAGAGAAGATGAGGGACATGTATGCAGCGGGATTTCACTCGGCCATACCAAGGAGCTCAGCAGTGCCGTGTGCAGAGGCGCGCATGGACCTAGACTGCCACACAGAGTGAAGTAAGTCAGAAAGACAAAGACAAACATCGCATATGTATGCTGAACTTAGAAAAACGGTGGAGATGAACTTATTTGCAAAGCAGAAACGGAGACACAGACATAGCAAACAGACATGGTTACCAAAGGGAAAGACAATGTGAGATGATTTGGGAGATTAGGAGTGACATACAGACACTAATGATACTGTGTATAAAATAGACAGCCAGTGGGAGCCTGCTGCCCAGCACAGAGACCTCCCTTAGCTCTGTGGTGACCTAAATGGGAAGGAAATCCAAAAAAGGGGATATGTGTACATGTATGACTGAGTCACTTTGCTGTACTATACTCCAATGGGTTAATTTTTTAAAAATCTTAAATTATATGTAACTTTCTTTTGGCCCAATGCATTCTTTTTCAGGAATTTATTCAGACAGAGACAATAAAAGACATATTCAAAGATGCTGTTATTTTCCAATAAGAGTGTTTACTTATTGTTGTTTTTAACAGAGACCAAAACAGTTATGGTGAGCAGAATGCAATAAAGCCATAAGACAGAACCCTGTGCAACCATCAGAAATTAGTAGCAGAATATTTAATATGGAAACTGTTCATGATACAGTGATTTTTGAAACATGCAGTTTATCAAACTGTGTGCTTTTATCATGGGAGTGGTGAGATAATGAGAAGTATATCCAGTTTCTGACACAGAGCTCCTAAAGCCTTCGTAATTTCCTGCGTGCATGCTCAGCCATTCAGTCGTGGCCAACACTTTGTGACCCCACGGACTGCAGCCCGCCAGGCTCCCCTGTCCATGGATTCTCCAGGCAGGAATCCTGGAGTGGGTTGCCATTTCCTCCTCCAGGGGATCTTCCAGGCCCAGGGATGAAACCCAGGTCTCCCGCACTTTAGGCAGATTCTTTCTCACTGAGCCACTGGGAGTGAGTCTTTTCTTCCACTGAAGTGACTCTGAGCAGGTTCCCAGATGGCTCCCACAGGAGGACTGCCAAGACCAAGCCAGAATCAGTCTCGGAATTTTCAGCTCCCCCCCATTCTCATGAGAAGGGAGAAGAGTGGAAAATGGAGTTAATGACTGATCACGTCTGTGTGATGAAGCCTCCAGAAATTCCCAGAAGTACAGGGTTCAGAGAGCTTCCTCCAGAAATTCCCAGAAGTACAGGGTTCAGAGAACTTCCAGACTGGCGAGCACATTCACACCAGGAGAGAGACACACCCCCAACTCCACGGGGACAGAGGCTCCTGCACTCAGACCCTCCCAGACCTCCCCTACATATCTCTCCAGCTGGCTGTTTACCTGAATCCTGTCTCATAACCTTTAAGTATTTGCCTGAGTTATGTGAGCTGCCTTAGTAAATTAATCAAACTCAAGGAAGGGGTGATGGGAGTCCCCGACGTGGAGCCCAATCGAGCAGAAGTGATGGGGATCTCTTAGCTGTCATTCAGAAGCGGGGCGGGGCCAGTCTCATGGGACTGACCCCTCCCTGTGGAATAGGACACTTTCTCTGGGTAGATGGTGTCGAAATTGAATTAAATTATGGGGCGCCCACCAGTCGTCTCAGATAGCTGCTAGACGTGGGGGAAAACCTTTACACGTTTGGTGACCAAAAGGGTCAGGAGTCTTTCAGGTCTTCAGTTTTCTTTGGAAATTCTTCTATGTATTTCTTACAGGGAAGAAACACAGGAGGCAGATGAATTGAATGAGCTGAGGCTTTCTCCTACAGCAAGAAGAAAAGACTGAGCCCTCCCATTTCAGAAACACATACACAAAATATGGTCAGTAGACCGTGAGCTTATGGGTGAGCTTCTAAACTCTGCGTACATTGCTATTTCCTTACATTTTTTTTTCCTATTTTCTAACCTCAATGTACCTGTAAAAAAATATTTGTAATTAAAGAAAGATCACATTAGTAAAGACACAAAGCCAAGAACAAAAGATGTGGCAAAGTAATAGCTGACAATTATCATTAATAAATAATAACAATTTGTGCCCTGTGTTTCCTGACATAGGAACAATAATTTAACCATAAGTAGTCATGCTGAAGGTCAAAAATATTCCAACCAAATATCTGCCATAAATCCCTATATTTAGTACTGTAGATGACAAGTATGGAGTCAAAGTGTTAAGGCTTATAAAGTGTGATTCCTTTAGACATCAGAGCTTCTCAAGCTCGTGTGAGCACTAGTCCTGGTATTATTTAAGTACTGCAGAATAATAACAAGAATATATATCAGCTCTGGAGTGATTTTAGAAATTGTAATCTTACCGAAAAATTATATTCTGTTAAGTAGCCAAGATCTTTTACCGAGAATCTGCATTCTGGTGCTGAAACATTTTTAACCAAGGTATTTCCAGTTCTTACTTCCAAATAGAATTTCCCTTTGGGGCCATTAACCTGGTCAGGAGTTCTACAGTTCACATCTATAGTATTTTCTGTCTTCCATGAAGCCTTTAGATCCTTGACCTTGCTTGGATCTATCAAAATGAAAAAGAAAACAACAACAAGGAAAAAACAGTGGTTACTTTAACCCTTTGTTAAATGAATATTTAAATTACTGGATAACATATGTGAACAATATAAACCATTCCAAGTGCTTATTTGGGGATGGGGAAATTAGGAGATAATGTACATTAAAAAGCTGTTTAAGTAAACATCTGAAAATAAATTACACATCTTTCAGTGAATATTAGCACATACGTTGTACTTGAAACTATGGGATCTTTGTGATTCTCCCAAAGAGAGCACGCTGTTCTTATTCTTCAGTCAGTTGTGGCCAACATTTTGCAGCCCCAAAGGCTGCAGCACCCCAGACTTCCTGTCCTTCACTGTCTCCTGGAGTTTGCTCAAACTCATGTCATTGAGTCGATGATACCATCCAACCATCTCATCCCCTGTTGCCCCCTTCTCCTCCTGCTTTCCATGTTTCCCAGAATCAGGGCCTTTTCCAGTGAGGTGGCTCTTCATATCTTGTGGCCAAATTATTGGAGTTTAAGCTTTAGCATCAGTCCTTCCAGTGAATATTCAGGACTGATCTCCTTTAGGATGGACTGGTTGGATCTCCTTGCAGTCAAGGGACTCTCGAGAGTCTTCTCCAGCCCCATGGATTGAAAGCATCAGTTGTTCGGCACTCAGCCCTCTTTATGGTACAATCCTCATAGCTGTACGCGACTACTGGAAAAACACAGCTTTGACTATATGGACCTTTGCCGGCAAAGTGATGTCTCTCCTTTTTAACATGCTAGTTTTGTCACAGAGAATGTGTAGAAGAAGAAAACAGAGGAAATGAAGAGAAGGGGCAGGGAGGGAAGAGATGGTGATGGGGAACCTCGAGGACCTACAGTCGGCTCAGGCCCTCCTTTTGGAAGCGCTTACATGACCCTGGGGATACCTGGCTGAATTCTTCATCAGCAACAAATCGTCTTTGTGTCTGTGATAGCATAAGAATTCAGGAGAATAACCAAAGTGTAAAGTTTGAGGACTTGGACTTTTGAAGCACGAACTTAAATGACATTAGGAGCATTTTATACCCAGCCCCGAGGAGCATGCCTGTCCTCCGTGAGCCTAGCCCCAGGGAGGGCCTCTGGAGCCCTGGCTGCTGATCTGCACAGGGCTGTTTCTCCTGTCCCGACCCTCATGGAGTTCACAGTCACCCCAGAGACGGATGGAGCTTTGCACCTGGAATCTGTGATGCCTCCCATTGGTGGCAAGAGCCGAATGAATGTAAAACGGGACTAAAACAGTACGCAGTTCATTGCAATGAGAAGAAAATGCTGACAAAGTACTATGGTTTATGAAGTACTTGTGCAAGCAAAAGTCAGCAAGTGAATGGTTTGTGAGTGTGGTATTCTCAGGTATCTGATAGCAGTCGAAATTTCCAGACAATAAAGAAAACAATAGATAATTCCTTTTTCTCTAAGTTGGTTAGGTACTTAATTGCCTGAACTCTTACACACTGTACCAGCTCATAGGTTCTCAGGCTTCATTCTTACAATTCTGTGATTATACCTGAAGGACACAGAGAAAAGCTCAAATGAGAGCTTTTAGATTGTTGTTTTTTAAATTATTATAAACCCTAGATATGAACAAATGTGCCAAGTCAATGTGCTTCCCAAATGAAGAATAAATGTGAACTTGCTGTTTAAACGGTTTAGACTTTGCTTTTTGCCATTCATAGAAAAAAGCATTAAAGTTCATAACTTACTTGTTGCATTTGTCTTAAATTTACAGGTCGCATTTCCACTGCGAAATATTTTTCCTGTGACGTAGGCTTGTAACCGCACCTCATACTCTGTGAAAGGTGTCAAATGGTGCAAATCTCTTCCAATCCGGGTTTTATCCAGAAAGGTGCAATTTGATTTACCTCAGAGGGAAAAACAGAAACATTTATTAAGTCATCAAAAGTCAGGATTACGACATATTTAACTTGGTCTGTGCATTAAATCATTCTGAGCCCACTCCAAACTGAGTGACTGAAATACAAAAATATTGTTTGCACTCAGAAGTACCTACAACTATCAGCAAACGTACTGAATGAATGTAATTACTCCAAATAAACTCAAATATTCCAAACTAATGGTTTCACAGTTAATTTGGTACATAACATATTAATAAATGAGTCCAAGCGTATCAGTGAAGATGGTCTATTTTCTTTCTGAGAAAGCACAGCCCGCGGTGGATATTATGAAAGCCTTTTTTCCAATACTTTAGTGAAGCTTTTCCTGATAACCTCCAAACTTTGAACTGTGGTATGAGCGATTGTTATGGACTTCAGATGCAGAATCCATTTGATCACCGATAACTCCGTCTCCACGTCCTACTCCTCTGAGCACTACAGGAATTGAGACCATGAGGGAAAGCAGCGGAGTCTGAAGGCCGCGCGAGACAGGGGACTGCGGGTGAGCTGGTTCCGAAGAACCCTTTGAGCAGAGTCAATGAGTGAGCCACCGTGGAGGCTGGATTCAGCCCGTTACCAACCCAGTTTCTGAGAAAAGGGCACACAAAGCCTGATGTTGTATCCCTCCCTGCCCATCCCTCCCCATCCATTCTGCTCAAGGATTATAACAGGGCAGTCATAAATTTGGATAGCACTGAATAAGAAGGATCTGTACTCGTTGCAAACAATAAACAAAAACTTGTCCAACCACAATAACCAATGCATTATCTCCTTCTAAGCCTATTATTCAAATGCTTTTTTAAACTATATAAAAGGCAAAGGAACAATAAACATTGTTCCATAAATTCCCTCCATATACTCTGGCATTGAAAGAACTCCATAGTGGAGAGAGAATATAAAAAGTGAGGAACACAGCAAGGGAAAGTGAGGAGATTCAGAAAAGAGAAAAGAAAACCAATGTGTTCACACAGAAACCAAGCAAAGAGAGCTCACAGGAGAGGGGTCCAGCAAGGCAGACTCTCCGACTGTCCTGCTGTTTTATCTTCCTATAATTTCCACTTTTCTTTTCTCATGGACATGACTTTTCAAAGTACCATAAGCTCAAACACATGGTGAACATTTCTTCTCCAAAGCATTTGAGTCCCCTTATGGCAGGAGGAGAAGGGGACGACCGAGGATGACGGCTGGATGGCATCACGGACTCGATGGACGTGAGTCTGAGTGCACTCCGGGAGATGGTGATGAACAGGGAGGCCTGGCGTGCTGTGATTCATGGGGTCGCAAAGAGTCGGACACGACTGAGCGACTGAACTGAACTGAACTGAATGCTAACTGGAAAACTACATGTGCATGGAGCTTGGCTTTAGTAGTTTGATTATTATGATTCAACCAGCAAAAGGCACATGTTATCAAAATATGCAATAACACGCTGAAGAGAAGTGGCTTTCTGCCTCTTGAAATCTACCCACCAAAGAGATGGAACTCTGTGAGATGTTCAGCTCAAAGCCACTTTAAACTATAGGGCAAGGGCTGTCAAGAGGGCTATCCCAAGGACTGAGTCTATTCTGAGATGGTCCACAGTCCCCACTGTGTTCTACAGGCATTTTAGATACTTCGCGTCATCCAGGAGAGGTCTGTTCTCTTAAATAGTCCCTCCAAAGGAAGGGCAAGTCCAGGGGTTGGATGCATCACAGCATGTGTTCTGGACTGCCTGTACTTCTGCAGAAGTTTCATGCTAACTAGAACTACGTTCTAAGATTCCACTGGCTGGTAAACTGCCCTCCATGACTAAATAGGAATATGTTCATTTTTATTCACCCAATTTTGTGTGGGTGCCAGTTGGATCAAGCTATGAAAGGGATTTGTTTGTTGTCCAGAACAATGAGTTCAAGCCATTGCCGCTCACTTACATAATGTGTGGAAGACAGCTGAGTATTATCGTCCAGAGATTTTCTTTCTCTAGGCTTCAGAGTGTAAAGATTATAAGTAAGAAGGTCAAGAAGGACAAGCAACACTGGGGATGTTCTGAGCTTCAGTCATCTCAGAGGCTGGGGAGTCCATAGTAAGTGGAGGCAGTTTTTAAAATCAAGACATATAGGATGCCCATCACAGTTGCTGTGTAGAAAGCTCTGTGGCTCACTCATTCCATACATATATCTAATGTTTTCCAATTTTAGATTTATCTTTCCTGATATGGAATTAAATTTTCTACAAATTACCTGAAGTAATCCAATAGCAAAGAGAGAATCCATCAAAATAATTTTGAGGTGGTGTCCAGGTAATCTTTCCTTCAATTGCACTTTTAGCAGAACAAGAAAAATTCTGAGGTGCTTTTGGTTCTGTTGAGAGAATAAGAAGATAAAATATGAAAAAAACAAGACATAGAGAAACCATTTTTCATATTATTAGCATGCATTGTTAATAGTCATAATTTGATTATGAATCAAAGATGAAATTGTAAGAAAGATACCTGCTCTTGTTACATTTTCTTTAGAGATCATTTGGCTCAGAAAGTAAAGAATCTGTCTGCAATGCAGCAGACCTGGGTTCAATCCCTGGGTTGCGAAGATCCCCAGGAGAAGGGAATGGCAACCCACTGCAGTATTCTTGCCTGGAGAATCTCACAGATAGAAGCGCCTGGCAGTTTACAGCCCATGGGGTTGTAAAGAGTTGGACACAACTGAGCATATAACACTTCTGTATATCTTCTTTTGTAACTATATGTTTTATAATGTACTAGAAGATTGACTTGTTAATAATTCATTTACTATTCAGTATCTACGTTCATGGGAGAGACTGGCTTACAGTGGCCTCATCTTTGTGCATGTTTGGTATCCACATAACAGTATCCCTAAGCCTATTCCAAACCCTAACAATAATCAAAGTGAGTTGATAGATTTACATGTTTTCTATACTGTGGGGTAGTTTGGATAGGACAGAAACTGTAAGCTTATCTTTCTGGTTTTTCTTTTTTAAAGGCTAGGTGAAGTAAGCAGACAGGGAGTGTGAAGTGAGTGAAGAGGTATTAGACTGTAATTTTAAGTCTAATTTTATAACTCTTCCCCTAGGCAAAGGCTCATAATTTGTATGTTCTAGAAAACTATTCATTTTATCTAACTTTTCATATTGGGTACGATTCTTTATAATCTGTGAAATTTCTACTGTATATTTAATGTCCTTTTGTTAATGCATGGGGAAAGGTTGTTTTGCTAGAGGTCTATTTTATTATTATTTTCAAAACCAAGCCTTCAAACTGATTAGTAAATTCCTGATATTTTTCCTTGTTTCTTCTTTCAATAATCTGTACTCCAGGCTTTGTTATTTTCTCTTTTCTAATATCTTTTTTTTTTTTTTTTTTTTTTTCTGGTTCTTTTCCAAGCACTCTCCATTGATTTCATTCAATAGGAGTTAAGCAATAAAAGTTCCCATAAATTATCACTTGATCTTAAGGTACAAATTCCCCTCAAATATGTCTTTACTTTATTCAAGTCTGAATGCCTTTGCTTCTAAAGGTAAATTTAAACCATTTTAGTTATACTAACTTTTGATACGGTGGTGTGTTTAGTCACTAAGTCACGTCCGACTCTGGCGACCCCATGGACTGCAGCCCGCCAGGCACCTTTGGCCATGGGATTTCCCAGGATTTCCCCAGAACTCTGGAGTAGGTTGCCAGTTTCCTTCTCCAGGGGATCTTCCCAACCCAGGAATCGAACCCAGGTCTCCTGCACTGCAGGCGGATTCTTCACCAACTGAGCTATGAGGGAAGTCCGACTTTTGACATTCTTTGACATTTCTGCCCTTTTCAGTTCAGTTCAGTCGCTCAGTCGTGTCCGACTCTTTGCGACCCCATGAATTGCAGCACACCAGGCCTCCCTGTCCATCACTAACTCCCGGAGTTCACTCAGACTCATGTCCATCGAGTCAGTGCTGCCATTCAGCCATCTCATCCTCGGTCGTCCCCTTCTCCTCCTGCCCCCAATCCCTCCCAGCAGCAGAGTCTTTTCCAATGAGTCAACTCTTCGCATGAGGTGGCCAAAGTACTGGAATTTCAGCTTTAGCATCAGTCCTTCCAAAGAAATCCCAGGGCTGATCTCCTTCAGAATGGACTGGCTGGATCTCCTTGCAGTCCAAGGGACTCTCAAGAGTCTTCTCCAACACCACAGTTCAAAAGCATCAATTCTTCGGTGCTCAGCCTTCTTCACAGTCCAACTCTCACATCCATACATGACCACAGGAAAAACCATAGCCTTGTCTAGACGGACCTTAGTCGGCAAAGTAATGTCTCTGCTTTTGAATATGCTATCTAAGTTGGTCATAACTTTTCTTCCAAGGAGTAAGCATCTTTTAATTTCCGGGCTGCAGTCACCATCTGCAGTGATTTTGGAGCCCAAAAAGATAAAGTCTGACACTCTTTCCACTGTTTCCCCATCTATTTCACATGAAGTGATGGGACCGGATGCCATGATCTTCGTTTTCTGAATGTTGAGCTTTAAGCCAACTTTTTCACTCTCCACTTTCACTTTCATCAAGAGGCTTTTTAGTTCCTCTTCACTTTCTGCCATAACGGTGGTGTCATCTGCATATCTGAGGTTATTGATATTTCTCCCAGCAAGCCTACTGTTAACTAGTTAGCATTTTCTCTCTCCCTCTCTGCCATGTTTTTCCTCTTCCTTCCCCTCCTCCTCCCCATTTTTCTTCTTCTCCTCCTCATCCTCCTCCCGCTCCTCCTCCTTTCACCTTTTCCTCCTTTAACATGTAGAACATCTTTAATTCCATAACTTTCTTCTACTGATTATACACAATGTCATCTAGTTATCTGTCCTTCACATTTTTAGTGGTTGTTCATAAACTGCCTCACAATTGACATATTTTCCTAGTAAATTTCTGACGTCAACTGAAGTCTCCTGGTTGCTTAGTCACTCAGTTGTGTTCAGCTCTTTGGACTGCAGCACACGAGGCTTCTCTGTCCTTCGGGCTCTCCTGGAGCTTGCTCAAACTCACGTCCCTCAAGTCAGTGACGCCATCCAACCATCTCATCCTCTGTCATCCCCTTCTCCTCCTGCCCTCATCTTTCCCAGCATCAGGGTTTATTTCAATGAGTTGGCTCTTCACATCAGGTGACCAAAGTATTGGAGCTTCAGCCTCAGCATCAGTCCTTTCAATGAATAATCAGGGTTGATTTCCTTTAGAATTGACTGGTTTCATTTCCTTGCAGTCCAACGGACGCTCAAGAGTCTTCTCCAACACCACAGTTTGAAAGTATTAATTCTTTGGTGCTCAGTCTTCTTTATGGTCCAACTCTCACATCTGTACATGACTACTGGAAAAACCATCTCTTCGACTTAATGGAACTTTGTCAGCAAAGTGATGTCTCTGCTTTTTAATTCACTGTCTCGGCTCATTATAGCCTTTCTTCCAAGGATCAAGCATCTTTTAATTTCATGTCTGCAGTCATTATCTGCAGTGATTTTGGAACCCAGGAAAATAAAGTCTGTCACTGTTTCCATTTTTTTCCCCATCTATTTGCCATGATGTGATGGGAACAGATGCCATGATCTTAGTTTTTTAATGTTGAGTCTTAAGTCAGCTTTTTCATTCTCCTCTTTCACCTTCATCAAGAGGCTTTATTTCTACTAATCTCCCTACTTTCACTAAATATGACTGAAGTTTTAGCACTTTTCAATTCCTTCTCCCTGCCATCTTCCAGATGCTGTTATTTTCCAGAATTTTATTTTTCAATTGCTACTACTTATAATAATGTTGTTATTATTTATGTTGCTGGCTTCTTAGTAGTAACAACTATTATTTTGCTATCAACAATTCGCTTTATCACTGCATCTCATTAACTTCTGTTCTCACCTTACTCCTGTGAGAAGCAGGATTTGATAGTGGCCCAGAAGAGGCAGGAGACACCAAAAGGAGGAGGCTGCTACAGGGACAAGGAGATGCAATGGGGATTGTGTGAAAAAGCATGTCACTTACCTCACAGTCATGTTTCCACCTGGACCTCACAGCAACCTACAGTTTGCAAAAACTTCATGGAGGTTTGGATTCTCTGTCATTTATTTCTAAATTCTCACTTTAAAATGGACACAACGCCTTTTTGTGAAACCCCTTCTCCAAATTCATAATATCTTTTTCTATGATTCTCAAAGAATCATAAGACTATAAACAGAAAAGAAATTTAACATACAAATGTAAGCAATATACTCACCTTCAAAATCTGTTTCAATAGTTTTATTTTGGCTAGTAAGAAGCTGTTGATTATAGAATACTTGTGAACTACAAGTATAATTATTTCTGGGTTTAAGCCTCCTCACTTCAAATGTGTCATTACCACTTGGTAAACCGCCATCTAAAAAACACAAGTATTGCATATGAATATATGAATGTAATATATCACACTTAAATTTTGCTTTGTTTTTACAACTATAGTTAATATCTATTAGATTAAAAACTTATGCAAATGGTCAAAACAATAAGTAAAAGATCCAGAGATCTGCTGCAATAATGTGTGATTTTGCTACACTCATTGTTAAAGACAACACTGGTAAGTAGAACTGAACTTGAGAGTGTCTCTAACTTAACTGAGGAAATTTAACTGAGGTGTTAGCTCATCGTTCTCTGTTCAGAGCTGAGACTGCATTTGAGTCAGCCTTTATCTCGTAGATATCTGAGATCATGGCTATGCCGTCAGTCTGTCATACGTTTGCCCTCGCCTTCCTCATCCTGCTCGTATCCAAGCTGCACGTGATGTCTATAACTAGTCCCACACTCCACCCTCTGGGAGACTGTGTATTTTCGTCTATGTGTCTTGCCAAATACGGCCTAGCAGGTGGCTTTATGCCAAGGGAGGGAGATTTCATCCCAATAAACTCAAATGAAGAGAAATTAAAAGGTATTAAATCATTAATTATTAAAAAGAAATTCTATCTCAAGTATCCCCCTTCCATGAACGCCAGCTCATATCCGTTGCAGCACTGATTTTTCTTTTCCTACTTTCCTCTGTAAAAGTCTTCTGGCAGTTTTTTATGAGTGTTGTTGATGGAAGGCTGAAAAAGGAACTCATGGAATCACATGAAATTACACGAAATTGCTTGCTTTCCCACTCATGCTAAGAGTATGTGTATCTTAACTTTTTAAACTCTTCTCTGATAATCTCTTCAGCAATGCCTCCTGTGTAACTGTTGCCAAGAAAATTCTTATAAATAAAAATGATACTGCTATTTCAAAAATTATTCTTCCAGTGAAGTATTTGTCCCTTTTATGAGTTTGAGTAGCATAAAGAATACAAGTGTTCGATTCCAAACATATCATGGACTGTGCAAGAGAGAGAGGGAGAGAGGGAGAGAGACTGAAAGAGAGTGGATGAAAGGAGGGAGGAAGGAACCATTAGATAATATTTAGAGAAACTTCCCACTATAGGAAAAAAAAAAAACCTCCTCTGATCAATGTGAAATTCTTACCACATTGAAATTTGTATGCAATTTTATTTTCATCACACCAGAATTGTCCATTAAAGGGAAAATTTTCATTTTGCCAACGTAAACAAAGGGAAGTATCTGCTTCTTTAGGTTCCACACAGTCTGTCAGCTGAAACTGATTAGGATCTGTCAGAAGAAAGATACAAAAATGAATCATTAATATTCCATAATGTGTGCCGTATGCTCTGTGACAGTGATTCAAATTATATTCATGATCCAGAATCTGGCAAGAATTTAGATTACTTTTGAAAAGCTGAATAATTCTCAGTGTTTTGCATTTCTTAAGTCTTTATTCTTTTTTTTTTTAGATTTTTGTTTGCATTTTATTTCTTAAAAGTAATGTAAATTCTAAATGAAATGCTATCAATATATGTAATGCTAATTCATTTAAAATTTACACTACTTTTAAAAAGTAGAACCCAAGCAAAAATCTAGATAAAATTGCATCTTCTGCACATTTTTAAAGACTGGCTTCATTTTGTATTCTTACTTATATTTTCAGTTTTTCCGTTACTCTTTGATTATTTTCATTGAATGGTCATTACACAGAGCATGTGGGATTCCCTCTGGGTGATGCATTTTTAAAAAACTGTCACTTTCTGTTTTTATTTGATCGTTTATTTCAGTAATTTTTTAAAAAATGAGTAGGTTCTTTTTCAAAAACATCAGACATTTAGCCTAAATGTTAATAAGTAAATCAATGATCTTGAATTAATAAAAGATGTAAGAGGTTTAACAGACTTACACAGCTCCCGTCTCGTTTTGAAAACACATTTAGTGAAGGTAGCGCCCCTGAAGACCACATAGTACCCTAGCCCCTCCTCTTCCCAGCAGTCGCTGAGGCACCAAAACCAGCTGGATCCCCTAACTTGACTATAGCTCTCCTTTTCAATTTTTTTTTTTTTTTTTTTGCAAAAGTGCTTTTTTCTTTTTTCACAAACATCAAATCTTTGACTTTGTATCCTCCCCCCAAGATATTCTAGACATGCACATGTGCGCTCAGTCGTGTCCGACTCTGCAACCCCTTGGACAGTAGCCCGCCAGGCTCCTCCGTCCATGGGATTCTCCAGGCAAGGATACTGGAGCGGGCTGCCATGCCCTCCCCCAGGCGATCTTCCTGACCCAGGGACTGAACTCACGGCTGCTGCAGCAGCGGATAGGTTCTTTTACCACTGAGCCACCTGGGAAACCTTTATTCTAGACACATAGTGTTAGTGTTACTCGCTCAGTCGTGCCCGACTCTTTGCCCAGACCCCATGGACTGCAGCCCTCCAGGCTCCTCTGTCCATGAGATTTTCCAGGCAAGGATACTGGAGTGGGTTGCCATTTCCTTCTCCAGAGGATCTTCCCAACCCAGGGATCGAACCCGGGTCTCCTATTCTAGACACACTTGCAAATAATATATCAATTAATACATACATATGTGTATTGATGTGTATATACATATAATGTATGCATATATGTATATACATATAATGTGTGTGTGTGTGTATATATATATATATATATAATGACTTGAATTCAGTTGAGGAGAGAAAAGCAGCTCGTGAATAATCGCTCAGAGGAGTAGATTATATCTGGTCGACACAAACCACGCCATACAAGAGGCGCAGGGAACCCACCAGCTTCCCCTCCCCCCGCCTCCCGACAATCCACACACAAAGCCGCACTGTTGTTGTAAACACACAAATAGAAAGCAACTGGCATTTACCTGGTGGTACCTCTAAGAGATATTCAAATGGAGGCTCACAGGAAGGGTGTGACATATTGATAACCCTAGTTTCACATGCAAGCAGGCCACGGTGCTGCTTTTCACATCCAGGGGATTCACATTCCTTTCCCTTAACATCGAGTGTTGCAGTAAATGTGTAATTGTCCTCGAAACTGTAGCTCACAGACACACCTCTGTATTTGTCCTCTGAAAGAAAATAAGACAGCCAGGATTATCTTTGATTTTTCAGAACAAACAAACCTACATTAACTACAAACCCCTTAACATATATTTTTTAAAATTTCCAAACATCCACAAAAATAGCTCCAGGAACATAAAATGGAGAAGGAACACATCAGCGCCCCGTGTCACCCTTCCTGATTGTCTTTACATCGCTGTCCCATCACAGGTCCCAGCTCATGAGTCTGTTTTTGGATGATTACTGGACTCATGTGTCTTCCCAACTGGACTGTAAATTCCATAAGAGCAAAATCTGTTTTGATCATCACCATAAATTCAGATCCTTGTGCAAAACCTGTCATTAGTACGGTCTCAAAAGTGGTTGAATTACGCGAAAAAGACTGACACACCGGACAAATTTCCTATCCCAGCTCTCTCAGTTCCCTTGCTTTCGAAACTGCAGAACTTGATTGTCTCTTTCTCCTGGCACGGAGAACACTAATTAGAGAGCAGAGGCCTCACAATGCCTCTGCTTATGTAAAGTCACGGGCTTCCCTTGTAGTTCAGTTGGTAAAGAATCTGCCTGCAGTGCAGGAGACCCAGGTTCGATCCCTGGGTTGGGAAGATCCTCTGGAGAAGGAAATGGCAACCCACTCCAGTATCCTTGCCTGGAAAATCTCATGGACAGAGGAGCCTGGAGGGCTGCAGTCCATGGGGTCGCAAAGAGTCGGGCACGACTGAGCGAGTAACACTATGTAAAGTCACGGACAAGAGCCCCTCCTCAAGCTTTCTCGAGCATCATCTCACACTCTCCCCTTCATTCGAACAGATTCCACTGACTCACAAAAACACCTTCTCAATACACACTGATGCATTCACTCATTGTTTAGTGCAACCAAATTTATGACACACTTGTTTTTAAAACGCTGTCCCAAACAACGGGAATACAAATGTTCACTTCGGGGTCTCTAACGAGATGGGCACAGGAATGGGCTAGAGAGGACAGGAAAAACACCAAAACAAGATAAAGCACGAAACAACACGTGAATAAAGAAGCAGAGGAACCTGCTGTGGTTAGAGGACCCGGAGAGGCTCGCCAGGGCACGCGACTCAGTTTGCAAGACTTAGAAAAAGTGACGGGGGAGGCGGTGAGGATGGCATTGAACTCCAAGTGTAGCGAAAGAACCTGGGTGAGCACAGAGGCAGGAGGAAACTGGAGTTCAAGAACCTAGAAGCAGCCCTCTAAGTCTGTAAGTCTGTTTCTATTTTGTAAATAAATTCATTTGTATCACTTCTTTTCAGATTCCAAATATAAGGGATACCATATGGTATCTCCCTTTCTGAGAACAAACTTATAGGGGGAAGGATGGGGGGAAGGGATAGTTAGGGAGTTTGGGATGGACTGGGACACACTGCTATATTCACAACAGATAACCAGCGAGGGCCGACTATACAGCGCAGGGAACGCTGCTCAATGTTATCTGGCAGCCCGGACGGGGGAGAGTTCGGGGGAGAATGGATACATGTATATGGATGGCTGGATCCCTTTGCTGTCCACCTGAAACTATCACAATCAGCTGTACTCTAAAACAAAATAAAAGGTTAAGAAATGCAACAATGAGTATTTCCCTGTTACTTAAGTGAAGAGTAAAAAAGTAATAACGCAAGAGGAATCCGATCATGAAGGATCATATCAATTAAGCAAACACAGGAAGGCTGGTGTTTGCGCTGAATATATGAAGAGCTACTGAAAGCAGGGACTCCAGCGGTGAGATTTAGAAACACGTGGAGTGCATGAGCCCAGGTCATGAAGAAGGATTCTGCTTTCACTGAGAACAGAGGAAGAAGATAGGAGGACAGATACAAACTGTCTTCAAGCATCTGCTTTGAGGAGAACCCCAGCGAGACAGAGAGATAGGGGAGACTTTTTCTTCTTTATCAGCCTTGAAGGTGCTATTCACATTCCACATTTATCATTACACGGAATCCTCCCCCAACCCCAAAACAAGCTTGCTGTCACTCCACTTTAAACACCCAAAGTAAGGGTAAGTGGCTCCACCAGAGCTGTTAGCTAGTAATGATTGAGCCTGGTCCTCAAATCCAGGTCTGAACATGACATCAAACTTCTCACCCTGAAGGACTCTGGCGCTTAAGGGCTGGAGCTAATCATTGGTTAGAAATTAGAGCCACTGAGTTTATTTTGCTGGGGTGGGGGAGCAGAGGTCTTGGAAACTTGAAATAAAGAATGAAATCATTAAAGGGATATATGTTGCCTCTAGGTAGACAAACTTACCACATGTTGGCTTAGATGCGTTAGTAGGAGCTGAAAGAAAAAAAGAGAATTCAGACGATTAAAATCAACTTTTAGGATATCTCTGACCTTAGTCATTTTGGGGAAGGGTGGTTTACAATGTTTCATCTTCATAAACTGTAGAATCTACCAAATTAGGTTTAACAGAAAAGCCAGAGTTTGCAGTGCCTAGTCCCATGTTTGGATCTCAAAACCTCAAGGGTTGTAAACCAAGGAGCTAGCCCCATAAGGCATTTTCATGAATTTACCTAATAAGCCCAATCGTGATAAAACAATATTAAGACTTTTTGACACACATCTGATTATGGAATGGTGATGTGGCTGACTATTCAAGCAGCCAGAGGCATTTTTAAAGTCTTTATCCCCTTGATTAATCTCAAAAGAGGTTTATATAATTATAACCCCTACAGAGTTCAGTTTGCATCTCTGTTTCCAAAGAATGTGTTCCCTGGTGGCTCAGAGGGTAAAGCGTCTGCCCGCAATGTGGCAGACCTAGGTTCGATCCCTGGGTCAGGAAGATCCCGGGAGAAGGAAATGGCAACCCACTCCAGTACTCTGGCCTGGAAAATTCCAAGGATGGAGGAGCCTGGTGGGCTATAGCCCATGGGGTCGTGAAGAGTTGGACACGACTGAGTGACTTCACCTCATTTGCAAAGAATATCGGAGAGCAGCTAAGGGCTGCCCATGCTCTGGTCTCACTTTCGTAAGCTCTTTGCCCACATACTAGACTCAGGGTAAAAAATCTGTCCATCCATTGAGGCAAGTCTTGTGTGAGCGTATGTATTTAACTGACGAACAGGATGGAAATGTGGCTTGTGGAAGATACGAGATCCCTGCTAGTCTGGTCTTGGAGATGGAGAAACTGAGGCGGGAACAGCGCCCCGGCAGGCTCTGATTGGCTGACCCATCGCAGACTCCGCCAACTCCTGGACGTTCACTCCCGCATGGAGGCCCCCTCATCTCTGTCTCTCTGTCTCCATACCCCCAGCCCCAGAATGTTCAGGCTCCCCTGCCACTGACTTCTTGATACAGAGCCTCCCACTGAGAGAACTGTTCTGTTTCATACCAAGACCAAAATCCACTCTTAAAAGTCCTGGTATAGCTAGCTGGTCATCTCTACGCATTTTCATCAAGTTCACACCCGAAGGGAATGCTACCACCGGGATGCAATAGGTTATCACAGTGACACCGGCCCAGATCTCAGCGGCTCTGGCGCTGCAGACACGGATCAGTGCTGTGGACTAACTGCCCCTCCACGGTACCAGGATTAGGACACTCAAGTGAACATCTTGAAGAAAGAGCCTGGGGTAGATGGGGCCCACGCAGAGCCTTCAGGGAGCGTGTCCCAAGTGCGTGGTGGTGGGGCGACTGCGTGACTGGGGGTCAGGTTGTCACCTATGGTTGAGGGAGCGGTTGCAGAGCTAACGTTGGATGCAGGGGTCGGTGCAGGGGTCGTGGTCTGCTCATCTGCAAGGAAATGAACAGAGGGTCACAGTTAATGAGCTTGTCCTATCGAAGGGCGAGGGGAAAATGCCTCAGCAAAGATCATTTCTTAAAGGAATCTTTGCTAGAGGCTTCCTCCTCATTTGAATGGACGCTGGCTTGTTGCTAAAATAAGAAACTGAGTCAAAGATTTATCTACGTGTGGCCCTTTAAGATGACAAAGCGTTCATACCATTGGAATCAGATACTGTACATGCTGAGAAGAAACCCTTCCTTGGTGTAATTCTGACGTGTGCAGTCTCCCTCCAATTGCTTCTCATTCTGTTACAACTCTCCTTATTCTAATTATTACACTAACGAGGATCCCGGTTACCTTTTTGTATTGTTCATCTCATACCAGGCTTTTTACATATCCTACCCTCACATCAATCCTATGAAATGAATATTATTACAACCCTTTTTAAGAGTCAGACATGACTGAGTGACTTCACTTTCACTTTCACTTTAACTTCACTTTTTTACAAGAACAGACACAGAGAAAGTAGGAGCAACTTTCTGAAGTCAACCAGAAAGTTGAAGAGGCTGGATTTGATCTCAGGGCTATGGGACTGAAAGCTTGTTACCTTTCTTCTTTGCCGTGAACTTTTATAAAATAAATAACAAAATAAAACATGCCCAGAGGAAGCTTACTGGTAAAGTTTTGTTGCCTAATTTAGTATCAATGTGTGAAAATTTGTAAAACAGGAAACCCACTGAGCGCTGTTGGGTGTGAAATAAAACAGCTGCCTAAAGGTCTCAAGTTTCCATTTCACGATCCAGCATCTAACATGCCTAAGGCATCACAGTCAAACCTGAGGTGTTATCCGGGGTGGTCGGGTTGGAGGTGAGTGGAGGTGAGGCTTTATCTTGGGTGGTCGAGTTGGAGGTGAGTGGAAGTGAGGCGTTATCCTGGGTGGTCGGGCTGGAGGTGAGTGGAGGTGAGGCGTTATCCTGGGTGGTCGGGCTGGAGGTGAGTGGAGGTGAGGCAGCAGAGCTGCTGAGTGCAAGGCTGCGGGAGGTGGCTGGTGGGGCAGCGGGGTCTGCAGGCAAGGTGGCCATGGTCCCTTTTCCTGGGGCACCTGCAATCACAAAGGCCATCAGCATTCCCGCCCGGCAAGCACAGGGCCCGTGGAGGCATCGCCTGCTGATCAAGCTAAGGCCGGGCAGCAAGCACGCAAGCACTCCTGCAGCATCACAACCCACCCGTCTGCAAACCCGGATGAAAACCAGCGCGGCCCGCGGGAGCGATGACGAAGGGCGTCAGAGCTCACACTGTAAAAGCACCGGGGGTGGGGAGGGGGGAGCCACCCTGGTGGCTCAGGGGTAACGAAGCCTCCTTCCACTGCAGGGGACACTGGGTTGGTTCCATCCCTGCTCTACGAACACCCCACACGCCAAGGAGCAACCAAGCCCGCGCACCGCAACTTCGGAGCCTGCGCTCTAGCGCCCAGAGCTGCAACTACGGAAGCCCCGCGCCCTAGAGCTTTGGCTCAGCAACAAGAGAAGCCACCGCAAGGAGAAGTCCCCAGCTAGAGAGGAGCCTGGGCTCTCCACAGCTGGACAAAGCCCGCGTACAGCAGCAGAGACTCAGCAGCAGGAATCAGAGGCCTCCGGGACCTGGAGAGAAAGCCTGGATCTGCCCTCCCACCCAGGGAGGCCTCGCTTCCTGGCGGGGGTAGCGGGTACCGTGGGGGACGCTGAAAATGTACAGAGTGGGTGCTGCTGGCGGGGCAGAGGCCGCGGAGGTGGAAGTGAGCTCTGAAGGTGGAAGGCTGCCGTGAGGTCCCCACGGAGGACCTGCCCCCCAGCCCTGCCCAGAGCCTCGGGGCGGAGGAAGCCCACGGTGCGGGTGCTCCCTCCTGATTTTCTGAAAACAGAGCTGCGGGGGGTCTCGCCTGCACCTTTGCGGAACTGGGTACTTTTTTCTTCCAGCTGAGGGTCACAATGTTCCCTTCAGGATGGCGGCTGCCCTTGCCAGGGGAAAGTGGACTGGTTTCGAGACCAAGAACGTCAGCCTACACTGACAGCCGCCCACTGGGTTTCCAATCACAGACGAGCTCACGGATGTAGTTCATGGATGTAGAATCAAGGATGGCCGCCGATGAAAGCCCACCATGAACTTCCTTAAAGCGCCTCATTGTCAAGGTTCAGAGCACCCATCGCGTGTCACACATCCCCCACCCCAGACAGACTCACTCACACGCACACACACTTCACCCAGACGCCTCATTGTCAAGGTTCAAAGCACCCACCGCGTGTACACATCCCCCACCCCCAGACACACTTACACACACACACACTTCACCCAGAATCACAGCACAGGGGAGCAACGTGTATTCACGCGGTGCTAACTAGATGCTTCATTGTCCTGGCAGAAACAAAATACGGGCTAGCTCCTGGTTGAACTTGTGTGGTGGCTCCGCTGCACTGACCACTGGGGTCACTGGCTCAAGGGTATGAGGTTGGCTGCGCTTCTGCAGTTAGATGCTGGGTGTGTCAGTGTGTGACACACACGTGCATGTCCCCCAATGGCTCTGACGTGAGCACGCAGGCTCCCTCCCATCACACACATCCCTGCCTGCCAGAACTGAACATGCATCTTTCCCAGATTCTGGGTCTGAGTTCTCAGCTTAGGCTCCAGAAGCCTCTTAACCCCCAAATTTAACTAAAGCTGCTCTAGAATGGAGAACATAAACATCTGTTCTTCAGTTCCAGATCCTCAGAAGAAGCTTCCCACAGAACCAGGAGAAGAGTGGAAACTTGGTTCTACTTGGTGTGTGTGTGTTTGTTTTTTTTTTTAAGCCTTCAGAAAAACCCGGCAGGCGCACTACTGGCCCTTCTGAAGTCAGTCGGGCTTGGCTTGAGGCTTCCTGCGCACCTTTCTCTCCTTCTCCACTCACTAGCTCATTCTCTCTGTCCCTTCCGAGGGTCCCTAGTCCTCAGGGCGTCCTGAGAGCCCTCACTCTTCCCGGTCCAGACATCCATGACCTTCCCTCTTCAAGAGAACCTTCTCTTCCTGGTGGAGTGATCTCAGAGATGGCATAGGAGTGGCAATCACAACTTTAATGAGGTTAATTGATCCTAATAGATTTTTCACTAGTGGACGTAGCCACCGGGACAGAAGTCCCTGATGAGACAAAGCAGACAAGTCTGTGTGACAATCACCCCTGCCCTCATTCGTGGATGGGAAGCATCTCAGAAAAAGTCCTTCCATCCACAACTTTTGAATCTGTGGATTTGCTAAATCTCCTGATCTTTTTAGGGCTTGCCAGGTGGCTCCATGGGGTCACAAAGAGTCAAACACAGCTTAGCAACTGAACGCCAATAGATGGCTCAGTGGTAGAGAATCCTCCCAAGGCAGGAGACGCAAGATACACAGGTTCAATCCCTGGGTCGCGAAGATCCCCTAGAGAAGGAAATGGCAACCCATTCCAGTATTCTTGCCTGGAAAAGTTTCCACGGCCGCTGGAGTCAGTGAAATGGGGTGGCTGTTTAAAGCTCGTGGATTGCTTGTCATAATTTTTATCCCAAAGGAATGGCTTTAATACTTCAAAATAATAATTTGATTATTGCCAAGATTATTTTCAGAAAAGAAAATGTGTTTTGTTTGAAAGCATGTGAAGATTTTCATGCTAATTTCACCATTAGTATTATTGTCCCAGCGCAAGTTAGTATTTGTAAAGAATTCATCCTATGTCCAATCCATTTCCTTTTAAACCTTTTTTTATCAAGCTTTGCTTCATACGTAAATCTCTTGGCTTTAATGGTTTTGGGGGGAAATTGTGGAAATAAAAAAGTAGTAATGTTGTGTGTATGAGAGAGATTAAGTAGGGAATCTCTGAAATAGAAAACTTTGTGCATTGTACTGTTACTTAGTCATTAAAAAAGTTTAGCAGGAAACTAGACATCAGCTCCCTCATCCTCACATTCCTTTTGTTTAAGGGAATTTGAACGCTTGCCATGTTTAGGTAGGTCCCAGCCACCATGCCTGCCCTGTGGTTGCAGGGGAAAGTGGGATAAAGATTAAATATAAATTACTGCAATTGATGTAACTGCTTACCACAACCAATAAACTTCACTGGGATGGTACTCAAAACCCTGTGTGTGCTGTGGACCATGGGTCTGTGACGGCGCTACCCAAGCTAAGATTGATGACCTAATTGAACAAATAAATTTCTTCTTCTCTTTAATCAGAGCAGGTCTATTAAACAGTTTGCCTCAGAAAATGGCACCCAGCACATTATTAAGGCAAAAAGCAGGAACAGTCCTCAGGATGGTCAGTTTATGTGGCAGATACACTTGCAAACCTGACATTAAACAGAGAACCAGCAGCTCATTTTTGTCCCCGGGTTCTAGGAACCTCAGAGATTTTCCCCAACAGAAACACCTCCCACGCACTCTGTCACTTTGCTACCAATATGGCCCTCCTTTCTTAAATTCTACTGTTGGGACTCACGACCCTGATTAAATAATTAAAAAAAAAAAAAAGAATCCCTGGAAGAAATCCGAGAACAAAGCTGTATTATTAACCTTCAGTGTGATTAAAAAAAAAAAAAATCAAAGGTCTGTCTCCAGTGATTTTCTGATATTGAGAACCTGGAATTGAACCAAGATAAGCTCTACTTTGGGGTAAAAGCCAGGAAGGGTAAGACTGACAATCTGAAAGGGGACATTCTGACTCTTGGAGGGCTACAGAAAGCCTAGGTGAGCAGGATCCAGGAAAATGAGGCAGCACGTGAGCCAGAGGACACTCAGAACCACCCCCCACATCCATGCACACACCCATATTACCTAGGGGGCTTCCCTCTCTCCCCTTCTCCCCAACAACAGGCTTCATGATGTTAGCCCGCCAACATTCCACTAAAACCTAGAGGTTCTACACTTCACACACTTCAGCGAAATCACATACACAGACACTGAACACCGAATTTAAAGGCAAACTGTTCTGATAACTTTAAAAAGAGAGCGAGAGAGACGAGTTGTCCTAATCTCGTGTCAGTTAATCTCTGCCAACCTGTCACAGCAGCACTATCATTTTCCCAAGAGGCCAGGGGTGCTCTCGTGGTGGGACTGTCTGGACTCGCAGGAGGTGAGGTCTCTGAGGAGTCTGTTCCTCGTTCAGAGATGTTTGCGGGTGAGAATGCAGTGGTGGGAGCAGGTAAGGGGCCACCTGAAGTCGGAGCAGAGGGCTCTTCTGTTGTGTTCCATCATGTTCACAGGAGATGCAGGAAGGAGAAAACAAACAGGTGAGTCATACCCCAGATCATACCGTCCGAGCCTGCCAACTCCCGCACCCATTACTGTGTGTACAGAAACACACACGCATATACGTAAATATATACACACACCATACTGCCAGGAGCCATGGTATGTATGTGTACATGGGGTGTGTGTAGGTGTATGCACATGTGCACATGCACATATACAAATAAAGATGCATGCAGAGGTATAGACAGAATATGTAGACATGTGTAACACAAGCTACAAAACGGGGGCTAAAGGTGAAAATAGGGAAATGGAATCAAAAGCAGTAATCCCCGCCCCGCCTTTTACTTCACTGGTGGATTCTGTCCGAAGCACTCAGGTTCAGAAGGATGAAACACGAAATGTGAAGATGATTAAAAGAAACTATAGAAAACTGATCAAGGAAAAGGATAAAGAAAAATAAAGTTGAAGAGGTTCATTAGGGGGGCTAGGGTACCAGGAGATAAAAAATGAAAGACAAATGTTCTCAATGCATACACTGATTTTTTAAATTAATCAGATCCAAACAAACCACAGTGCCATGTGGCAGTCTGGATGGGAGGAATTTGGGGGGGAATGGATACATGTATATAAATGGCTGAGTCCCTTTCCTGTCTACCTGAAAACTATCACAGTATTTTTAACCAGTTATATACCAATACAAAACAAAAAGTTTTTTTTTTTTTTTAATTAATGCAATGGAAAAAAGAAATTCAAACAAAGAGTGAGTAAAAGACTGGAAAACAAAGTTCACAAATATACAAATGACCTAAGTCTCCAAAAAAATTTTTTTCATGATAACAAATGAAACATCAGTCTGAGATGCTGAGATAACATTTCCCCCGGTTTCAGTTCACTTCAGAAAAAAAAATGTGGCGAGGGGGCGGTGGAGTAGAACGGTGCCCCGCGGAGAGGAGCGCACAGTGGAAGAGGCTGCAGGCGGGGCGGGCAGGCGCCATGTGCCCGAGGCTGCGGCACGTGGGCACTCCTCCTCGGCGAGCAGGCTTCCTCATCTCAGAGGGCGGGGAAGTACACCCGTTGTTTAAAATAAATAAATAAAACAACACGGTGATCTCTGACTATTAGGATTATAGAGATCCTTTTTTTTTTTTTTTCTGAATTTTCTGTTTAACCTGTGTTTACTTCTATGAATAGCAAATTTCATGTTATGCAATATCTAATTCATGAAAAGTTGAATTCTATCACACAAGCATTTTGATTCATTCAGTTCAACAGAACGAAGAGCAGAAATGGAAGATCCGAGTAGAGGATTAAGAAAACAGAAACAGCAAACGACAGAAGGAATTCGCAGCTTCAGTCATCAATGTTGAAGGTGACGTGAAATCCATTTTTCACCAAATAGCCGTGAAATCTGCCTGAGTCACATGGAATTGTCCCGAGGCCACAGCGCCCGAAAGATCGCAGAATTAGTCTGTGATTACAGAGAGAGTGCAGTTGCTCCACGTGTTCTTTGCCAAAGAAACGCCCCAATCCCTAAAATTTCATAACCATGGACGGAGGAGCCTGGCGGGCTGCAGTTCATGGGGTCGCAAAGAGTCGGACACGACTGAGCGACTTCCCTTTCACTTTTCACTTTCATGCATTGGGGAAGGAAATGGCACCCCACTCCAGTGTCCTTGCCTGGAGAATCCCAGGGACGGGGGAGCCTGGTGGGCTGCCGTCTATGGGGTCGCACAGAGTCGGACACGACTGAAGCGATAGTTATCAAACTTTATAACTTACAAGTACAAATATTAAGAACAAGAGAATGTCAAGGGTCATTTATGATTATAAGGCTTGTCTGTATAAAATGATTTCACTAGAATATCACAAAAAATTTTATCAACATTAAATATACAAAGTTAGCAATAAAAAGTAAAATAAGTAAAATGTAAATACCTTGAGTGGAAGGACTGGTAGAGTTTCCTGAAAAAAGGAAAACAAACATCTCTTAGAAATTTTCAAATTTCACACATACATATGTAAATATATATATATATTTGATGCACATTCACACAGTCACAATTTCCAGTACCTTTCTCTCGGTGAAACCATAGCTATTCTCTTAACATCATGTTTATAGAGCCAAAGTATGCAAAAATTACACTATTAATATTAGTTTTTGAATTCTTGGGTAAAATAAAAATAATAGGCTAAAGGAGAACTGTTGGAATTAATTTCAAGTCTGCAAAAAAAAATCTTAAAGGCCTTCTGGAAAGTTTTTCGCAAACGAATTCCTTTATTGATTTGATAAGTATTGATTGCTTACTATGTTCTGTACATTATGCCACATTCTAGGATAAAATATGATCAAGATAAAGAAATTCTCTGCCCTCAATGAACTTAGTCCAATGTGAGATATAGACAAAAAAGAAAAGAAAGAAAAAAGAAAGAGAAAAGCCATACAGTGTGATGCCAGACGAGAGGAAATATGACATAGAAAAGAATATGCTGCTGCTGAGTCACTTCAGTCGTGTCCGACTCTGTTCGACCCCATAGACGGCAGCCCACCAGGCTCCCCCGTCCCTGGGATTCTCCAGGCAAGAACACTGGAGTGGGCTGCCAATTCCTTCTCCAATGCATGAAAGTGAAAAGTGAAAGGGAAGTCGCTCAGTCGTGTCCGACTCTTTGCTACCCCATGGACTGCAGCCCACCAGGCTCCTCCGTCCATGGGGTTTTCCAGGCAGGAGCACTGGAGTGGGGTGCCATCGCCTTCTCCGAGAGAATATGAGGATCACCTAACGCAGACTCCCAGTGTTGGTGGCTGGCGGGTGGAGGAGGTGCCGGAGAGCATCTCTTGGTACATTTAGCCTGTGAGCTCAGGGATTACGGTCAGCTACCGTACTGGCGTGATGAGAGCTGGATTCCAGCCCATGGTGCAAGGCGTGGATCCATCCGCCCTCTCAGTAAACAACTATTGAATAAAAAGATCCTGTTGATTCTCCCCCAAAAGACAGGCAGCTGGCCTTGTGAGAGGGGTAGCATAATGGATGGGCCGTATTTAAACTACTTTCTGCCTCGAGATTTTATTTTCTGAGGACAAACAGATCTGAAAAAAACCCTCTCTCCTCAGAAACACCATCAGAGGTGTATCAGCGAGGAGGGTCGTTCAATTACATTCCCTGGTTTGCTCTTCAAAATAAAACATATTCTTGTATTAGGAGATCAAACCAGTCCATCTTAAAGGAAATCAGTCCTGAATATTCCTCGGAAGGACGGATGCTGAAGCTCTAATATTTTGGCCACCTGATACGAAGAACTGATTCGTTGGAAAAGACTCTGATGCTGGGAAAGATTGAAGGCAGGAGGAGAAGGGGATGACAGAGGATGAGATGATGAGGTGGCATCACCAACTCAATGGACTTAAGTTTAAAGAAGCTCCGGGAGATGGTGATGGACAGGGAAGCCTGGTATGCTGCAATCCATGGGATTGCAAAGAGTCAGACATGACTGAGCGACTAAAATGAACTGATTTTATAGATAGATAGATACACACACACATATATACTATACATTATTTATATGAGCTTCCCTGGTGACTCAGATGGTAAAGAATCTGCCTGCAATGCAGGAGACCCAGGTTCGATCCCTGGGTTGGGAAGATCCCTGGAGGAGGAAATGGCAACCCACTCCAGTATTCTTCTTGGCCTGCAGAATCCCATGGACAGAGGAGCCTGGCAGGCTATAGTCCGTGGAGTCTCAAAGAGTCCAACACAACTGAAAAACTAACACTTTTCACTTTCATATATATAATGTTCATTATACATCAATATTTAAGAAAATATTCAGGCACTACAGCAGTATAACTGGAAAAGGCACTTTCCTGTCCATAAGCCATATCCACTAGACTACATGTATTTTTTAAATATTTCAATTAGCTATAATATGCAAAGTAAGAACACATATAAAGACAATCGACATGAAGCAGACTAGTCAAAAATCTAAGTCACGTGTAAAGGACACGTGTGTATGTATAGCACATTAGTCACTCAGTTGTGTCTGACTATTTGGGACCCCATGGACTGGAATCCCCCAGGCTCCTCTGTCTATAGGATTCTGCAGACAACAGCCCTGGAGTGGGTTGCCATGCCCTCCTCCAGGGGATCTTCCTGACCCAGGGACCAAACCCCGGTCTCCTGCATTGCAGGCGGATTCTTTACCACGGAGCCACCAGGGAAGCCCTCTAAAGGACATACCACGCTCAAAAGTCCTCTGATGACAGTTCCATAAATGTACACAACAGACACTTGTGTGGAGGTTATCTCCCCACGTGAGATAAAGAGAGGATAGAAATTCCCTGGTGGTCCAGTGGTTAGGACTCCACGCTTTCACTGCTGAGGGCTCAATCCCTGGCCGGGGGGAACTAAGATCTCATAAGCCCCAAGGTGAAGCCAAAAACAAACAAAGACACAAAAACAACAAACAAAACCATGATAAAGTAGAGGAAGGTTGAAATTATGTCAGTATTGAGAGACTAAACTACCAAATGTCTGTATAGTTTGTTGACGCCCCATCCTAACTGGCAATTCTTCCAAAATTGTATAAGCAGTGATTTCAAGTGTCTGTTGCATTTCATGCATCAGAACGTTAGCAAAATCACAGGCCAAAGGGACTCTACTGAATCCTTTTCACTAAACAAGAAGACTTGATGAGAAGGGTTGTGTGAGATATTTAACTATGTCACCATTTAGCCATCTGGTCAATGCGTTTGGTCACTGAGGGGTCTGATTGCCAACGAAGCTGGTGTGGTTACCTGTGCTGTGTGATATAGGCAAGCAGCTCTCTTTATACCCAAGTTCGTGTATGATTAGGAAGCAACCACCTACTGTTAGTGGAATCAAACAGACCTGGAAAAGCAAATAAAATATCTGCCTAAAGCACTTAATAACTTATGTATGACAAGTATCCATTTAATACTGTATGTATGTGCCGGTCATTCAGTTGTGTTCAGCTCTTTGTGGCCTCATGGACTGTAGCCCGCCAGGCTCCACGGTCCCTGGGATTCTCCAGGCAATAATACTGGAGAGAGTTGCCATTTCCTC
The DNA here is from genome assembly GCA_006410635.1 of Cephalophus harveyi. Taxonomy (NCBI): domain Eukaryota; kingdom Metazoa; phylum Chordata; class Mammalia; order Artiodactyla; family Bovidae; genus Cephalophus; species Cephalophus harveyi. The sequence continues at coordinate 320,149 of SJYT01003455.1, read as the reverse complement.
CCCCAGGGGATCTTCCCCACCCAGGGATCGACCCTGCATCTCTTGCATCTCCTGCATTGGCAGGAGAATGCTTTACCGTTGAGCTCCCTAGAAAGCTATTTAATATTAGGAGGCTGTGCTAATACAAATAGCATTACAATAGGTGTCAAACTTACACGAACAATACGGAGAAGGTCTGGAAAACAGGTGAAGAAAAATGTGTGAAATAGCAGTAGGAATTTTGAAGGTACATGCTTAGGATGTGACAGTCAGGAGAAGGTATCAAGATTTTTCAATTTTTTTTTTTTTCACACTGAATGGTCTCTTGGGTTCCACACACACACACACCATATCCAATAAATATAATAAAATAGAGCACCATTAGATATCAAGTGTTTCTGTATGTTATAATCTGACTTTTTCTCTTCTGGGAATAACATTTCCTACCCTTTAGAAAAAATGTATATATATATGGTAAGAACTAGTTTTCACCTTTTAGACAAAGGACTATTTAGAAGTATTCCAGTAGGTGGCACAAGAGCACCAAAAATCTGCAAATCCTTTCCTAGCATTCCCATCCCGCTGCTGTGAATCACCCACGGAACTGACTAGGTACATTAAACAGATGAAAATGGAGATAACAGGCCACTTGATCTTCAAAGCCGTGTTATTCTAACATATGTCTTGTTACTGAATTTACCTTTCCCAATATGTTTCTTTTACAACTCAAAATGTTTAACTGATTGCAAATCAAAGTTACCTTGAAGTCACACCCCTAAGTCCCCCACCAGAGATTTCAGCAAAAACTAGGAATCAATTGAGTGAAAATGACATTTCAAAAGACATACTTGAGCTTTAAATACCAACTATGCCTATAACCACCACTGCCCCAACCCCCTACTCCCTCAAAAGGAATGGAACGCCATTTCCAAAGGGATCCAGATCTGTCTCGTGTGGTAAATCTAAGAAAGGTACAAGGACGGAGGGGTGAGCAGAAGAAATGAAATAAATGCTGATTTTCAGGATCCAGCCTCCAATGAGTGGTTGCATGTTCTGAAGGTTAAAAATGCACATCTGACCTCTGTAAACATAAAAGCAATATGAAAATGGAAAAGGCAAATCAAGAACCGCCCCCCTCCCCAAAAAAAATACAGGTCAAATAAAACAGATATGTATGGTTTTCCTTGCTTACTAAGGCATGATAATAATAAAACAGAATAATAAATATAAAAGGATTCTACCTTAACTTATTCTTTAAATGCATGATCAACAAACAGCAAATCCAACAAATATATCCAATTACTACGTATCTATGGAATAAGTCTTCATGAGAGTGACAAAGTATTGGCTAGACTTCGGAAAATTGTAGGAAGTAGTCTCTTCTTCCCTCCTTCAGTAAATATAATAATTAGAGCAACAGTTTGCCAAAAAGCTGTGTATTCGACCCTCTGCAAGCCTCTTTACATGTTTCTGCCCTTAAGTATCCCGGCAAGTCAATGAGTCAGCAATTATTTTTCCTATTTTATAGGGAATGAAACTGACACTGAAAAGAGATTAGTAAATTATTCAGTTGCACACTGAGCAAGTGGCAGACGTGAAGAAGACTGTCTGATACTAGTTCTCCTATTTTTTATGCAGAATTTGTATTAAAACATAGCTTACATTTTTTAAGTGTCTAAAGTCCCATGAATAAAACAGTTGCTGCTTACCACCAGAAAATCATTTTAGATATTTCAACTGGTAAAGGAACATAGGATTTTAATAGCTATTGACATGGAGCTCTTTTGACAGATAAGGAAACTAAGGCTCAATGAGTTTTAAGGCCTTTCTGATCTCATGCCATTTAGAAAGACTCGGAGATTTATTGGTGACTCAGTGGTAAAGAATCCACCTGCCAATGTAAGAGACGTGGGTTCGATCCCTGGGTCAGGAAGATCCCATGGAGAAGGAAATGGCAACCCACTCCAGTATTCTTACCTGGGAAATCCCTTAGACAGAGGAGTCTGGCGGACTACCATCCATGGAGTCACGAAAGAACAAGATACAACTCAGCAACCGAACAACAGCATAATCTATAAGCTCCGTCAGTTAGCACAGAATTTCACATCCCTTTTGGGAAGCCTCATTCTTAGATGCAGTGGGCTTCCCAGAGGCATGGACTGAAATCTTTAGGAAGGACAGAGACCAGAATAAGCAGACGAAAGACCTGGGAGAAACAAGAATGTGCAAGGAGCAGACAGACCCCTGAAAACTGTAATTCTTCTTCTCAGAAATGAGACAATATTGTATCCACGAACAGAAGGAGGAGCACTAAAAAGCAACATTTCAAGAACAAGAAAGGAGGTCAAGAGATGCGGGGCAAAATCTTCAGGAAAAACAAACAGCAGGACAACAGAAAATACCTGTGAAAGATGGTCAAGTAGCTCCGTGTTTGTGTTTTCTTCTGGAAAGCTGGAGGATGTTAGCTAACAGGTGGAGGGCCATGGCCTGATCTTACCACAGATCTCCCAGTCCCATCCATCCATCAGAAACCCCAGAGAGCAGGTGGCATTGTCCTCTTTTAACAGAGGAGGTCTCAATAAATAAATACATGCAAGGCTAAAGAACTCCCAGCAGAAGGAGTTTGGTTTTAAATGCAGATATGGTTCTAAACAGAGAAGGCAATGGCAACCCACTCCAGTACTCTTGTCTGGAAAATCCCATGGATGGAGGAGCCTGGTGGGCTGCAGTCCATGGGGTCACGAAGAGGCAGACACGACTGAGCAACTTCACTTTCACTTTTCACTTTCATGCATTGGAGAAGGAAATGGTAACCCACTCCAGTGTTCTTGCCTGGAGAATCCCAGGGACAGGGGAGCCTGGTGGGCTGCCGTCTATAGGGTCGCACAGAGTCGGACACAACTGAAGCAACTTAGCAGCAGCAACAGCATGATTCTGAAATGTCCCAGGCTTTTTCAACTACACACTGCCATAAGGGAAACATATTTAATGCTCAGTCCAGTAGTTACTCTGAAGAGACCCACGATGAGTAAAATGCCATGTGTGAACCATCAAAGTGGGATGCAGAGTAAGTCATACATTGAAATTTATTTTTTAAAAGCACAAATTGCTGAATGATGGCTATAAAAGAGGTAGCTTCTTACTTAGAAACAAAAAAAAAAGTGATTGGGGCACATGGAAGGCAAGGAAGGGTGTGAACAGAACTGTGATGGACTAACAGAACCAAAACCAAGCTGAGGGACACCCCTGGTGGTCCAGCAGTTACGCCCTCACCTTCCAGGGCGTGCGGGTTCCATCCCCGGTCAGGGAGTTACAGGCCTGTCACATGCCTCACAGTCAACCAAAACATAAAACAGAAGCCATATTGTAAAATTCATTAAAGGCTTTAAAAATGGTCCCCATAAAAAAATGCAATCTTTAAAATAAAAATAAATAAACGGAACCAGGCTGACACCGTACCCTTCAGTGTGTGCGTGTGCTCGTACTGCCTGACTCTTCGTGACCCTGTGGACTACAGCCCAGCAGGCTCCTCTGTTTGGGGGATTTCCCAGGCAGGAAGAGTAGAGTGGGGTGCCATTTCCTTTTCCAGGGGATCTTCCTGACCCAGAGATGGAGCCCATGTCTCCTGCACTGAAGGCAGATTCTTTACCACTGAGCCACCAGGGAATCCCTTATTCTTCAGTATTTGTACACAAAGCTCCGAGGAAGGGAAAATAAAACATTCCTGAAAATGGTTTACTCTTATTATGTGCATGCTTTAAAACTAAGCAAACAAGCAAAAAAGTCTGTGATCAAACCTACGTCTCCTAAAAGATGTGGGATGTGGGAGAGAGAGGGTGGTGGGTGGGCTTCCTGGGGCCAGGGGTTGACAGCTGGCTGCAGGGCTGGGCACTGATCCAGGTCTGGTCAAGGTCCATGACTTAGCATTCACAGACTTTTTTAAAAAAGGAACCAAGAGTGAAATCTAAATTATAGTGGGTTGGCCAAGAGGTTATGGAAAAACCGAAATGAACTTTTTGGCCAACCCAATGCTATCTTCTAGCGAACTAAACACTAGACAATAATAAATAAACAGGAGAAGGACGCTAGGTTGCAGTGAGTCTGCCTAACCAACCCGGCTACCCTCTGGCAAACAGGATCCCTAGGTCTGACCAGGCTGCCCAGAAGGGAAGGGAAATAAAAGCAGAGTCTGATAACACGCGCTGCTAACTTCTCATTTCCCCTTGCTGAAAACTCCGAACAGAAACACTTGATTGACTTTCAAAATCATTAAAGGAACCTGGCCTAATGGGAAAAGCTCCCCTTTCAAACAGAAGAGGTTCTCAACACGCTCTTCTCATCAGAAGGCTGTTTGCACAGCGAAGAGCAGCCTCGGTGGCTTTTCTGCTCTTGCGGTTTCTCCTCCTCCAGGGTACTTCTGTTTTTCTGATTCTGAGTCTTTATAGGAAAGGAAGAGGTGTAGCCTTGCGGTTAGGCGCGCAAGGCTTTGCAAATGGTGCAGCGCGTTGCCATGGCAGCGTCGGCAGCGGCCCCAGCCCGGGGTTAAACCACAACTTCTCTAGCTGATGGCAAAGCCGGCTGATAAGACAATGAACTCGTGCTGCAGCCCTGAGTTTCAGAGCTCTTTGTTTTTGTTTCAATGAAAAGGTGTTTCAAGGAGAAGGTTGAGAATTAGGAGAGTGGTTTGTACCCCTTGGAAGCACTCCGTTTGGAAAGGCGGCTGCAGGTCATATTTTAATGAGAAAAAAAAAAAAGTTAAATCCAAGCTCCTCTTCAACAAAGTAAAAAGTCACCCTCTCTTGGGCTTGCAGTGAAATTGGATTCATTAGTTACATAATGCAGCTTAGAGAAAACAGGTTCCAAAGAAAAAAGTAAGACAGATGTGCTTATTTGTAAATAGAATTCACACTCTTTTAACCTTAAGGTTATGAAATGACCAAAGAGAGCAGAGGTGAAGATATTTCACCAAGTGCAGAGTTCTTTATCATCACCTACGAATGTTACTCTCCCGCTACGACATACCACATCACACCCTTTGCAAGCAAATGTTCTGAGCTAAATATGTTCAGCAACTTCCTTAATATCACACTTGAAGTCTCCTGAAAGGTCACGCCTGAGAACCCAGAAATGTATAGGTGCGTTTTGGTCCCTCAGCCACATTACCAACCGGCTTCAGCCCCGGTTAGTAACCATTTTCCATGCCGAGTGTTTCTACCAGCTGCCCTGATGTTGTCGTTCAGCTGCTAAGTCGTGTCCAACTCTTTGAGACCTTGTGGACTACAGCATGCCAGGCTTCTCTGTCTTTCACTGTCTCCCCGAGCTCGCTCAAGCTCATGTCCATTGATTCAGTGATGCCAACCAACCATCTCATCCTCTGCTGCCCCCTTCTCTTTCCGCCTTCAATCTTTCCAACTGCCTTAGATCTTAGCTGAAGATAATTAATGATACATAAAATATGAAAATAGCATATGAACACCCATAAATTATCAATCTTGGAAAAGGTCATGAGATCATTTTTATTGAATGTTTTCAGGAAGATTCATATTGGGCCAATTTCTTGGGCCTTTGTGCATCAGGAAATTCTCCTCTCTCTTAAGTAAAAAGGAGCGTTTTTGGAATACCTACTCTCTTTGGAATATCCCTGTGGGGTGTTAGAACTGTTGCTTCATAAATGAGAAAACAAGGATGCTGACAGTTTGAATAAATTGGATTAAGTGAACACACAGAGTGAGTAAGTTAACAATGCAAAAACTCAGTCCCACCTCTACCAGGCAGCAAAGAGCCGGCATTTTCTATCAACCACACAAGGCCACCCCCTGGCACTGCAGGATTCAGAGCATCCATTTCACATCACTCTCGAGCTTTGGCTCAGACACCGTGAATATCTAATACCTGGGCTCCGAGCTTCTTTCCCCAGCCTTTCCCCTAGTCTGACTCTGACCTCGTCCTATTTCACCAACCTTTACAGTCGGGCCTAAACTGTGAACCACCCCCCCAGCTTCCCCATGCATTTTAGATACAGCCACGAGGAGTCCACTTTACAATGTACTGATATGCTTTATTCTTGTTAAAATAACTTAGTAGAAGATTCCAGAATCTTTACTGTTATTATTGAAAGTCCTTCCCAATCTATCTCCAAATTGCCTTTCCAATGACATTATCGGTATGCTTAAATGAAATTACTTATTTAACTTCAAATTCAGTTTAAGTGCAATTTATTGCAACCAAATAGGGTTTCAGCATACTTCACCACTTCCCTTTCAGTTTTATTTTGCCCTAACCCGGAATATCTTTCCTTCTTTTAACGACCCTGAGTCATGGCCAACCAAGACTTGATTCAAAATCCAACCTCATGACAATTTTCCTGGTTCCCTCAGGTCACCAAGGTCTTCCAGTGTTTAGAATAATAATGATATATGGCACTCACAGGCATATATATCATGAATAAACTTATCTATTTAGTTATCTCTTTCCATGGGACGTTCCAGTTAAGGTCATAGCTGTTTGGAACAGCACAGGATGGCTTGAATCCCTCCATCTCCACTCTCCAGCTGTGTGACCTTGGAAAAGTGACATACCCTCTCTGAACATCAGGCCTCCAGTTACTCTATAATATCTACTAAGGCTGTATGTCTGCTCGGTAAGACAATGGGCAGCACCTAATGAGTGCCCTCAGCCCCTAAGTAATCCCTGAGCCCTTCCTCACTTAGGGACTTAATGGATAGCGACCACTGTTTTTCTCATGAACACCATGATTATCACCTTTGGGAATCTGACTTGTTAACTCTATCTGTGTTTCTTAAAGTTGCTGGTGAATCGTCAGGCCTTGCGTGTTACACAGTGACTATTTATGGAAGGTAAATAATAAATATCTTGGGTTTTAGTCTTCATGCAGTTCGTACATGGTAACACAACATTGAGCAATATAATTCTGAAACTCATTGTAAGATATGGGATGTGTAATTGCTCATTTCATAAGGCAGCACTGTGGTTCCTCTTGTCATTTTTGTGTGCTTTCACATTTTCCTGCACATCTCTATTTATGTCCTGCAGTGAAGAACAAAATGCAAACCCATACCCACAGCAAGCCGAGCTCTGCATCGCATTCACGGTGACCTGGTGTTGGAGCCTAGCCAGCCACTTAGGACCTCGAGCAGACTGAATAATATCTGTGAGCATTGCTCTCCTTGTGTGTGGAGACAGAATCACCACACCTTGTGTACGTGTAGGTACAGAGGATTAGATGGAGTAATACTTGTGGAGGGTTCACAAAATCCACAACAGGCACACAGGTGGTGCTGAATCAACGTTCATTCCAGTAACACCCATCCATCCCTCTGCTTTTTTCACTTGGTGACCCTCAGTAGTCTTAATTTTCAAAAAAGAGAAGAACCCAAGGGTAAAACTACCATTTTAAGAGGCTCTCAGGGCTGAGTCATCTATTCACTTAATTAGCACTCCAAATCTCATTTTATTTTTCATTATGAGTTGAGTAAGAATCTACATGTGCCTACCATCTTGAATTCTCAATTTTTGCAGACATTTTGTGCAATTAATGCAACTTGTGCTGGGAAAGAAAGGAAAGACTCTGAGCTCCACCCAGAATATGTCATGTGCCCTTAGCATGGATGTGCTTTTCATATCCAGCGCTGTGTCTTCTATATTTCTTTTGCATGTTCCCCATCCCTTGGATGAAGGACTGTTGCTGAAGCTCCAATACTTTGGCCACCTGAAGCAAAGAGCCAGCTCATTGGAAAAGATCCTGATGCTGGGAAAGGTTGAAGGCAAAAGGAGAAAGTGGCAAAGGGTGAGATGGTTGGATGGCATCGCCGACTCAATGCACATGAGTCTGCACAAACTCCAGGAAATAGTGGAGGACAGAGGAGCTTGGCAGGCTGAACTCCATGGGGCTGCAAGGAATCGGACATGACTGAGCAACTGAATAACAACATCCCCTGGAGGGCTTTGAAGAAGTTTTATCACAGAAGGGCTTATGAGTGAAAATAAAGATACCAGCCCTCAAAAGCATGTGGTTTCCTAATGACCCATCAGCTGTGATTTCTGTCTCAGGCAAGCAGTGGAAATGGCTGGGGCCCATGGGTGCCGAGCCCCAGGCCTCCCTTCCCAGAGGTGCTCAGGCACCAGCGCCATGCAGTCTGGGACCCAGCCTTCTGGCCATCACCCAGAACGCTACCCCGAGCCCCTCACCCACTGACACAGATCTTAAGTTGTATAATAGTGATGGCCCATGAAAGACTTTTCTCATTGCCTCTAACTTACATTTATAGGATATCAGAGGCTCACGCAATATTGAAATACTAACTGGCCCTAGAGAACTATGGGAGTGCCATACAGCCCACGCTTCTGTCTGTGTGTCTCTGTTCTTTGTAGAGTTAATACAGCAACCCTGTAAATAAGTTGTGTGCACACCGAAAGATAATAACAGCAGTTCGCTGGATGGAGACAGGCGCGCCTTCTTTTCAGCCCCACGTCCAGTTCACTGCCCTCCTTACCGACTGCCCAAGGCATCGCCCAAAGTCGAAAGCACACCAGAGGATTTCGCGCAAGCTACGCGAAGGTTGACACTCTTTTAAAACCTCCAGACATGGCTTTGTTAGACCTGAGTCCTCCAGCGCCCAGTGCCAGCTTGGGGGCCCAGACAGCACGTCAACTCTGTGTATTGAGTTGAAACTGGGTTGACTGAATCTCGTTATTAAAAAACACAACAGCATTACAACGCTGAAGAGTGGATGTGCGGTGGCCAAAATAAAATGCCTCATCATGCGTCTGTTTCTCACTGCAGCTGTGTCTTTATTTCTGTTCACATTAAGGCTCCATTTTCATCTCACAGAGCATGCATACCCTCGAGTTTGAGGTGTGGCCCTCAATCCCGAGGCAGGCGCGGACTCTGGGCAGGCAGAGCTCTGGAACGGTGCTTTTCCCAGAGTTTGGTCATCCTTTAAAGTGAAGTCAGCAGTGACAACAGAAATTGGCCCACCCATTTCAGATCCAGGAGCAGAGCCACTGGTCAAATAAAGGGGGGCTTCAGGGTAGGGAAGCCTGAGAGATCCTCTGGGGCTCCAGTGGCTAAGACTCTGTGCACCCCTTCATAAGGCATGGCTTCAATCCCTGGCCAGGGAACTAGAATCCTGCCAGCTGTGAGGTGTTACCCAAAAATGTGTGCATGTGTGTGTGTACAATAAAATAAAATGGATAGAGATATCTTCTTTCCTTTTATAAGTGATAAAATGATCCAACAAAAACAAACCACATGGGTTTGAATTATCAGTTCATTAACATATTTGCATAACTTATACCTAATTTACAGAGATAGAAAAATCATTTTTATGCCTGACTTATAATAAAAGAAATCTAGTTTCTGGCCTAGTATGTGATTTCACGTCATAGAACAAAAAAGTATACTTGGGCTGAGATAACTCTTATGGAAATCTCATGAGAAGCTCATAGATTTAATTTTTTCACATCATTTTTCTCTTTATGAGAATCTATTCCAATTGATTGAGGGGGAAGCTGAGGCCAAAATTAAGTAAATTCTTACTGTTAATGAGATATTATCAATGTTATATATATTTTAAGAATGAAAGTTACATGTGAATGAAATAAAGGTAAATTTGAGCACATTTAGGGAGAAAGCACTGGTTTTTTTTTTTGTTTTTTGTTTTTTGTTTTTGTATTATAAGTTCTTATTTCATAGTCTTTCACCTATCTCAACAAAATTACATTTTCTTTAAAATTTAGATTTTGTCCCTGATAGCTCAGTTGGTAAAGAATCTGCCTGTAATTCAGGATACCCTGGTTCGATTCCTGGGTTGGGAAGATCCCCCGGAGAAGGGAAAGGCTACCCACTCCAGTGTTCTGGCCTGGAGAACTCCATGGGCTGTATAGCCCACGGGGTAGCAATGAGTGACTTTCACTCATTTTCACTTTCTCACAAAAATGAATTAGACATCAAAAAACTACAGTTACTACAATCTTACAGTGAGTGGAATTGAGAAACATGAAAAGTTGTCCAAGGATGACTGGAAAAAATTTGTTATAACTGAAATCAGGCCTTCAGATTACAGAAATAGTTAAAATGCTATATAACTGTTAATAGATTATTTTAAAGAATTAGGCAAGCTACTTGGGGCACTGCAGAGTCTCCAGAAACAGAGTGGGAATTCTGGTAGAGTGGTTTTGCAGCATATGGTACGATTAAAATTTTTGGTAAATTAAATTGAGTCACTTTGGTATATGCATGGGAAAGAGAATCTAGAAGTGTATGCATCATTACATTAACTAATAAATATTATTAACTGCTTACCTTATTGTCCATCTATTCACATACTTCTGTGTCTATACTGTTATTGTGAATATATTATATTTGTAACTAGAAAATTAATATTAACTGTGTGTTGAAGTGCATTTAAAGCTACATTTAATCTCTATATTTTCTGCTAGTTGATTTTGAGACAATGATTGAAAGACTATGAAACAGAACATAGTTATGTTTTTAGAAGTTAAGGGTCACATTATACAATATCCTCAACTTGTGGATTCTTAAAAACTGCTCTGACAGTTATAATAAATCAGTACAATGGACCCACTGTGAATCTTAGAACATGTAGCCACATCTTTTGAAAATGGAGAATATAAAATAGAATTAGAAAAATGGGAAAATATTTGAAATGGTTTAGAGCATCCCTCTAAATGTAGAAATGACAGCAGCAATAATGATGATGAAGATGACGATACTAGTTAATGCTGATTAAGCCCTTGCTCTGCCAGTATGAGGGACTTCCCGGTGCTTCAGGGGTAAAGAATCTACCTGCCAATGTAGGAGACACGAGCTTGATCTCTGGGTTGGGAAGATCCCCTGGAGAAGGGAATGGCTACTCACTCCAGTACTCTTGCCTGGGAAATCCCATGGACAGAGGAGCCTGGGGGGCTACAGTCTGTGGGGTCGCAAAGAGTCAGACACACTTAGCAACTAAACCACAGCAGCTGCTAGTAGGACCCTAGGGGGCTGAGACGGATAGTCTTCCCTTTAGGTGGCATCCTGACACTCTGCTCAGTCAGGACGAGGTCAGGATAACCTACCTCCCTTGCTGCTCCTCCAGGTAACACCAAAGCCATTAGGTCTTCAGGACCATTATTTCTTTAATATACGTCCCATGGGGTGCTAGGTGGCATCCTAGAATTACCACGGACTGGACCACCATACAGACAACGTGCCTGGCCTCTTGGTCCAGGCTAAGAGGGCGGGGAGCTCAGAGGCTCTGCCTTCCACCCATGGATTTAGGTCCCGAGAGTAAGGTTTGCCTTCTTATCTTAATACTAGGTGGGTAAGCCCCATCTGGCCGTGGTGTGGTGAAGATGAGGGACCCGTAAAGATTCAGAGGCAGATCAAGCTTTCCAAGTCACAAGCAGCTGCTTTCATTGTCAGGGATGCAAATGTGAAGCAGGAAAGGGCCAGCTACAGAAAAGTCACAGCAAAGACCCGGTGGAAGTTTCCAGAAGGAAATCTGCATCCACTGATACTTGTGTGAGGGCGTCTGTGATGGAGGGATTTTCAGAGGGGAGGTCAATGCCACGTTGATGAGGACAAGTCACTGTGGTAACAGCCTGGCTGCAGAGTGGCGCATATGCCCCCCTGGGAGTCACAGAACCCCAGTGACCCACAGGGAGCCCCGGGCTCCAGCATCGCTGTGAGAAGCGAACAGCACACTGTGAGTGATAGCTCTGTGAGCTACTCAGCCCAAAGGAAGCTAGTTTAATAGTAAAATCCTCTTGAAAATTACTTATCATTAGTATCTATGTTCAAGAGAGAGCATCGCTGTTCAGTTGGTCCATCAGACAAACTCCAATTCAAATTCATTCTACAAGACACCTGACCAGTAACTCTTCAAAAGTTTCAAGATCATGAACAACAAGGGAAGACGTTAAGAACAGTCACAGGTCCGAAGAGACTGGAGAGGCTTGGTGAATCATTACTGTGCTGTTCTGGACTGGATACTGCAGCAGAAAGAGGCACTGGCGACAAAAACTGGTGAAATCTCAACGTCTATTTCTCAGTTTTGACAAATGGACCGTGGTTATGTAAAAGGTTAAAATTTGAGGAAGCTGAGTGAAAAGTAGATGGGAACTGTCTTTGCAACTTTTCTGTGAATCTAAAATTATTCCCCAATTAAAGGTTATTTTAAAAAGAGTTTTATTTTTATGCTTCTGAGAAACATAAAGAGTGTCTTGCACTCTTACATAGAATTACTCTTGAGATTAGAGGAACTTTCATGGCACATCTGGCAAATGTTTGCAGTCGTGGCTCTGTCCTCATGGAGTTGCAATGCAGACGCTGTAAATAGCCACTGGGAAAAAGGCCGCATTGGATACTGTGCTGTTTTAGGAATCACAAAATTTCAGGATTGAAAGACACAATAAAGCGTACTTAATCATCTACTTAACATGAAGCCGCTTTAGAAAATTCCTGCACACTATGTGTGAGTTCACTCTTAAACATCTTTATAGCAAACGTACTCATAGCTTTTTATAGACATGGACACAGCATCACACGTCACCTAACAGAAGGGATGGTGGGCTTGAGACAATTGCTCCAGGTTCCCATGAAAAGAGGGCATGGCCTTCAGACCAAAGAGCCAGCGTCATTTCTACTGCAGGTAAGGAATAAGCAAATGCGGGGAAATAAAGCCTGTGGGTGAAGGAGATAAATCTGGATTCTGTTGAAAATGTGCAAATATAATTTTTTTCAGAGTGATTTTTGATTGCTACTTTATGGTGTACCACATGAACACAAGAGTTTACCAATAGAGCTTCTAAATAACTACTTATTTTTTAGGGTTTTTAGCCCCTATATGTTTACACAACTCACCGTGGCATGAAAGTCATTTAATTAAAGCAATGTTTGGAGAGAAGTATATCGTGAACATCTCCCAACTATAAATTTCTTAAATTTGGATTTGCTTTTTAAAAAATATCAGCAAAGTAAATACATATATGAAGTGAAGTGAAATGTTAGTTGCTCACTCTATGTGACCCCATGGACTGTAGGCCGCCAGGCTCCTCTGTCCATGGGATACTCTAGGCAAGAATCCTGGAGTGGGTTGCCATTTCCTCCTCCAGAGGAATCTTCCTGACCCAGGGATAGAACCCAGGTCTCCCACTTTGCAGAAGGATTCTTTACTGTCTGAGCCACTAGGCAACCCTATATGGATAGATAGACAGATAGACAGACAGATAGATATCACAAACCAAAAGATTTATTTGTGGAGAAATTCTGTTTCACTCTGAGAGCATATTCTTCTGTAGTATTCCATCATACGTTGTTAATTTTCAATGAGACTGTATTCCTTACTATCACTGGAAGAGAGATAAACATGAACTCTTTCATTTTCTAAATAACAAACTGAGAGACTGGGGCTTTGCCCCTAGAAAAGAAACAGCCCGAACAGGGTCTTCTTGTTTAATAAAATCCAATGTTTCACTGTTACTTCACTCAGTACATATAGTCAAATCCCTGTTGTATGCAAGACGCCGTGTCTGTGGCGCCAGGGAAACGCAGCCTCTGGTGTCGGGTGACTCCCAGCCTAGCCGACGTGGTCCTAGGAACACTGGAGCCGGCACAGCCCCGCCACGTACCTGGCACTCACACCCCGTCTCCACTGTCTGCGTGAATGGGCCTCCATAGCTTCCTCGCTCATTGCAATCATGTGGCGTGTGTATAATTGCCACCCCGACTTTGGAGATGGAGAAGGCGCAATAAGGTACCATGGATAATTTGTCCAGGCTTATTCAGCTCGTGAGCAGCAGAGATGGGATGTGGGAGCAGACAGCAGGGCTTGAAGTCAGCTCTCTTCATCACTGGGCTGTAACCACACAGCATCCTGCTCAGTGCCTTAGTGGAGCCGAGCACAGCTGATCACGGCAACCGACAGACAACGCCTAGCCCGATCCTGGGGGGATAATGGAAGATGCCCTGGAAGCAGCAGTATCTAAGCTGAGAAGGACAGGCTGGAGCTGGCCAGGGAGGAAAGATGAGTCTTTCAGAGAAAAAGACCAATGAGGCCCCGAGTGGAGAACCTAGAACATTTCAAAAAAGTGAAAGCGAGGGGAGAGGTAGAAAGGGCTCGAACCTGGAAGCGAAACTGCTCTGCTGGTGGAAGGACCTCCTATTACACACTCTTCTCCTCGGGCAACCAGACCCGCGGGGCCGCTTTCAGCAGGTGGCTGACCCCTGTGTGGGTTCAGAGTGGAGTTCAGGCAAGACAAGGGCACAGGGTGGGAGCCTGCCAGATGCTCTCCACATGCTGTTAAAATACCTTCTGCTGCAACTAGAGGGGGAGGCGGGGGGAGAAACCCTCAAACAGAATAAACACCAAGGAATTTATTGTTTTCCCCCAAAGGGTTAATTCAGTGGGTGCACAATGGTATCAGGGCCCAGGTTCCTTCCGTAGATTCTCTGACATTCACAGGGTGTTGACCTCACTGCCCTCAAGGTCTCAAAATGACTAGGTGCCACCATCTCATAAAATACCGACCAGAGACAGGAAGGGTGCCTTGCCGTCCCTTTGCTTCTTTTTAAACCTGAGGACAAGGTCTCCCCAAGCCCACTTGACGTCTCATGGATCTAAAGCACACCCCTGTTAAAGGGAGAATATGCGTCACAAGTTACTCTGACCCATCAGGTGCCGCCGCCCCGAAGCGGCCAGGTTGAACCGGACTTCATCGTACAGAAGGGCATAAATAGATGAATAAATGAAAGAAGGGAAAACCCACTTCTGTTTCTAAAAAGTTCTCATTAGCAAGAAAAACACAGAGGTGTGGAGGTTGCAAACTCAGATGTTTCTCTTAAAAAAAGACCTTTTTATTGTGCACTGGGGTCTAACCCATTAATGGGCTTCCCAGGTGGTGCTACTTAGTGATAAGCAACCTGCCTGCTAATGCAAGAGACGTGAGACCTGGGTTCAATCCCCGGGTTGGAAGATCCCCTGGAAGAAGGCTTGGCAACCCAGTCCAGTATGCTCGCCTGGGGAATTCCATGGACAGAGGAGCCTGCTGGGCTACAGTCCATGGGGTTGCGAGAGAGTCAGACGTGACTGGAGAGACTTAGTACGCACGCAGGCATAGCTGATTAACAATGCTGTGATCATTGCAGGTGAACAGCGAAGGGACTGTCATACAAATACGTGTATCCATTCCCCTCCCCCAGGCTCCCCCCATCCAGGCTGCCACATGACACTGAGCAGCCTCAGAGGGTCTACTGTAGGAAGCCAGGTGGGCTGCATTGGAGCTATGGCAACCGAAGTGGACAGGAGTGAATATTTCAAGAGATATTCTTGGGAATATTTTATAAGTGAAGGCTGAGTAAGGGGAATGGAGACATTCAGAATAGGTTCTAAGTTTCTGCCTTCCAAACTCACTGTGTGGAAACTGATAGGATTCCCTGGTTCGGGGACTGCAAGGGCAGAGTAGGTTAACGGAAGAAGGTTTTGAGCTGAGTTTCGGTAAGGCTGTTCTGAGATGCCTGGGATACGGGTTCTAGTGTACCGTTGGACAATTTGGGTCTTTAAAACAGAGGAGACAGCAAAACTTGAGACACAGACCTTGAAGTCTGGGAGGGAGTGATCACTCCCAGAAAGGTACCCACACCAGCAATTAAGGAGCCAGCAGAGAAAGAGGAGCCGGAGGACTGAGATGAGGAAGAAAGCCTAGAGAAGGTGGTTTCATGTTTCCTGGAAACTAGGAGACGAAAGAGATTCAACAAGAAGAGAGCCAAACATCTGGGAGAGGTGGAGTAAAATAAATGTTCAAGCTTGGTCCACGGGATTTAATTCCTTAGAGACTGGAAGACGGCGGGGGGGGGGGGGGGGG
>SJYT01003455.1:284014-301023 GCA_006410635.1 Cephalophus harveyi | reverse complement strand
TGTCATCTGCATATCTGAGGTTATTGATATTTCTCCCGGCAATCTTGATTCCAGCTTGTGTTTCTTCCAGTCCAGCGTTTCTCATGATGTACTCTGCATATAAGTTAAATAAGCAGGGTGACAATATACAGCCTTGACGCACTCCTTTTCCTATTTGGAACCAGTCTGTTGTTCCATGTCCAGTCCTAACTGTTGCTTCCTGACCTGCATACAGATTTCTCAAGAGGCAGGTTAGGTGGTCTGGTATTCCCATCTCTTTCAGAATTTTCCACAGTTTATTGTGATCCACACAGTCAAAGGCTTTGGCATAGTCGATAAAGCAGAAGTAGATGTTTTTCTGGAACTCTCTTGCTTTTTCCATGATCCAGCGGATGTTGGCAATTTGATCTCTGGTTCCTCTGCCATATTCCCTGCTTCCTTTCAAACCATCTCCCTCGATAGAGAAGCGACTTGTGACTTAACCCCCATTCTCACCTGGACCCTGATCAGTGGTTTTTCCTCCAAACCATGCAACTGGAATGATTCTGCTCATTTGGCACTGACCTGCCAAATGCAAGAAAGGCTCTTATTTCATTCTCCCGCATACTGTCTGTGCTGAGTGGCAGTATGGGAGGTGCTCGGCTAAATTAAAGCCGTCTCTTGGCAGGCAGGTCCGTGCCCCAGATGTCTGAATGTGTCTGGGGGGGCTGCACCTCCCCAACTCCTACAGGATCTTTAAAGCTCGACCTTAGCTGATAGTACCTTCTGCTACCGTTTCGCTCTCTGTCTATCCTTATCTAAAATGCATCACACTATATCTTCAGCGTATCTTCTGATTTGAGCACGTGGAATGCTCTTCTCCCACGTAGGTATGTGGTAGTTCTCACCATTTCTGCTCTTCCTCTGAAGTCACTTTCTGTGAGGCTGCCCTGGCCCCTGTAACAGTCTCCATTCCACGGGTGAGAGCACACTTTAACTTCGACTTCCGCTTCCAGGCTCAGCTGCACGCTCAATCCCTGAGTAATATTCTATCGCTCCCCCACTCTGCCTGTGTTGTTATTGTTTAGATTTTTTTTTTTCTTATGGAGGCCATGCGTTGAAGTCTGTATACTGCACTATTTTTTCTGTTTTAGGGTTTGGTTTTCTGGCCGTGAGGCTTGTGGGATCTGAGCTCCTTGACCAGGGATCAAACCCTCACCCCCTGCCTGGAAGGTGAAGTCTTAACCTCCGGACCATCAGGAAAGTCCCTGCCACTGTGTATTTTTATGACTATGCTTTCTCAGGCCGTGTGCTGCCCAGGATACCTGTGACACAGTGACGATGTATCCAGATCTTAGGGTTTAAATTCTATCAACCTCTTCAATATTTCTCTAGACATCCAATGTGTGGGTACCTGTTCAGCATATTTCTATGGCGCCTTGTGAACTGCCGGTTTGCAGACATGTGTGTGCATGTCTGCAAAGAGAGGAAACATGTTTCTGAGGCAAAGACCAAGCCTTTATCCTTTCTGTGTTGTGCCCAGTGTTGAGCGCATTGCTCTCAGATAATAAGGATTGGATACCACGGCTAGAATGACCCCAGTGACCCAGCACCTGGGTGAATGGAGGGCCCTGCTCTTTGTTGCCTGTCAGTCAAGGAACTGAGAAGCCAAAGCCTTCTCTTCCCAGACTCATTTGGCCAAAGAGCCTGGCCTCTTACATCACCACTAACTGCATGATAGAATCACCCCCATCTGAGGTCAGCTCACTATTTTTCTTTGATCTTTGCACCCTGGGAAGCTTGTCAGATAAAATGGCCTAACACAGATTTAATCATAGGCAATGAGCACCAGCTCTGGCAACGAGCAGACACCGTGAGTACTCAAAAGCTCCTCCTAGCCCTCTTCTTCCTTGTCCTGGTCTACCACAGAGGCTGGAGGTGAAGATGTTTTATTTCTTCTTGCCTCCTCCCTGTCCCAAATTTCAGTGGGTGCCCCATGATAATTTTTCTAGCCAGTAAGTGAAGACAAAGCCTCTGGGAAAGGTTTCCATCTCTTAAACAAAAGGCACAAGCTCACTAGAAAAAAAATAAATCTCCTGCTACTTTGACCTTCCCTGTCTTCCTTCTTGGGATGCAGATGAAAAGTATGGATGTACAGCAGCCATTAAGAGACACAAGATGGCCAGCATGAGGACAAAAGCCTCTAAAATCTTAATAGAATTAGATCAGACACATGAAAAGAGGAGCATCACTTTAGCCATTCCAATACCTCTCTGCTGGGCATGGATTAAACTCCTCTAGATCCCTAGGTGCATAGTTTTAATTTGTTTGAATTACTGTACTTTGTTTGCTAGCTGAATACCAAGCTGACTGATACAGTAAGCTGCAGGATCATTGTTGAAGTTTCTTATAGTTATCTACACTCAAGCATGATTAGATTTTACTTTTAAAGACAAATGGAAATAAATCTACTATGTTTAAAGGTAGTTTAAATAAATATTATTTAAAATAAAAATTATTTAAATAAATTAATTAATTAAAAATAAATCTACTATGTTTATGATGGAAGTACTCATAGTCTACCTTGAAAATGGTGTTCTTTTAAGAAGGTCGCTTTGCTCATGGAGTACTCTATGCCCGTGAATTCTGCGTCTGGTCTGACCAAGGCTGGATAAAACCTATTCATGCCATCTCTGCTCTGGCCCTGTGCATCTTAAAGACTGCTGTGAGACCTTCTCTTCAACTCAGTTAATAGATTATTAGACTTTTCAGTTTTACATTTACTTCAGCATCTAGATAGCAAATTGCCTTTCATCATTGCCTTTTCTTTCTAAGATAGAGCAACCTCACCTCAACAATTGTTTCTAAAAGTATTTGGCCTAGAAAAAAAGATCTATTAAATCCAGAGATCACCACATCTACTAAATTTACAATCACCAAGGGAATCTCACCCTTGTTTCTGCCTCTCCTTCTTCTCTAAGTGAAAAAAACACAGTTTTCAGACACATAAGTTTACCATTTCCACCATTCAAACCTCTATAAGTCAATGTCCACAGTTCTACCTGTATCTTTAAATGTGAAGATGGGAGTCAATTAAAGGACAGTGAGCTCCCTTTGTAGGTCTCGACACATGAACGACAACATGAATCGTGCATGAGCTGTCTTTCCAGGATCAGGAAGAGAGTCACTCAAATTTCTCAATATTCTCTTTTTATCCTGAATGTGCCAATCAGAATTTATCTGCCTATGCCTACACTTCAACATTTCCCAAAGAGACTCTTCATTTGGTCTTTCTTGCCATGAACCCTGAGGAACAAGCTTGAATGTTTGTGCTGTTTACCAGCCAGATGGTAGGCAACCAAGAGGACCCTATACTGAGTTCAGAGTTATCTAATCTTGAAGTGAAGTGAAAGTCACTCAGTCATGTCTAACTCTTTGCAACCCCATGGGCTATACAGTCCATGGAATTCTCCAGGCCAGAATACTGGAGTGGATAGCCTTTCCTTTCTCCAGGGGGATCTTCCCAACCCAAGGATCAAACCCAGGTCTCCCGCATTGCAGGTGGATTCTTTACCAGCTGAGCCACCAGGGAAGCCCAAGAATACTGGAGTGGGTAGCCTATCCCTTCTCCAGTGGATCTTCCCCACCCAAGAATCAAACCGGGGTCTCCTGCATTGCAGGAGGTTTCTTTACCAACTGAGCTTTCAGGGAAGCCTGATATCTGTTCTTGGAGACACACAAATGTGTCGAGAAATCAGCATGAGAATGTCAGATGCTCTGGGGGCTGACCTTTCTGCTGCTTCACCGGCTTTGCCTCCAGCCTGCTTCATGGCCCTGGTGCCTAACTTGATTTCTCTGGCCCATTTTGATGTCAAAACACATCCATCAAAATTATAATAAGTAACAACATGTATTCACCTACAAAATAGGATATCCAAATGATCTATTGAACTGTTATAAAAGGCTGTGGAAGTCTTCCAAAATCACTCCCCTTTTGTTGGACCCAAACCCACTCAGATTCAAGACCCTCTCTGAATTGGAAGACCTGAATTTTTCTTCATGGGCTCCCAGAACGTCAGCCTTAGAGGGCTAAAGCTAGCATTGCCTACTGTTGATATGTGAGTATCACAAAGTCAAAAGAAAGTAGCTGTCCAGTTGCTTCTTCAGGGGTTAGAATCTACAGGAGTTGAAAGGAGGAGGCCCGGTGGGAAAACTAGTCCTTAACCTGCAACCCAGTGCTTCTTGGGGTCAGCCTCAAAGAGGAGATTCTTGTCTTCTTTCTCAGCCAGAGTTTCACACTCATGAACCATAAACATCAGAGCAGGTCTTGGCATCTGGAAGCTGGAATTTTCCAAATTTCCAAAAAGCATTCATTAAATACCATTAAGAGTCCCTCTACTTGGCCTTGTTGTCAAGTAATATGATGAGTGAAAATTATGGGGACTTCCTTGATGGTCCAGAGGCTAAAACTGCTTGCTCCCAGTGCAGGGGTCTGGGTTCAATCCCTGGTCAGGGAACTAGATCCCATGTGCCATAACTAAGACCTGGCACAGCCAAATAAACAAATAAAAACAGGAAGAGCAGAATCAAGGCTTCAGTGTTTTTCCTAAAAAAAATTATGAGTTGACTAGAAAGTCCAGCTTTCTACAGGGAAACAATTTCTACATTGGGCCCCAAGAAGACGACCCTAAGGGTCTGAAAAACACCATGCCCTCTGCAGCTTGTTCTCAGGAAGACAGGTGGACACTTGGTTTTCTTACACACAAAGCATCTTTAAATCTCTTCTCACCAACCAAATAGTTTATTTGCCATTAACACCCATCACAGTTGCCGCAGAATTCAAATCAGCCATTTTGAGCAAATACTTTCCCGTTTTTGTGAACCTTTCAAATGTGGGAAGATGGTCTGTTCCTTATTTCTCACAACCAGCCACAGATGCTGAAAGAAACAGAAGGAACGCCCGCACTCTCACCTCAGTTATCCACAGATCAGTTTTCTTAGAACACACAGGCTTATATGGATGTATAAAAATCAGAGCAACGCTGCCCCAAACGGTATAACTTCCCTTCCCCTCCTCGCCTCCATACAGTCTCACTATGTGATGTATTGGTTCCTAGATGACTTATGGGCATGCAGGAGAAAGCAGTACGGTTCTGGAACACTGAAAGTGCTTGTTGCTATTTTTAATTTTTTTTTTTTTTTTTTTTTTTTTTTTTACTTTTTTGCCACGCTGCACAGCATGTAGGATCTTAGTTCCCCGACCAGGGATCAAATCCAAGCCCCTACATTGGAAACTCGAAGTCTTATCCAGCTGCCACGGCCCCTGTTACTGTCAACAGAGAAAAGCTCTTTTGTTTGTGTTCCACTCTGCTCAAAGGCAGCTCAGGCGATGTCAGACATAAAGAAAATAATGATACAAGTAATAGTGTAGCCATGACAATGTGCATGCTCAGTTGCTTCAGGCGTGTCTGTCCCTTTGCAACACCACGGACTGTAACCAGCCAGGCTCCTCTGCCCATGCAGCTCTCCAGGCAACAACACTGGAGTGGGTTGCCCTTTCCTACTCCAGCGGATCTTGCTGACTCAGGGATCGAATGAACCCAGGTCTCCTGAGTCCCCTGCATTGACAGACAGGCTCTTTACCGTTAGAGCCACCTGGGAAGCCCACGATAATAATAAACGCTAGCTAACATATGCTCACATATATTTAATGCTTTCTCTGGGGTAATCGTTTATTCTTTAGGACTTGGGAGGTAGATGCTCAAAATCTCCCCATTTACAGAAGAAGAAATGGAGGCACAGGGCGGTTAAGCAACTTTTCCAAAGAAATCCAGTATGTGGAGGGGCTGTGATTTAAATCCAGGAAGTCTAGTTAGCCAATCTTAAGCAATGGAAAGACTGCCCTATAACTGAGAGCGTGTCTCCAGGCCACCAGGTCCGCTCCGGATGCAGAGGAGGCTACGGGTCTGTAGTGACTGGATCAGGGCATGGCCCATGGGATCCCCTTAGAACTGAAGCCTCTTTCCATGCTTCCAGAAGCTCACCAGTGCCTCCACTTATCCAGACTCAGGATTTTTTTCCTTCTATTTCCACAAACCCACCTGAGCCCCTCTACACTTCACAAGGGGTTGGGGCTTATTTAATTAGATAAAGGAACCGTATAGCTTTAAGCACTCTTCAGAATGCTGTTTTTTAAAGAAAGATAAAAAGTTCAAGACCATTATTATTCAGATTGTGAGCACTCTCAGCTTGGCTCGGCTCTGTAAATGGACTGAAAAGAATAAAATTCAGCAAGGTGTCAAGGGGAGCAGGTGTACCCAGCAGGGCTCAGGTCTGCGGAATTCAGAATTACATAGCGGAGTCGTGATCCGGGGCATCTTGCCTGCAGGGTAATTGTGTGGGAGAGCGTCTCTGCTCCCCAGGAGCGTGGTCACAGACTCGGGAGGCTGTGGTGGTCCCCAGGAAGCAGGACACAGAGGCTCCCCTTCTCCTGTGGCAGGTGGTTTGTGCCCTGGCTGGGACCATGGCAGTTCAGCCCCTCCCCCACACGCTGGGGCATGGGGCATTGTTGGAGCAGCTGCATAAATGGATGGGTTAGTCCAGAACGAGAGCTTGACCGACCATCACTTAAAGACTGCTTGAAAAGATATGGCCTTCCCAGGTGGCGCAGTGGTAAAGGACTGCCTGCCAATGCAGGAGATGCAAGAGATGTGGGTTCGATCCCTGGGGGGAGAAGATCCCCTAAAAATGGCAACCCACGCCAGTGTTTTTGCCTAAAAAATCCCATAGACAGAGGACGGGCCACAGTCCATGGGGCAGCAGAAGAGTCAGACACAACTGAGAGAATGGGCACACACACAGAAAAGATATATGAAGCTCTTCATTTCCATAAAGTGTGCTATATCTTATTTGCTCTACTTGTGATGTATCTGGCTTCCCAGTGTCTTGATCTTTAATATATAAAGTTTCTTTCCCTTCTTTTTTGATACTTCATTTCAGATAATATTGAAATAACTGAAAACAAAAAAAAATTACTCATGCTCACATCCTCAATTGCATTGTTTAAAATCCACATCACCCTTTGGTCTGTGCATGAATGTATTCAGTATTTGTTTTTTCACCCTAATATCGCAGGTGGAGTTTTACAGCCCACATTTTCCATTAAGAAACATCACGTTGATTTCGCCAGGTTGCCTCCTTCTCCCCGAATAGTGACCTCTCCTGCTGCTGTCCCCTCGCCCTTACTCCCCACCCTAAATCACGCCCAGCGTTTGTTTTCCTCATCCACACCTGGCAATTAAATTCCTGTTAAACCAAATAATTATCAGATCCCTTAAGAGAAAAAGAACAAGGGCTTGAAATGAAGACCTCAGAGCTAAAGGAGAAATCATCATTTTCATAATTGCTATGAAAACACCGGCAGGCAAGTTCAAAGAACACAAACATCACTGTCCGGGAGCCGGCTATCTATAGCATCTGTTAGGCTGTCCTGGCAAAGCGGCGCGTGACCCTGGTCTGGGTGTGGAAGGTCACTGGGTAGATTTAAAGCAGGAGTCTCCGGCATAAGGGGAGGCTTGAAATTTTTTACAGTTTTCCTAAATGCTTTTTCATTTCTTCTCTCTCTCTCTCGTCATCCTACTTTATCCCTCTCATTGCTACCAAACTACTCCTACCTGTGACGCTCTGGACTAAAATATATACTGAGGGACTTCACTGGTGGTCCAGAGGTTAAGAATCCACCTTCCAATGTAGGGGATGCAGATTCGATCCCTGATCATGGAACTAAGATCCCACATGCCCAGAGGCAAGTAAGCCCAAGTGCCCCAACTAGAGAATCCGGGGTGCTGCAACAAAGACCCAGCACAGTCAAAATTTTTTTAAAAATCAAAAAAATAAAATATGCATTGATATTTATGTTTATGGTAATACACGCTTATGCTGTATTTTTATATATTTATCTAAACGCACAGCCTCCAGAGCACTCCTGGTCAAAATGAACCAGAGTCAAAAGGTTTCAGACCACATCCTCACCCTGCTTCCTATGAGCCATGTAACTTCAAACAACTTACCCAATTTCCCGACACTTCCCATTCTTTATCTATCAAATAGGGACGACAAATGTATGTACACCATAGGATTGTTGTAAGAATTAGGTGAGCGAATGAATATTACATTCAACATAGCACATTTCAAGTGCTGAATAGTGTCAGTCATTTTAATGATTATTCCTGTTGATGTTATTATTTAGAAGCCAATATAGCAAGGAAGAAATATGTCACAGGAACCCAGTTATGTGGACTCCAAGTTCACCAGGGTTTAATTCAAAAAGTTAGCCTATTAATTGGACATGGTCACTTCTTGATAGTCATCCTTAGAAAGACACATGTTTGCTGGGTCAAGATCCTTGGTGTCTGAAGAGCCGGATCCAGCCCTGGATACCACACTGAGAATGGAATTGAAATCCTGAAGTATTCAAAAGAGGTTAACCCAATCGTGTGGGGAGTGGAGGATGAAATACAATGTGCCAAGCATAGAAATTTAAGAAAATGTAGAATATTTTTTTCTGAGATAAAATAGTGTTGGTGAGGATATAAGAAATACATCCAAATACTTGGAATATTATATGGAAGAAGGTATCATCCTATTTTATGCCAACGTAAGAGAAAGAAATTTACCAAGTTGGTTTAAGTCAGTGGGTCTCCAAGCGTGTTCTGGAGACTCACAGGGTCCCCAAGAACCTGTCAAGGTGTCTTCAAAGCCAAAACTATTTTCACAGCAATGCCTATTTTTTTCCCTTTTTTTACCACTCATTAGTAGAAAATAGATATTCCCAGAGGCTACATGGCATATGATACAGCAACAGTCAAAGGCAAAAGCAGGGAATCCCCTGGCAGTCCAGTGGTTAGGACTCAGCACTCTCACTGACAAGGGCCTGGGTTCAATCCCTGGTCAGGGAACTCAAATCCCACAAGCCATGTGGTGTGGCAAAAAAAAAAAAAAGTAAAAGCAGATATGAGAATCCCAGTATTTCTACTAAGACAGACATTAAAGAGATTTGTAAAAATATAAACATTGCCACTAGTCTTACTAAATTCTTGTTTTGTAACATGTGATTATTTAAAATAAATAAATAAATAATAAATAGTCATTATTTTAAATAAATATTATTATAAATGCTATTTATAGTCACACCTATGGGGTTTGTTTTTATTATTAAATTAATAGTAGCTAAATACTATACACTCTCAGTTTTCGCTTTCATTATGGTCAGTAGAGATATGACCCACGTAAAGAAAACTCTTCAAGGTTCATAATGATGCTGAAGAATGGAGTTTCCTTTAAAGAATGTTCAAGAAGGTGCACTGGAGCTGAAATGTCTGAGGTCCAGTCATAATGGAGAGGCTCTGACACCAGCAATTTCAAATAATTTGAGCTGCTCTCCACCAAAGTAGACTTTCCTCTTATAGTTATTGCTTAGTTGCTAAGTTGTGTCCAACTCTTTGTGACCCCATGGACTGCAGCCCACCAGGCTCTTCTGTCCATGGGGTTCTCCAGGCAAGAGTACTGGAGTGGGTTGCCATTTCCTTCTCCAGGGGATCTCCCCAACTTGGGGACTGAACCCACATCCCCTACATTGGCAAGTGGGTTCTTTACCACTTGAGCCACCAGGGAAATCCCCCCTACAGGAAGGGTATGTGCTAAATGGATTCATTGATATTAATGGCCTCTAAAATTTGTTTCAATTCAGATTGTGCAATTCCCTTGAGAAAGGAAACAAACGAGAGTTGGCTGACATACTGTTCTCATGAGGCTGCTGGAGAAGGGGGCAGATTGGCATGTGGTTACGGGTAGAAGTTTGGGGTGAAGCAGAAAGTGAAGAGTTCTCCTCAAGCAAGGGACATGCACTCTGACCGCTGTGCCTGAGGTAGGTTTTCTGAGAAGAGGCTCTGGGTTCACAGCCCAAGTCACTTCCATTTCTTAAGGACCTCTGTCTAGTCAAAGCTATGGTTTTCCCAGTAGTCATGTATGGATGTGAGAGTTGGACTATAAAGAAAGCTGAGCACAAAAGAATTGATGCTTTTGAACTGTGGTGTTGGAGAAGACTCTTGAGAGTCCCTTGGATTGCAAGGAGATCAAACCAGTCAATCCTAAAGGAAATCAGTCCTGAATATTCATTGGAAGGACTGATGCTGAAGCTGAAACTCCAATACTTTGGCCACCTGATGCGAAGAACCGATTCATTGGAAAAAACCCTGATGCTGGAAAGATTGAGGGCAGGAGGAGAAGGGGGCGACAGAGGATGAGATGGTTAGATGGCATCACCGACTCAATGGAAATGTCTGAGTAAATTTCAGGAGTTGGTGATGGACAGGGAGGTCTGGCATGCTGCAGTCCATGGGGTCACAGAGTCGGACATGACTGAGCGACTGAACTGAACTGAACAGGAAGGATAAAGGCTGGTTTTCCTAATGGCCCCACAAGTCTCCCCTGAACATTCCAGAAACTAATGGTTAAGAGTCATTTGAAGAGGAAAATTGGTCAGAGCACATATGATTCCTCCTCATATTGTCACCTCCAATAACTTGGAAGTCTTGGCTCTGCAGACTCATTGTTCTGGTTCTCCTGCTGGTATCAACATTTGTATCTAACATTCACACATACTTGTTGGTGTCCAGGCGCTAAGTCATGTCTGGCTCTTTGAAACCCCATGAACTGCAGCACATTAGACGTCCCTGTCCTTCACCATCTCCCTGAATTATATACATATATGTTTCTCTTCTCTTCCACTCAGTTTTATATCAAAATTTAAACACAGCTGCACCCAAGATAAATGTGCAAACTAGGAGAATGCAGTTCACAGAGGAAATGCAAAAGATGATAAGCAAATGAAAAAAAAAAAAAAACAGTAAGTATCAAGCTAAATGCAAAATAGCCACTTTAAGGAGTACCAGTTGCCCCTATAAAATTAACACGTTTGAAAATGATGCAAGTAAACCCTGGCAGATGTACATGAGAGACTTCCATACCTTGCCAGGAACAGCCTCAGCAAGAAAATCTTTCTGAAAAGTTCTTTGTGCCTTAACATGGAGAGACTCAAACTGTTCCTGGTCTTTGACATAGAAATTCCAGATCAGGGACTCTGTCTAGAATAGTCACATATCTATGGTCAAAGGTTTCTGCATAATGATATGCATTTAAAGAGAAACTGCCAAAGCATTCTTCTCTGACAACAAACTAAAGAATTAGTTCCATAGGAAAAAGTAAGACACCTAACCCTCAGGACCAAATCGGCTTAGTCATCAAACGCACACTGTCCGATTCTTGAGAGAGCCCCCACCTGCTGTTGCCTGAAGCTTCGGTCCCCTCCACGTCTCCAGGGGGGATCACACAGGAGGTTCCCTGTAGGGAGGGGCCAGATACTTCCCACCATTGCTGTGTCTTCCATCCCTTGGCTCAGAGTGATGCATACATCCACTGAGTCCTTGTAGGAAATAAGCAAGTAATTGCTGTGACGCGGTACGTATCCAGTGACCACAGGCAGGAGCACAAGATGGAGATCAAAGTGTGAGGATGTGGTACCAGATCGTCAGAGACTCGGGGCTCATGTGGACACCCCCTTAGGACTGGGCACCTTAGGACCGGCCACCTCCACTGATCCATGTTGGGTTTCCAATCTTAAGGAAATAGAATCTCAATTCTCTGAATGTGTTTATTTTACTTGAAAGCACTTGGTCCCTAATTTTAAATTCACCATTAAGACTTTGAAAAAAAAAAAAAAATGTTGTTATCAAAACCATGCCCGTGTAGAAAACGGCCTTTCTCGTTCACCACTGCGGAGGCAGAGCGCTGCCTGCCGGAGAGACATTTGCTATCCGCTGCCATGAGGTAGGACCACGTTGCTTTTTCAACTTGACATTCTCAAGTCTCATCAACAAATGTCGTTTCTTCTGGAGACTGACTCCCAAGGGAAGACGTCTTCTCTGATCATTGTGAAAAGCTTCCAATAACCGTGTCGTGTTCTCAACAGTCATTGTGGGGGACCGGATGAGTAGGGTTTTCCGGAAACTAGCATCAGAACAAAAGAGCCATTTCATCACTCTATCATCTGCGTGTTTGTGTGTGCATGTGTGTGTGACAGAGGTGCTTCATTTACTATTCCCAGGTTATAAATGCTGAAGTGTTAACCAGCTTTTTTGGGGGTAAGAGGGACAGGAAAAGGGGGGAGAGGCACAGAAAACTCATTACCTTAGTCTGTAAAAGAGCAAGTAAAAAGGCTCTGCGACCCAAACCACTGCACATGGAGGCAACGTTCTTCCCACGCACTGGAGACTGGCCAGTCACGGGGACCGTCCTAGCTCTCCATGCCTTGCTGTCTCCGTGTCCTCCGATTCCGGAGGATGCAAAGCACTTACGTTCCAGGTTTCCTTCACTGGCTCATTCATTCATGGTGCATACCCTCCTGGCGCAAACAAGTAACACAACACCATCCTGCTGAGGCCCAGCGGTTTGCCATTTTTCTCTCAGAATAGCAGCCACCAGTATCAGTCCCTACACAAAACAGCCTAAAATATCCCCGCACTCACAAGGAACCTCAGAGTCTTAAGGGTTCATTCATTCATTTCTTGTGAATCCAGCAAAGATGTGTTGAAAGACCGCTCTCTAGTGTGAAAGCATTTGCCCCTGAGGATATAAAAGCAACAAGGAAAAGTCAGTCCTGGCAGGGACTCACAGGATTATGTGTGTGTTGTGTTCAGTGGTTCAGTCGTGTCTGACTCTTTGCAACCCCGTGGGCTGTAGCCCTCCAGGCTTTTCTGTCCATGAGATTCTCCAGGCAGGAATGCTGGAGCGGGTTGTTGCACCTTCCTCCAAGGAAGGAATCTTCCCAACCCAGGGATCGAACCAGCGTCTCTTGTGTCTCCTGCATTGGCAGATGGATTCTTTACCTCTAGCACCACCTGGGAAGCCCTACAATATTTCTAAGAGAAACTAAAATGTCAAGGGAAGAGCATTCCCATGAGACAGGTCAGAAGATGTCCCTGTGGGGATGTGGAAGGCTGCAACCTACAGGCACATCAACCTCTTTCTTAAAAATGTGAATATAGGAAAAAAAAAAAACCGGGCTAGGCCGCAGAACTGGTTACCAGGCTACAGTTCAATATCTGAACATAATTAGACTAGTCTGTATAATTATGGAAGAGATGCTACCAATGCTTATCGAATTTTAGGGGGCATGGAGGAAGCCCGTGGCAACAAGAAACCTACAAGAACTTGTTCAAGATGAAAGCAGGGATGTTAGCACATGAGCAGAAATTTTGAATGGGTAGAGGTACTGTGGTGTTGGAGGAGACTCTTGAGAGTCCCTTGCAAGGAGATCCTGCAAGGAGATCTAACCAGTCCATCCTAAAGGAGATTAGTCCTGAGTGTTCACTGGAAGGACTGATGTTGAAGCTGAAACTCCAGTACTTTGGCCACCTGATGCAAAGAGCTGACTCGTTGGAAAAGACCCTGATGCTGGGGAAGATTGAGGGCAGGAGGAGAAGGGGAAGACAGAGGATGAGATGGTTGGATCGCATCACCGACTGGATGGACATGGGTTTGGGTGGACTCCGGGAGTTGGTGATGGACAGGGAGGCCTGGCGTGCTGCAGTCCATGGGGTCACAAAGAGTCGGACACGACTGAGCGACTGAACTGAACTGAGGGTGCCCAAGCGCCGCGGTGGAGATGCAGCCCTGAAATGCGTGTTTAGCAAGAATGGACTTTCCTCTCAGACTTCTGGTATCTCCATCTGGGTGGAGAGTGAAAAAAACTGAGCCAAAGTTTTCTCACAGCGTTCTGCCACTTCTGCTTCCGGACTCATTCAGAAACCCGGAAGAAGCGAGAGAGAGAAAAATGAAAACACTGTTTATTTTTTTAAATGACAATTGATTTTTATCCACAAAACTCAGTCTACCTCATTTAGATATGCTTGAGATTATAGGCAAATATCCCTAATGAATCTATTTTTATTTAGACAGAAACATTGTTTATTCTTGACATTCTCTACCTTAGCTTGGGGAGAAATAAAGTCTTCACTGTTTGATTTCAATAAATACAGAAAATGGAATTAGTTACAAAATTTGAATTTCTTTGATGAAAATAAATATTAAAGCACCATACTGGTGAGTATTCAGGATCAGAAAAGCTTCTTTTCTCCATTAGTAAACTTGGAAAAGCTTAATTTTCTGAAACAGTTAATTATCAACACTGATTAGAGAAAAGACACAGGTAACTTTCTCTGCTGTAATAACCAAAAATATTTTTTCTATCAGCCCAAAGTTTTCTTTACTGTAGGAAATCAAAGTCTTTAGTTTAAATATTCATATGCATGTAAATATTGTATTTTTATACTATTATTTACTATTTATACCTACTGATGTAGAATGATCTTAATTCTATGCTATGCTGCATTTTAAATGTTCCATAAACCCAAGAAACACATCTTCTAGTTGAAACAAAGTTGCTTTTCCTCTCTAACTGAATCTCCTCGTCTAGGGCACTTTGCTCGGACTCCCTGCTAGCAAGCTGCCTGCGTTCGCTTTCACAATTTCAAGTCACAGGATGTGGCTGCCTCAATTTTTATCTCCATCTGGCAAAACATAACCAACCTGTTTAAGTTCTCAGCTCCGACTTTATAGCAACTAAATGTTCCTTGGGTTCCCGGCCCCCCACCAACTCCATGACGCGTATTTTCTAGGAAACCTTAAGTCAGTACACTTGTTCAGGGAACTCGTAGCAATGCATGACATACAGCCTAAACTCGTGGCGCCCAGCCGAGCTGCATCAATCGCTAAACAAGTTTCTGAGATCCCTTTGGTGGCTCCCGAGCACGCCCTGTTCTGAATTAGCCTCTCCTATTCTCCTGGCAGGTGCTGGATTCAATGGGTGGGGACAGCGGGGGAGGGGGTGTGTGTGGAAATATTGAGGACAAAAAAGAGAAAGGAAGGAAAGCAACAGTATCTTCTGGTTTAAAACCTGAGGATGGTAGGTATCTCTTTCTTCCCTGTGTAAACAATGCAAACACATCTGTGACCCTTTTCACAGGGAAAAGATTGGTTTTAGCACATCTTATCAGAGACAACTGCCTGACACAGTTGAATTGGTCTTAAAGAGGGACCCCATGGGTCCTCTATGATTAGAAGTGGGTCTCTATTCATCAATGAAATAGGGACTGAATTGCTGTTTTGACTTTGGGACAACTGGTAAATACACAGATCATTCTTACATGGAAAAAAAAAAAAAGATGCCCTTACAAGGAAGACGTTTTTATATTGTTCTGTTAAGCCTTCTTAAATCTTTTTACTATTTACTGTCTTGCGGCTATAGTAAAATTCTCAAATTTGTGGATATTTTTTATCTTTTAAGTTTCTAAACAACAGCAAAAAATCAATGTCCCCTTTGGTCACTTTAAACAGTCACCCATCAAGCTTCCACGTGAACAATGCTTTGTATGTCCTTCCTGGAAGCATCCAAGGGTTATGTCCTTCCCGAATTGCACAACGGCACTGCCGGGGGAGTCCTGAAGAAGTGATTTCAGCTAAACCGCTAGTTCCCGGGGAAGGTGATGAGGGTCTGAGATTTGGCTCTCAGACCGTTGGCAATGCCTAAAGGCTTTTTGGGTGGTACTGACTGTGGTGGAGGGGAGAAGGGGGCAAGGGAGGCTATGATGTCTAATTTGTAAAGCCCAGGGGTGCTGTTGAACATGGTGCAACGCACAAGACAGCCCAGTTATCCAGCCCAAAACGCCCGTCACACTCAGACTGCTTCATTTCACTCTAGGGAACTGAGCTCCAAGGACATCGAGTGACTGACCCAACACCACCCAGAAGAGTGAGAGAGTTGAAGCAACCGAAACCGGTGACAGGGTCAGGGTTCAAAGCGTGTCCCTGAACGTCTAATCTCATATTCATTTCGTTCTGTCAGGCAAATCGCTATGAACCTTGGGGTGTACAAGAGCATTTCTGGACTGGGGTTCCTCATTTTAGAGCATATAACACAGGGCAAGTCTTAAACGATCTTGAGTTTCAGTCTTTTTCACTCGTAAAGTGGATGAGCTAAAATAGATGATTTCTAAAGTCCTTTTTAGGATTTCTTTACTCTAAAATTTTATAATTATATAAATAATGATGCCTTACATTATAACTGTCTCCAAATTCCCTTCATCTTTCTCTCTAAACATCTCTGGGAATCCTAACCCCAAAAGAAACAGAAAATATTGTTGCTAATTTAAACAAAACAGTACCTAACAAATACTTGACTCTCAGTAAATAGTGAAGAGCATGGTGATCAAAGTTTAGTTGTTAAGTCATGTCTCACTCTTGGGACCCCACAGACTGAAGCCCACCAGGCTCCTCTCTCCATGGATTTCTCAGGCAAGAATACTAGAGTGGGTTGCCATTTCCTTCTCCAAGTGAAGAGTGCAATAAGATTCAAATATGTTATCTAAAAATAAAGTGAAAGGAATAAAGGCATCCTCAGTGTCTATGATTTTAGTAGGAAAACAAGTTCTTCTGGTCCTTTCCTATCCTATGTACATATTAACTTTATTTTGACGGTAAACATGCAATATAAATACTAGGAAAAGACAAGAAACCTGTACTCAGCAAGATGTTGCTACCCAGTTAATGGAATTTGCTTGACAGATAAAATCCACGATATATTTCCTGAGATAAAAGTCCCCCAAAACCTTCACTGATCTTAATTATCAGTAACTTTGATAATACAGATAAGAAAAATTAATCAGCCCTTTAATTCTCATACTCATGCATTTAGAGCAAAAGTGGGATTAACGTTGCTAGTTATGTGCTCCATTTTGAAGACTAAAACTTTCAGTAGGTTAATTGCTACAATTGTAAAAGAGGACAAGGGATTAAAAAACAAATGTATAGTTCTCCTCTGTTCACTAAAAACAAAACTATTACCCGTAAACTGTATACATAAATTTTTTTTTTTGGGTGGGGGGATGGTTACCATGTAACTTTTAAGTCCTAATTTTAAATCCTCTTTCTTTATT
>SJYT01003455.1:209037-279261 GCA_006410635.1 Cephalophus harveyi | reverse complement strand
TTCTCACATTCTTCTCTTAAACCCTCCTGCCAAGCCCTTCAAACACGGTGCACCAGGCCTCAGCTTCGAGTCCCCAATCCTTCTCCATCTGCACATTCTTCCAGGTGTCTCAGAGTCAGTCCCTCAGCTCTGAATTCGTCTGCACACAGTGAATCCCAAAGTTATGGCTCCAATCAAGACCTAATGAGCCCCTTAGTCTTAAAAAAAAAAAAGTATTGGAGTATAGCTGCCTTGTAGTATTTGTTAGTTTCTGTGATACAGCAAAGTGAATCAGATATATATATATATACTTTTTAATAGATATATATACATGTATATACATATACATACATGTGTGTGTACATGTGTATGTTAGTCATGTCCAATTCTTTGTGACCCCATGGACTGCAGCCCACCAGGCTCCTCTGTCCATGGAATTCTCCAGACAAGAATACTGGAGTGGGTGGTCACTCCCTTCTCCAAGGGCTCTTCCCAACTCAGGGACCAAACCTGGGCCTCCTGCATTGCAGGCAGATTCTCTACCGTCTGCACCCCCAGGGAAGCCCCCACACCTGTGTCTCCTCTTTTCTGAATTCCCTTCCCATTTAGGTCACCACAGAGCAGTGGCAGAGCCCCCCGTGTTATACGGTAGGTTCTCACTAGTCACAGGGTACCAGCAGGGTGCAGATGCCAATCCATTAAACAGGGAGACCCCACGCTTAACTTAACTCCAGCTGACTTCCCCACCTCTCTAGACGGATGTCTAATGGGAACTCAAGCATGGACGAGATAGACCCTGGATTGTCGGCCTCCTCCTGGGAAGTTCCCCATCTTCATTGCTCACGGGGAAAATAATGAATCATTCTTCACGCCGTCGAGCTTCCCTTCCACACCACAACTTCTCCAGACCCTGTGCAAATCTGCCCTTTCTGTCACCATCAACACTCAGCCCAGAGTCTCCCTTCTGCCATCTCGCCTGGTGCTAACTAGTCCCCAGACTCGTCTCATCTCCAGCCTGCTCTCCCCACAGCACCAGGATAGTTTCTGAAGAGGGAAAAGAGGCTGGGTCATTCTCTGTGTGAAAATTCCAAATGGCTTCTCCTCATTGCACTTAGGGTGAGTCCACACTCTTTCCACCCCAAGAGGTGCTGGGAACCTGCCCCTTCTGTTGTTCTCTCCCCCTTCAGCACACCTGAGTACTCCATCTGTACCTGCCACACTGCAAGCTTCTCAACTCCTTTCTGGGCCATGAACCCATCCATGGTTTGCTTTTTCCAAAGGGTCTTTGCACCTGCCAGTTGCTCTTCACATGAATCTTTATATTCTTAGCGGCTGACAAGGAGCTTGGCGTCACTTCCTCAAAGAAGCCTTCCTTGATCACTCTGTCTGAAGGTCCATTCACGCCCGCCTGATGGGGGTCATATCACACTGCTTCACTTCCCAACGCTCATCAACATCCGCATGTTCTCGATTATGTATTTGGTTTTCTGTTATCTTTCTTAGATGTGTATAAGAGACAGCTTCTAAATATTATTATAACTTCATATTTATTTTTGTGATAATATTCAAGTCAAATGGGGATATTTGACAATAATTAGTAAATTCATAATCTCTGATCAATAACCCTTTCAAGAGGCATCATGAATTGGGATTTCTAATGGGATTTACTGGATTCTTATTACATGCCAGCAAACATGTTAAGCCTTTCACAATCATCACTTCTTTTTTTCAACATCCAAAGCAAAACATTCTCCATTTTCCCACTAGCTACCCCTTCTCACATTCTTCTCTTAAACCCTCCTGCCAAGCCCTTCAAACACGGTGCACCAGGCCTCAGCTTCGAGTCCCCAATCCTTCTCCATCTGCACATTCTTCCAGGTGTCTCAGAGTCAGTCCCTCAGCTCTGAATTCGTCTGCACACAGTGAATCCCAAAGTTATGGCTCCAATCAAGACCTAATGAGCCCCTTAGTCTTAAAAAAAAAAAAGTATTGGAGTATAGCTGCCTTGTAGTATTTGTTAGTTTCTGTGATACAGCAAAGTGAATCAGATATATATATATATACTTTTTAATAGATATATATACATGTATATACATATACATACATGTGTGTGTACATGTGTATGTTAGTCATGTCCAATTCTTTGTGACCCCATGGACTGCAGCCCACCAGGCTCCTCTGTCCATGGAATTCTCCAGACAAGAATACTGGAGTGGGTGGTCACTCCCTTCTCCAAGGGCTCTTCCCAACTCAGGGACCAAACCTGGGCCTCCTGCATTGCAGGCAGATTCTCTACCGTCTGCACCCCCAGGGAAGCCCCCACACCTGTGTCTCCTCTTTTCTGAATTCCCTTCCCATTTAGGTCACCACAGAGCAGTGGCAGAGCCCCCCGTGTTATACGGTAGGTTCTCACTAGTCACAGGGTACCAGCAGGGTGCAGATGCCAATCCATTAAACAGGGAGACCCCACGCTTAACTTAACTCCAGCTGACTTCCCCACCTCTCTAGACGGATGTCTAATGGGAACTCAAGCATGGACGAGATAGACCCTGGATTGTCGGCCTCCTCCTGGGAAGTTCCCCATCTTCATTGCTCACGGGGAAAATAATGAATCATTCTTCACGCCGTCGAGCTTCCCTTCCACACCACAACTTCTCCAGACCCTGTGCAAATCTGCCCTTTCTGTCACCATCAACACTCAGCCCAGAGTCTCCCTTCTGCCATCTCGCCTGGTGCTAACTAGTCCCCAGACTCGTCTCATCTCCAGCCTGCTCTCCCCACAGCACCAGGATAGTTTCTGAAGAGGGAAAAGAGGCTGGGTCATTCTCTGTGTGAAAATTCCAAATGGCTTCTCCTCATTGCACTTAGGGTGAGTCCACACTCTTTCCACCCCAAGAGGTGCTGGGAACCTGCCCCTTCTGTTGTTCTCTCCCCCTTCAGCACACCTGAGTACTCCATCTGTACCTGCCACACTGCAAGCTTCTCAACTCCTTTCTGGGCCATGAACCCATCCATGGTTTGCTTTTTCCAAAGGGTCTTTGCACCTGCCAGTTGCTCTTCACATGAATCTTTATATTCTTAGCGGCTGACAAGGAGCTTGGCGTCACTTCCTCAAAGAAGCCTTCCTTGATCACTCTGTCTGAAGGTCCATTCACGCCCGCCTGATGGGGGTCATATCACACTGCTTCACTTCCCAACGCTCATCAACATCCGCATGTTCTCGATTATGTATTTGGTTTTCTGTTATCTTTCTTGCTAAGATGTAGGCTTCAAGAAAGTTGCATTTTCCACTATTTACCACTGTTTTTATTCCTGGTGTATTTACCTCTATGTCAGCACTTGGAATAGTTCCTGGCACATAGTAGGGGCTCTAAAAACAATTAAGGCAATGAGTAAATTGTCTTATTTAAGAACTGATGCCATGATTCCCACTGTACAGATTGAAGCTGAGAATTTAAGAGGTAATTTTCCTCGTGTTTCGTAGTTGGAACGCTCAGGATGAAGTCGAGGCAAGATGGCAAAGGTTAATTTCTTCAGCACTTTAAAAGTAGAACTTGCCTGAATCCAGCATTTTTAGTATCATCTCTTTTTAAACTAGTAATATGCATGTTTATATATCTGCAATATTCAAGGAGTTATTCAAAATCAACAGGGGAAAAGGTGGCAATGGCAATGTATATGGGCAAATATAAATGGCCCTCAAAGATGAAGTTTAACTGCTAGTTACTAGTAAAGATGAAATTTACTAGTGAACAAGAAAAGTAAATATTAAAAGAAAGGAATATGGGGGCGGGGGGAATTGCCCCTACAAACTAGGCAGAAGTGTAAAAGAATGAAATACAAAGCGGTGACAAGGAGAGGGGGCTGGAGAACTCATAAATTTTGAAACATCTATTGATAATGTCTAGTATTATCTCTTTAAATTACTTCTGTCAACTTCCCGACCCTTTTCTTGTCCTCATCTACCTCCTTCGTATCATCACTTCCTCTCACAGTCAAAACTCTGAACTGGTGTCTTCCACTTTCTTTATGCTTTTTTCTTGAGTATAGATCTTGATCCCACCTGAAGAATCAATAAGTAAATTAAGAAAATAAAACCATGGACCACCAAAAAGCAGAGAGACAGGGTTTATTAGGGAAAAGTTAAAGTCTTGGTTTAGTAACCCAAAAGGGGTTTAGAAACCAAAGTCTGAGAAGTCAGAGTACAATATTTGGCCTGAATTATCTGATTGGCAGCCCACATTCATCAAGGCAACCAAACAATAGATATATTTTTTTCTTTACTTTCCTTTAAGTTATTGTCAACTTATTCCTGGAGTAGCAAACTGTAAGAATGCTCCACCTGATTCATTTGCTATGCCTCTGGGATGACTATGAAAAGATAATCTGGTGTCTACACTTCCTGGAATAAGACAAGAACCTCATATGTTTTCCATGATCAAAGGGTTTAGCAAAGGTCAAGTTACTTCCCTTGCTTCAAACTTCAAAAGCAAAAAAAAAAAAAATCTAGATACTTTGGTAAATTATTCAATAGCTTTCACTTTATATAATATCAAAACCAAATTGGGTATGGGGAAAATCCAGTATTTCCATTCTATCACTCAGCTCAAGTCAGAATTGGTGCTACACTTTTGTTAACCACCTTTTCAAGACAATGGTAATACATCACTTTTGCATTATTAACATGGCATCAATATCCATAGTTAAGACCAATTAATCAAAGATGTCTTTTTGCTTTTCATAAGTGATAGTCTTAGATCTCGCTAAAGACACGGAAGTGGCTCAGGGTACAATGGCTCACTCTTGGAGCTAAATCAGGTGGATGTGGATTAACGCCCATCTCACACAAATCACCTCTAGGCACTACCTCCTCAGTCTTGGTGTGAGTTGCCCATCACCAGGCAGCCATGTGCAAGTGCCCCTGCTTTTTAAACTGACCCTTAGGAAGGCTGAAAAAATAAACCTAGAATCAGATAGATTCAGTCTGAAATCACAACCCTGGATTTCCCTGTTGGTCCAGTGGGAAGACTCCATGCTCTCAATGCAGGGGGCGCAGGTCCAATACCTGGTCAGGGAAATAAGATTCCCACATGCCATGTGGCATGGCTAAAAAAAATAATAAAAATTTGAAAAAAGAAATCGCAACGCTTACCCCCCAACTCCCACTCTTTATGAGGGGTGACCTTAAAAACTTACTGTAAAAGATCACCAAAAACAGTGGAGGATTTGTTTGTGTGTGGGGTGTGTGTGTGTGTGTGTTTAAAATTCCTCTCCAAGTAAATATTTTATTTCCAGTTTAAATCATAAACAAACCGAAACAAATTGATACTGTTGGCTAGCTTCTCCGTACATCTATCACCTTGATTAATTAAATATCTAATAATAATCTATACAACTCAATGGAAGCCCCAAAATTTCCATAACCAAAAGCCTGCTGAAGAAACCTGGTTGGAATGGGGGCCTAAATGTAGCCTGGCAAGAATAGAATTTTTATTTAAATAATGTACTATATGTAGATTTTAAAGGAATAATTTATCATTTGTAAAAGACTGAGAACACAAATAATTATCTGTTGCGAGTTATACTATTACTTTAAGGAGACAGCTTATGAAGAATATGGAAGATTTAGGGACTTCCTTGGTGTGCAGTAGTTAAGACTCCATGCTCCCACTGAAGGTGGCTTGGGTTCAATCCCTAGCCCAGGAAGCAAGATCCCGAATGCCATAAGGTAGAACCAAAAAAAAAAAAAAAAGAATTTGAAAGATGTAAAACCTTATCCCTAAGCTGCACCGCCACATGCAGATCACACACTACACAAGGAAAGCCATGGAATATGGCATTCCCAACTCACAGTAGAGGGAAAACACTCACAAAATATTGATTAATGAATACATGAATGAATAAATAGGGTTTGCTAGTCTGGTAAAATGAAATACTCATAAAGGTTTAGGTGAAGGGTATTGGTAACTGGTTTTTATTTCCTTATGTATTTTATTGATTTCTGCATTTCTCAAGTTGTCTAGAATAAAGATGGTTCATCTGCAGAAAAAAATGGGAAATGCAGTTTTATAGACAGCATGTGACTGAAAGAGAGGAACAGCAGGAAAGAAAGAAAAAATATTAGCAAGGAGTTTCAGAATTTTTTTTCTTTTGTCTATTTTTTGAAATTTTCTATCACATAGAAATTTTACTATGAATAATTCACTTAAGGAGCAGCAATAACAAAAGGGCAATGCAAATCTTGTCTATGACTTAAGTCCAACCATAATAATGTTGGACCATTCAACTCTCTGGTAAATGAGTAGAGACCTGCTGAAAACCTACCAGAGCTCACCAGCAGCGGTGAGAAACAGCCAGAGAAACAGACCTCTGGGTCAGAAGTGGACCTACCCAAGTGTGAAAGGCGCAGAAGACCAGGGGAAGTCCAGGAAGGCTGCCCAGAGGAGGTGACCTTTGAACTAAATTTTGAAGAGCAATTATACTTTCCCCAATTTAAAAACATTATGGAGGGAAGAAAGCACAGTGGGGGAGAGCTGCAACAGCTTGCAGGCAGGAAAACACTGTATTTTAGGAAAATGGAAGTGACAAGAGTATACAGTACATGTCACAAGGTGGCCCTAGATGCAGCTGGAGAAATCTAGAGGGATTCCCCTAGAACCGTGCGTGCTGTGCTAACTGCTTTCATTTTTCCTAAACGCACGAAGAACAGAGGAGGGTGCTTGTGTGTTAGTCACTCAGGCATGTCCAAGACTTTGTGAGCCCATGGACTGTAGCCTGCCAGGCTCTTCTGTCCATGGGATTCTCCAGGCAAGAATACTCAAGTGGGTTGCCAGTTCCTTCTTCAGGGGATCTTCCTGACTCAGGGATCGATCCCTGGTCGCCCACATTACAGGCAGATACTTTACCACCTGAGCCACCACGGAAGCCAATTAGGGACTTAATTCGTTTGCTTTACTCGCCATGGTGTCTTGAGAACATTTTAAACTTCTGTTGATTGTTCTATTTATCTTTTGCTCCACCAGTTAGTAAGAAGTTTGCACAAACAAATGAGAATTAACATATAATAATGTTAGACTGTACAACAGTCCAATCAGTGTTTCTAAAGTTTCCATTGGCTACCTGAGAAATAACAAAAACTCACAATCTCAAAGGAAGCTTGCTACAAGAGCTCTCAGTCACAAAATGGGTGTTACAGCAGTATCAACACAAAACAGATCTGATGATGGCTAGTACTGCCCAATCTAAAATTTGACAAAAGTGAAAAATTGTATCACGCAAATTACATTTTATGTGACTTTGAAATGTGAAAAAAGAAAGAAAGAAATCAACAGTGTCTAAAACTGCACACAGGAAATTGTTGTTTCTGGCTACATAGAACAATTAAAGCCTTTTGGGGGAATTTAGATCTGCACTGCTCGACAGGAAAAATTACACTTGGAAAAATAATAGGGCCTCCCTGGTGGCTCAGATGGTAAAGAATCCGCCTGCAATGCAGAAGACTTTGGGTCTATCCCTGGGTTGGGAAGATCCCCTGGAGGAGGGCATGGCAACCTACTCCAGTATTCTTGCCTGGAGAATCCCATGGACAGGGGAGCCTGGTGGGCTACAGTCTGTGGGGTCGCAAAGAGTCAGATACAACTGAGCGACTAAGCACGTATATTGCTTGACAAGAAAAATTACACTTAGAAAAACAATAGCCATAAAAGAAAAATTCCTACAGGCATAAACTATAATCAGTAAATATGATGTGAATAAAAATCAATTCATGAATTTAATAACAATTGTAAGAGCTACATGAAAACTGATGCTGTTGAACTTCAGTTCAGTAAAATAAAAATGGAAAGACTGATAATGATTCAATTAAGTTATATAAAAAATACAGAATTAAATTGGCTTA
The DNA here is from genome assembly GCA_006410635.1 of Cephalophus harveyi. Lineage (NCBI taxonomy): Eukaryota > Metazoa > Chordata > Mammalia > Artiodactyla > Bovidae > Cephalophus > Cephalophus harveyi. Next base: position 271,385 of record SJYT01003455.1, on the reverse strand, counting down.
ATGGAGGGGGATTTTTGTGTGAAATCTGTTTTCAAGGAAAGCTCAAAAATGTTGGTATATTCTAATTTAATGTTTATATTCGTAAATGTTGAGTCAAAACACTCCTGAGATCAAAATCACAGGATCGATATGTTCTCTATCCCTCTGGGAGGCACTGAAGAAGGCATGAGCAAAGGTGAGTTTTGCCTTTTACAAAGATAGTCCTAGTGGGATCTGAGGAGAAGCAAGGTTTCAGACTATGGTTATACTAAGAAATAAGACTCTGGAGCAGAGTTGTGATACAGGATGGATCTATAAATCAAGAAGTAGAATCCAGAGGAGTTTGCAAACCTCTAAACCAGGGGATACGAAATTTAAAATATTCAAAGATTCCTAAGGGTTTATTCCTCTGCCACACAGACTCCAACTTCATCTTCTCAGACTCTCCAAGGAAGAAGTGTGACTTGGACCCATATTCCAGTGGAGAAGAGCTGTGTGCTGACTGCATGGGATTATAAATGGAATTTTCAACTTTGCAGAGTGTCTCATTGTTTTTAAAGCATTTTGACAAGATTATCACTTTTCATGCCATGACAGTTTATAGATGAGCAAACTGTGGATCAGAAGTGGAAAATGATTGGACCCAGATGATACAATTCATAGAATTTGATTTCCAATGTATTTCTTATTCCACCTGCCATGGTCTTCTCCAACTTAGAATGGGTCCTGACTCACTTTCTATAATGCTTAATATGTCTCTTTTATCAGTAAATGAAGGATTGTTTTTTCTTTAAGTAGACAGATTTAAAATACAGTGACCACACTTTATTCCTTGATATTGCCCCTTTGATAATATCTCTTAACACCATCACTTATACATGTGTCTCTAACCCCTTTTCATGACTGTCGGGACATTTTTTTAACTGACAACAGAGAGATTCTTCTTATCCATCAGGGATTTTTGCTACGTGCCCTTGGCCAGCTGCTCATTTCCTAACACTAGGAAATGAGCAGGACATTGAGGTGCCCTCAGCCCTTAGGCTCTGCTCCAGAAGATCACTTTTTCAGGGGGTGGATGAATTTCCTCCAGTCAATCACATTTTGTTTGAAAGTAAATTTTTAAATATATGAATGACAATTGTTTTCATTTAGATATCATGACACGTAGTTACAACTTTATCACACCTGCAATACACTTACAGGAGAAACTGAAGTTTTAGTAAGGCAAATTCTTTTCACTTCAGATACGTGGGTCTCATTTTCAACAGGAAACGAATGTTTAGTTTTCAACACTGTATAACTATGCACCATAAAAGATGTTAACGTTTGCTTCAGTTTGGGTCATCAGTAAAGAACCTAATAAAAGCATTGACAATCTTCCTGATTATCTTTTCAAAAATGGATCAGCGGAAGATGCAGTGTGGGATGTGAACAATTCTTGAGGACTTCACCAACACTGACTTTCTGTTTACTTATGTTTGTCCCAGCTGAAAGAGTAGGAAGCTTTTCGTTTATTTTTTCTTGTTTCTGTTGTTATATCTGAACATATAATATTCTGCTTACGAGAGCCATTCCCCAAACTCTTGAGAGACTGAAATTTAAGTAATATATTGATATATATATTTAAAGGTTAAAGGAATGCATATTAAAGATTTTAGGAAATAATTAAATATTTTCCAATCTAAATATCAGTTGGGTTAGCTGTGCAAAAAAAAAACAACTAATAATTTCTATAATATTTACTTCCATGTGTTTCAGAAGTATGCAGAAATAGATATCACATGGTATTTTTAAATGAATAGCCTGCCATATTTTTTTTCTTTATGCTTCCATAAGACTACTATCTTTGTTTTTTTAATTGAAGTAGAGTTGATTTATAATATTGCTTTAGTTTCAGGTGTACAGCAAAGCGATTCAGTGATTTTTTTCAGATTATCTTTCATTATAAGTTATTTCAAGATATTGAATATAGTACCCTGTGCTATATAGTAACTCCTCATTGCTTATTAGACTACTACTAATATCTTTATGCTTGTAAACGTCATAGCATTAATTCTTTAGTGTTAGGCAGCTTTGATGTGGTTGGGTGCCTTATAATGAAAAAACTAGACAAGATTAAAATTAAGTTTAAACTGAGGTTAAGTTAAATTCCATTGTCTTCTCTCCTAACAGTTCTCATAAAGGTAGAGGAAGACTGACAACGACCAGAGAACTGTCCTGAAGACGAATTTCTTTCTCTGCACCATCGCCTTACACACACAGGGTCTGAAAACAAAACCTCGCAATGTTCACGCTAGACTTTCAGTCACAAATTTGATCAACCTGACTACAAATCTCTGCTCTTCACCTGCTCAGACCGAAATTCAGTGTCACATTAGCTAGGAAGAAGTGATGCTCAGACTCCTCCGGGCTTGCTGTGCACAGACGGTGAGGCTGACGGGGTGAGCTGGCTTCCATCCGCCCTCGGCAACAGCCCCCGTGCTCCCGGCCGAGTGCCGCCCACGCGGGTCCGCGGACAGGCCGGACAAGACCCCAGGTGCCGCGTACCCCTGCCACATGAGTCCCTCCCTTCCTAGCTCTTACTTTTTGCCCCAGAGACATCTGGATTTGAAGAACAAAACTGATCTATCAAACAAAATGGCTCTAACAAGAATGTCCAAAAGAGCAAGTCAAGAAAAATTTAGGAACAACATTCCTGAACATTGGATATTTAAGAAATTAGAGGCTCTTTCCAGATAAAAGGTAAAATGATATGAAAGAAGGAAATGGAAGTGGGGGGAGGCAACGCCTGTAAGGATTTAGATCTAAAATGATTTTATCTAATCTTGATAAAATTGTTCATTTTATCAAATAGCCTCCATCCTTCCACTTGGCCTCTGGCTAGTTTTTTCATCTTTTATTTCTCCTCCTTCTGTCTTTACTTTTTTCTCTTCTCCTCCCCCCACCCCCGCCTCATTTCTCTACTATTATAATCTGCAGGTATGCACCTCCCCCCCCACCCAAAAAAATGCCCATTACTTTTTCAGCACCTGGGAAGAAATCCAGCACAAAAAAGATGGTTCCTGCTTTCATGTGAGTCACACTGGCGAGCATGCTCTGATTGCCCACGAGTGATGCCAAGAGCCAAAGACTGGAGTTTCCTGTGGCCATGTGTGGATGCGAGAGTTGGACTGTGAAGAAGGCTGAGCACTGAAGAATTGATGCGTTTGAACTGTGGTGTTGGAGAAGACTCTTGAGAGTCCCTTGGACCGCAAGGAGATCCAGTCCATTCTGAAGGAGATCAGCCCTGGGTGTTCTTTGGAAGGAATGATGCTAAAACTGAAACTCCAGTACTTTGGCCACCTCATGTGAAGAGTTGACTCATTGGAAAAGACTCTGATGCTGGGAGGGATTGGGGGCAGGAGGAGAAGGGGACGACAGAGGATGAGATGGCTGGATGGCATCACCAACTCGATGGACGTGAGTTTGAGTGAATTCTAGGAGCTGGAGGTGGACAGGGAGGCCTGGTGTGCTGCAATTCATGGGGTCGCAAAGAGTCGGACAGGACTGAACGACTGAATGACTGAACTGAACTGAATGCCAAGAGCAACAAATTGAAACAGTATGTGAAACACTGTTTCATTTTTTTTATACAAGGAAGGGTGATAAAATGTATAGAATCACGGTGGAGATATTTTGTGGCAAGAGTGATGACAGAGACTTTTGGAGGGGAAATAGGGTTTGCACGGTACCTAAAGCTCTGGAGCAAGTGTAGAGAAGCAGGTGTTGAAACTGCCTCCTGCTATTTCAGTCCATCTTAAAAGGAAAGACTATCCCGGCCCAGTTCCTGTCTCCCTGAGGATGCTCCGGCAGTGAGTTTAGAATGCAAACCAAGGCGATGAGATGTCCGAGGGTGTTTTCCTCTTTCATTTTATATTTTTAAAGCTGTAGGGTGTGAAAAGAAATGGACAGATGAGGAGATCGTTACAATATGAGTGTGAAAAGTGATAGAGAGAAAGGGATGGCAATGGAGATGAAGAGGGGAAAGATTTTAGACATCTTTGTAAAGTAAAATGATAGGACTTGGGGACCATTCAAATATACATATTTCAGACTTTCCCTTTTGCAAAAACGCAAGGCAACGAAACAAGATTCCATTTAGGCAAGGAGGTAGGTTTACCCGTGTAAGGGGTGAATCTGGAGACAGAGAATCAGGACCATTAGTACATAGCAGGTGATGATAAGGAGTTTCAGTTCAGTTCAGTCACTCAGTCGTGTCCGACTCTTTGCGACCCCATGAATCGCAGCACGCCAGTCCTCCCTGTCCATCACCAACTCCCAGAGTCCACTCAATGAGAACAAAACTGGCTGAAGATTGAGGCCTGTAGAACCACAACATTAAAAGTAGACAAATATGGAGAACCAGTAGACAGATGAGAAACCAATAGATACTCATATATATATGTCTGTATGTGTGATGAAATACCTAGCACATATTGCATATATAGCCCACAACGTATAACTAGCCTGTTCATGTGTGTGTGTGTGTGGACATGTAGAAGCATCTATATTCTTACAGAAGTTAACCATCACTGGCAAAAGGACACCACGTAGCCCAGAACACAGCAAAGACCTAGCTCAGTATCGAGTGCACTGACCCTGTGCTCCGTCTCGTGGAGCAAGGGTAGAAACGGCAGCAGACCCCTAGCCTCACCTCACCTTCCCCTCACCAAACGCGTTTCAAATCCTAGCAACAAGAAGCATCCCAGGCAGATGTGTATTAGGAAAAATACTTTCCAAAAACTCAGTACATCTTCATCCCCACACCCCCAAAACTCTACATTGTATTTAGACCTTACTAGGATTACCGATCCAATTCCATTCACAGTTAGACTGAATTCCCGCAAGTGTCCAAGGCAAAGTATGCGTTTGTAACATAAGCTATTTATTTTCTGTCGATGGAAAAATGAAAAACTATGCCCAGGAAACAACTCTTAGCCGTTATGACTCATAACACACATAATTCCTACATTCATAGCTGTGACGGTACAAAGCTGTAACCTGGCCATACTTTGTTCAAGCCAGAGATCACTCATCTCTACCTGCATTCTTGAAACCATCTCTCTCCCCGTGAATTATTTAGAAAATTTAAACAAAATGTTGGTTTCCTGTTATCTCAGCAAAGAGGCACAGAGCAAAGAGATTACTGACTTTTATGTAAAACTCAACCCAGCATTGTGACTGCTCTGGGAAAGTTGAACTTTGCCAACATTTGCATTTTAGAGATTAAATAACATATCCAAGTTGTGCATCAATTTATCCATTGATGTCTCTCTCCATTTGGCTCTATTTCTTTATGTGTTTAGAATACACAATATAAATTTGATGTCCAATATTTCTTATAAACATTAAACTCAATTTAACACCTTCAAATAAAACATATACTCCAGCTCACAGCTTGCTAATAAAATATATCATTGAAAGAACTAATAATTTCCCAAATAATGCAGTGAATCACAAAATCTCTATTGGGACTTCAAAGTATGATAAACAAGATTTGCACACCTAGATAATTGTATCTATATTTTTTCCTCCAAAATGAGTATATGTTACAGGAAGACTAGAAAAATGTTTGCCCTTAGTGTTTCTCTGAGCAGTTCAGGTTAAACTTGGTCTTTCAAAATAAATCTTTGTACACCTATCCATTTATCTATGGTACAAACTATTCAGCAAAATTGCTTTAAAGGTTTCTAGATCATTTTATACTCTCATGTTGAATATAAATTCAAAGGTGTTTCTTGGAGTAAAAAGCCTTAATAGGCGAAGTTGAAATTGTTATGAGTTTGCTCTATGGCCTACAAAATATCTCATTTAGAAAGTTGTGCAACAGTTTCTGAGTGAAAATTTTAATGGAAATTTACTCTGATGTGATAATACACATATTACCTTATAAAAATTACTATTCCTTATAATACTTTAATTGTGATAACCAGCTTCATAGGAATGGTAACTTAATAAACATTTCCTGTACTAAGGCAAAATGCCATACCTACATAAGAAATATTTAATCCATTTTTGCAGTTAAAGAAAAAAATATATATATACACACTACTTTCTACTGTCTTTAATTTCACAGAATATAAATTAACAGTGTAGCATGTTCAAAAGAGAACTTCTGTCCTGCCTTTTAGAGAAAAGGAGAGTGGAGGAAAATTTTTTTAAAGGCATTGCAAAGTGAATTACAATAAGCAAGATTTTTTTTAATATGTTTCCCATTTTTTAACTTACTCAGAAATCTGCAAAAATATCATTTCAAATATCCTTTCAATAATAATTTTTTAAAAAAGCTTTTCAATCCTCCACCGTAAGAAGTCATACTAAATGTCAACCAAAATGTACTCATGACCCACACTGGAACCGTTCGAGAAATGTCCACTAAGTGGGCCAGAAGTGTGCAAAGATCTTAAAGCTGAATAGATGCAGGAGCTCCAGTCAGTTACATTTTCCTATAGAATGCATCATTTGCATGATTCTTAAGAGTTTAAGTATTTTTATCTCGTCAAGGCTGTAAGATTTACCCAGCACCCAGGAAGGGCGGTGGCCCCGCAAGAGTATTCAGAGGAAATAATCATTCAAAGGATTGTAAGGAACAAAAACCTTGATTTAAAATACATTTTGAGATAAAAATTTTGCAAAAAGTTACTCTTTAATGTCATATCCAAATTTGCTTTTTTTTTTTTAAGTATCATACACTTAAGTATTCAATAAAATATTTTGGCCATAATCAAAATTTGAGGAAGCAAATCCCCGGTCCGAAAAAAAAAAGGAGTGGTTTGTGTGCAAACAAAGCCATATTATGATTTTTACAAATGCAGTTTTTGTTAAAAAAGACCAAAATTTAGTTTTTTGGTCATTCAGATATCTTCAGACTTTCAACACTGCTGTGGTAATATCCTTGAACAGTTTGTAAACCAAGATACAGAGAGACAATGTTTGCCTTTGGAATCGTGATTTTGGGGCCAAACATGTATGCCTTTTTAAACAGAAACAATGTATTCCATCCCCCAGGGAGCCATGTCTCTCCGAGGGACAATGACCTTGACCGTTTTACAGAAGGCTTCCTCACCTCCAGTCACCAACACTTCACTTGCTTTTATGTCTATTTCAAACCAGTGTCCTTATACACACACACACAGAGACACATAAATAACTAAGGAAATATGAATTTCCTTGTGCTTACCTGCAACAAACACTGCACTGTCCAGGAAGGCAAAGCCAAATGCCAGAAGTTTAAGCCACAGATACATGGTCATATCTGGAAATCAGCCAAACTCCCGAGAGACAGCATGCGTCCTTCTGAAAGGCAAAATAATGGTTATCTCCGAACCAATGTTTCTCTGTTAAGGCCGAATCAAGAAGGAAAGAAGTGAATGCGTACTCCTCAACTGGTGTCTTATCAGACAGGGGCGATTTCCTCCTGCTGCCCTGAGAGCAAACCACTTGCTGAGAGGCAGTGATGTCAGATTCGGTTTTACTAACTTCTCCAAAATGGTCCTCTTTGCAGGAAGTCAAGAAAGTTGTTCAAAGTCACTGCCAAAGCCTCTTACTTCCTTAATTCAAGTAATTAGACTGAGTTACTAGGCCTCTCAATAGATTTTCCCTCAAGAAAGATGCATTTTTTTGTATCCAAATATTCCCGGGCAGTATTCTCGATAACTAGAAAATGACATGCCCCACCCCCCAAAATCCATTACATTCTTACCTAAACAATGATAAAACAGTCAGCATAGGTATAAAAAAAAGGAGGACTGGCAAGATGATATGCTAATTGAACTAATGAAGAAAAAACAAGTGTATTTGTCTTAAAATGACCAAATGAATGAAAAAGCAACTACCTCTCTGGTTATTTTCGACAACCAGAATCTTGTACCATGAGGGCATTCAGAACCCAGCAATATGACAATTCGAGTATCCAGCCACTTTCTATGCAAAGCACTTTCAGAAAGCTTAATAGGCTTGCCCCAAATCTTTCACAGATATTCTTGCAGGGCTGGGAATGGGATCAGAAACTCACTTCTCCTGCAGTAAATCATGCTTCAATAAAGGAGTGCCTCTGTGACCTGAGATATTCTTGGTGTTGCTGATGAGGGAAAGAAGAGACATTCAATCAAGAGCTGTTTTTTTACAAAAGTTAACCTTTTATTCCCCCTCAGCCATACTGTCTCAACCTTTCTGATTAAATGACAGCAAATAAATACACAGCGTCCTTTGTGATTTTGGTGGTGCTCTCAGTAAGTCCATTAATCAGGAAAACGTGTGCGAGAAGGAAGCCTCTATGACATCAGCAGTATAGGACTGCCCTGGTTGGTGGTCCAGTGGCTAAGACTCTGAGCTTCCAATGCAGGGGGCCCGCGTTCAATCCCTGGTCAGGGAACTAGACCCCACGTGCTGCAATTAAAACATCTCGCACTCTGCAACAAAAGAACCCATGTGCCGCAACGAGGACCCAGCAAAGTCAAATAAACCAATAAATAACAAACATTTTTTAAGAAGTCAGCAATACAGCAGGGTGAATTGGTCTCATCATCACAGAACCTGCAGGCATGCTTTAATAAAAACCCCTACTGTACACATAGGCAAGGCATCGTGCTCTGAACTACAGATCAAGTGGAAGGGTCTTGGAGACAGACCCCTTGCAATGATCTGGCTAGGAAGTGCTAGAGCAGGGTTCTTATGTTGACGTGTATAAACCTTTTGATGTTTGCAAACTTATTTGTTTTTCTCTTACTTTAGCTGCTAGGAACTACAGAACCCAGTTTGCACACCCACACACCCCAACTTGGTACAAATGAAAATAATTCCACCCCTTAATTTCTGAACAGTAGGTAACATTCTGATGAGATTCTCGTTATTATTATGATTTTAAATGATGGTTGTTATAGTAGCTGACACTACTGTACTCTTACCACATCCAGGAAAATGCTTAGCCCTTTAATCATATAATGCAATTTGTACAGACTTGGAGATAAATAATTCTTCATCTTATCTGTAAAGTTCAGAGAGGTTAGGCGATTTGTCTGAAGTCTCACAGCTGGGACGTAAGCAAGCTACGTTTTGAACCTAACCTCAAGTTTCATCTTACTTTCCTTATTTGCTTTACTATTTTTTTTTTCATTTTTCTCATCTCCTTCTCCAATCTTTTTTACTTTGTACTTTTCTAATTTTTAATCTCAGAAAGATAGAACTTGATGGCATACAGATACTATTCTCTTTTTACAAACGTGTTTTTTAATTAAGCATCCGTGCACGTCAACACTATTGTTTAGGAGTTAGGCCTAAAGAGAAGCATTGATCTATGTCAGAGGTCACGAATTTTAGTTCTTCTCACCTCACCGTGTTTCTTAAGACACATTTGCAATGGAAATCTATCTGGAGATTAGCTGTATCTTTAAGCAAATATCTGTGTTCTGTTAGCTCACTCTTAGGGTAGGCTATTTGGAAAACTAAAAGCCAGGGAAGAACTGTGTGACATGCCATTTTTAAAAAGGGAGTTAAGACAATCTACTTTGAATAAGCTGAAGAGAGGGGATTAGAAGCCTTTAAGAGACATTTTTAAAAGGGCTTTGCAGATTATAACTTTGGAGGAATAGCAAGAAATCAGGAGATTTAATTTCATTTCAGGCAAGTGGGCAGAGAGTCCACCCAAGTAACGCTGAAGTTAATTAGCAACAAATGAGGTGGATGGTGCTTTTATTTTAAGTGTTAAAATTGAGTTTGGTGTCAGCAAGAAACAGCAGACTTTGAGGGAGCAAAATGTATAAGGGATGCTGCTGCTGCTGAGTCGCTTCAGTCGTGTCCAACTCTGTGCGACCCCATAGACGGCAGCCCACCAGGCTCCGCCGTCCGTGGGATTCTCCAGGCAAGAACGCTGGAGTGGGTTGCCATTTCCTTCTCCAATGCATGAAAGTGAAAAGTGAAAGTGAAGTTGTTCAGTCGTGTCCAACTCTTTGCGACTCCATGGACTGCAGCCCACCAGGCTCCTCCATCCATGGGATTTTCCAGGCAGGAGCACTGGAGTGGGGTGCCATCACCTTCTCCGATAAGGGATACTAGAAAGGTATAAAGAAATAGGGCCTCATATAGAAAGACAGCACTGGGTAAACAGTATACAGTTCAAGTGCTCTCAGCGACTTTCCTGGTTGCTGGGGACACAAGTTCTGTACCTCATCAGGGAACTAAGATCCCACATGCCATGCCAAAAGTTTTATTTTTAAATATTAATTAAAAAAAATTTTTTTTTAAGCCAGACATGAAGAAGAAAAAAAAAAAGATCTGGCTCAGAAGGTGATAGTCAAACCCTGCCAGACTCGTAGGTTCTAAGCCACTTATCACTTTATCCTTAGAGACACAGGAGCTGTTGGGGTGAGTGAAGAACTGTTCCAAGTCTCCTTGCTGACGATCCCTGCATCCACGATCTGATCCCTGCACTCACTTCCCTGTCCTCATCTCACGTGATACAGCACCATCAAGCTGTCAGCCTCTCCACCAAGCCTTGTCTCTGGTCAGCTTCCAAAGCACCATTTTCTACTAATTTTCCCTGACCCTCACTGGCTCATCCGTAGCAGCTGTCATGAGAGGTCCTTCCTGTCCCTGACACAGGACAAGCTCAGGCCAGGCCCGCTTCACTCTTCCTGGACCTCAGAACCCTAGCTCTCCTGGCGATTCTCGGTAACCTGGCCCATGGATCTGCAAACATCACTGCTAACTATGCAAAAGCTTCAGTACTGATATGCAAAAGAAAAGATTCTGCCTAGTGGCCAAGAAACAGGGTAAACTCCTAGTTCAAGCAACGACTCGATCTCCTTATTATGGAGCTAATAATTCTACCTAGCGTTGCTGTGAGAATTGAATTAATGAAATAAGCATTCCGTTAATGGTGTGAACATACGAGGTTACACTTAAAAGCATACACAATGGAGCATGCATCCTGTCCCTCCTTCCAGCCCCAACCAAAAAAGGAGAGCCCCAGAGGAGGGAGGAGGAACACCCTGAGGACCTCACCTCTCCAGAACCTTCTACACCTCCTCCTGGCAACATCTGTGGACACAGAAGGAGAGGAGGTGAAAGAGCTATGCTGACTGAGGTTCAGCTCAGCTGGATGGACCTCTTTTTTACCCCAACGTAGCTAGGCAGTTGGGGTACCTTCCCTATTAATGTTAACAGATGGAAATGAAGGCTCAATATGCTTTCTTTAATTGGTTTAAAGACACTGTGGATGGCAAGATGCATTCTGATTCCAGCCAGATCAAAGTGCTTTATAAGCTATGTGTCTCAGAATCAATGAAATACATTGAAAGAGATGACCCATGGCAGGAGGGTGATACAATTATTTTAATGAGCTCAGACTGTTTAGTAAACCAGTAATGTATTAAAAAAAAACGATCCAGGCAGTGAGTTCTGACAGGTTTCCAAATCGGCCTCAGTAAGAAAGTCTTGTAGCTTTTCACAAATTCAGAGAATATTCCACTCTGGCCAGTTGGTCTATGGATCCCACGTTGTCCTTATTCTATAATAAAGGGGCCTGGATATGAGTGCTCTGCTTCAGTAAGATGACTGATGACAAGCCACGTTTAACATTGGTTGGTTCCTTTCAAGTCTCCAGGATGCGATTTCTCTCTCTCTATCTGTGTGTCTGTCTCTCTCTCTCTCTCTTTCCATCTCTTACTACACCAGCTCCTGGCAATGGATGACTTCCTTTTCTGGGCTATTCCAATTACCTAACTAGATGCATAATATGAGAAGAATTGGCTTCCAAATGCTTTGAGGAATAGAATGTTGGAATCATGATGGTGTAAAAGAGAGGACTCTGCACACTCTACTGTGTATGCCTCAACTGTAACCTAACGTGTTCACTCTAAGCCTTGTACTGAATGCTCACTCGACTGATTTAGTTTCTCGGAGGCTCAGACAGTAAAGAGTGCCTGCAAGCCAGGAGACTCGGCTTCCATCCCTGGGTCAGGAAGATCCCCATGAGAAGGAAATGGCAACCCACCCCAGTATTCTTGCCTGGAGAATCCTATGGAGGATCCTAGTGAGGTCACAAAGAGTCGGACACGGCTGAGTGGCTAACACACAGTTTTCACAACCCTAAGTGTTGTGACTTGCCCAACAAGATAGAAAATAAAAAACCAAAAGACGCTGCACATGGCTCCATCTGAGCTGCCACTGATGCCCCCTTCATACCGTGTCTACACAGCTGGGGTCCTGCCCCCCGGTGTCCACGGGTTTTCCTTTGTGGGACTTTTCCTATCGCGTGTCGTAACATGCTCAAACTCCTTATCACCAGCTTAATAGCTTAGTAGCTCTTATAGTTTGAAAATATTGTTAAATAGTCATCTGCATTTTACTTACATTTTCACAAAAAAATTTCTAGAAGTTCATGCTGCATTTACAATAGATTACCAACAAGTACCTACTGTATAGCACAAGGAATTTGGCTCAATATTCTGTAATACTTAAAGAGGGAAAAGAACTTGAAAAAGAATGGATACTTATATGAATCACTTGAAATTACTGAAGTTAACTTGAATTAACTGAATTAATGTGAAATTAACTGAATCACTTGAAATTAACACAACATTATTAATCAGCTATACTCCAACATGAGATGGAAAATGTTTTTAAAAGTCCATATTTTAACCACAGAGTGGTCTGACAGCCCTGTGAAGCAGTAGGATAGTATCAAAAAATACATCAGTAGACAATGCCATAAATGTTACAAAAACACAAGTTTCAAGTTAAAATTTATGAATCCAGCATTAATTAGTCCACATAAATAACCAATGATTTAAAAAAAATCCATCAAAAAGTTCACAGTAAATCTCAAAATGTCAAAAATATGGACATGCCAGTGTTCCAAGTTTGTTACACAGAATCACAAGGGAAATAGTGTTAGAGTGGCGACGGATTGGACCCCGTGAACCAAGGCCAAGAATGTGAGAGAAGGTGCACATTTCGTGTAATGTGCCCTAGAGCTTCAGTCTCCTGGAAGTCTCAACTTAAACATGCCCTTGGCACCATAAAGACATTGCATATTGCTTTGGCCAACTTGTCAAACACATTATAGAACAAAACAACAAGGAATACCACAGGAAACTGTACTCAGTGTATTGTAATAACCTGTAGGGGAAAAGAATCTGATAAAGAATATATATCTAGTTGCATATGTATAGTATTCCCAGGTGGCACAGTGGTAAAGAATCTGCCTGCCAATATCAGATACACAAAAAGATAGGGGTTTGATCCTTGGGTCAAGAAGATCTGCTGGAGAAGAGAACAGCAACCACTCTGGTATTCTTGCCTGGGAAATCCCACAGAGGAGCCTGGCGGGCTACGATCCATAGGGGCACAAAGAGTTGGACACAACTAAGCAAGCACACACACGCGTGCACAAACACACACACATATATGTATACTTGAATCACTCTGCTATATACCTGAAATTAACACAACATTGTGTATCAGCGATATGCTAATAAAAACTAATTAATTAAAAAAGATTCATTCTCCATTCTGATTTATTTAAATTTGACATGTAAGCTTTGATTGTGCTGGTTTCAATTGGACATGATTTCGAAGATGCCCTTAGGTTGATAATGTGAGATATAACGTGTTTGTTTGTTTGTTTTTTGGCCAAGTTGTCCAGCGTGGGGATCTTAGTTTCATAGCCAGGAATCGAACCTGTGCCCCCTGCAGTAAAAGCACAGAATCTTAACCATTGGACAGCCAGGCACATCTCATCGCATTCTGTTTTGAGGGTGATGAACTCCTGTATGATTTTTTATTTTGGAAAACATAATTTTTCATAAAACTTTTTATTTGCTTGAATAGGGCCCAGTGGTGGAGACGCCTGAGGCCACCTCCTCTGAGGAGCCCTCTGGTCCAGCCCTCCCCACAGCCCTGCAGCACAGCACACTCATGGAACACCAGCGCCTGGACCGCTTCACGCCAAGAGTCCTCTGGGGCACGTTGCTCGGGAGGAGCCAGGGCAGTGCTGCGGATACCTAAATCCCACGTGCTTCTTGCAAACCGATGAGCTGAAAGCCAGGTAGCTGCAAGTCTGCCTCACTCGAAGCCTCACAGGTGCTGCTTCTGAGAGTTAGAAGGGTGAGAAAACCTGCCACTTGGGTCACTGAGTCGTGCAGGGTACTTTCTAGTGCAAACGTGATTTCTGAGAAGCCAGCTTTCTCTGCGGACAAAGGAAAGACACAAGGGTGGGTGGTGTGACTTTCTGAGCCGGTGTGTTTTAAGAGAGCCAGGCCAGCTTTCCCTGCGGGCTGGCCTTGCTCGATCCCTTCCTCTGAGTTCTGTCTGCTATACACTCACCCATGTCATTGGAACAGGGCTGTGTCCCAACACACACTGAGAGATCCTAGCAGAATAATGAGAACTCTGGCAGGACAGCCAGCCAGTACAGTAAGGTGCCTGACAGGTTCAGAAAGCTGACCGAGCGGATCGTCGGGGATCATCTGCAGGAGACAGCAGACAGCAAACTCATAACCGTCCTCCCCAAAACGCGCTTCTGTTCTGTATCTTCCCACCTCGGCTCGTGGCACTCCCAGCCATCCTGTTGTGAAAACAGAAACCTCGGTGTCATCCTCGAAACTCAGTTCCTCCAGTCCATCACTAACTCCTCTCCATGTGATCTCCTAAGTGTATCTTCCATTTCTTTCCATCAACCTCACCAGCCAGGGAACCACCACCTCGTGAAGATGCAATTAAGATGAGCTCTTCATGGCTCTGCCTGTTTCTGCTCTAACATTTCCTACTCCCCAATTCATTCTCTACTCTGTAATCAGCGAGGTCTTTTTGAAATGAAATTATATCTTAGGCACCTGCCCTCCATCCTGTCAATATTTTCACAGAATTTAGTGTTAAAAGAAAAATGCTTAAGAGGACCTTCAGTGGCTTTGCATGACCCAAATTTCTGCCTCTTCTACAACCCAATTTTTCACCATCTCTTCACCCCAGTGACACAGACATTGGCTCACACCTTCCTGTTTACCGTAGTTTCACCCAGGTAAGAGATTTTACATCTAATGTCCTCTTCTCCACCTGTCAACACTCTGAATCCTACAGGTAGGACCAAGCCCCCGTATCTTGGGGAGCATTCCTTTACGTCTCTGATAGACCGAATAACCTACCATTACCCTCCCAGTGTTTATTTCATCTTCACAGTCACATTGTTTGGGTAATTGTTTGATTAATTTCTTTCTCCACCACCAAACCAAATGTCCCATGAGGTCTGCACCTCCAGCGCGTGGGCAGAGGCGAACTCTCGTTAGCTGTTAAATGAATGAATGAGCACAGAAGTCTCTCCTGACGTTTCTGGACGGCCTAAGACTCTCAGGACTTCAGTGCAGCTCTGAGGCGAGGATTCAAGTTTCCACCCTTCCTGGTATAAAGTGGGTCACAGGTTAGATTTGAGTTACAGAAAAATAAAGAAGTGTGACAACCTGAGCATACCTGAATTAAAGTCACAGAATCATATCTGCTGTACAGACAGTCACCAGCTGATGATGGTTTGACTTGACCATTTTTTTGATCTTATGATGGTGCAAAAATGATATGCATTCATTAGAAATCATACCTCAGATACTGAATTTTGATCTTTTCCCAGGCCAACGATACATTATGTAATACTCTCTCTGAAGGCTGGGCTGTGGCAAACTTAGCTCCAATTCAGCCATGAGATCACGAAGGTAAACAAGTCATACACTCACAACCATTCGGCTTTTCACTTTCAGAACAGTATCCAGTCAATTACATGAGATGTTCAACACCTCACTATAAACTAGTTTTGTGTTAGATCACCTTGTCCCGCTGCAGGCTAGAATGCAAGTGTTCTGAGCACAGCGGAGGCAGGCTAGTCTAAGCTACGATGTTCAGTAGGTTTGATGTACGAAATGCATTTTGACTTGTGAAATTTTCAACTTACAGTGAGCTTATCAGGACGTAACCCCATCACAAGTGGAGGAAGATCTGTGCTTGCTGAGTAGGGCACACTTATTCTTCCTGTTTACCAAGACAAGTTCATTTTATGCTCTGTATCCAGGAAGAAACAAAAGAGCATGTAAAACCAAAATCATCTTCCAAAAGTTGTAGCTGTATTTTGACGGAAGTCCTTTTAACAGTAATAAGCCCTCCATTAAAGTGAAAGTGAAGTCGTTCAGTCTTGTCCAACTCTTTGCAACCCCATAGACAGTAGCCTACCAGGCTCCGCAGTCCATGGGATTTTCCAGGCAAGAATACTAGAATGGGCTGCCATTTCCTTCTCCAGGGGACCTTTCCAACCCAGGAATCGAACCCAGGTTCCTGCATGGCAGACAGACGCTTTACCGTTTGAGCCCTAGCAGTCCATTAGTTAGGGTTAATTCTTCCTGCTGGATCAAAGAGACCCTCAAATCTATAAAGGCTTTTTCAAACATGGTGAAAGCTCATTTCTGCCTCACAAGATGCTTCACATCTAGTGTCCCCAGGCTGGAAGTTGATCGTCCCCACACAGTGATTCAGGGACTAGGTCCTTTCCGTCTTGCTGCTTCACACTTCCCTGGCCTTGGAGTTGCCGGCGTTCAGTGGCAGAAGGCTAAAGACGGCGCGGATACGTCACACACAGCGCTTTGAGGCCTTGGCCTGGAAATCACGCTTTGCCTCCCACTCCACTGACCATGATTTGTAATGTTGTCAGAGCCAGATACGGTTGGGGAAGGGCAATGGGAAAATGTAGTCTCCAACTGCAGGCAACAATTCTACACTGTGGAAAAGAGAGTACATATAAGTTTGGGAGGACAGCTGGAGTTTTTCCAAAAATACCTTAGGTTTAGATAAGGGAAAAAAAAATGTTCAGGAGAACTTGGAAGTAGAAACAAGAGAGTGTTGGGGGAAAAAAAAATACTGCTGCGTGTAGAATACAGTGCAAATAAAAGCGAGTAAGATCTTACCCACGCCCTACAGGAGTTTGGGCTTCCCTGGCGGCTCAGATGGTAAAGAATCTGCCGGCAGTGCAGGAGACCCAGGGTCCATCCCTGGTCCAGGAAGGTCCCCTGGAGGAGGGCACGGCAACCCACTCTAGTATTCTTGCCTGAAAAATCCCATGGACAGAGGCTGGTGGGCTACAGCTCATGGGGTTGCAAAGAGTCAGACATGACTGAGTGACTGACACGCTTTCAAGCTAAACCCTTCAGGAGTTCAAGCCAGGGAGGAAAGCGCAAATGCCCAGTAACTATAACAGAAGATGCTGTGTGACATGAACCTGAACAAACATACGTGTGTACACGTGTGTGTGTTTGATTTTTTTTTTATGAATTTAAGATTTTCAAATGTTCAGGACATGCTTAGATCTTAAGGATTATCTTTATTTTCTTCAGATGATTGTCAAGCATTGGGTTTTGTGGCTGCCAAAGGTATATCATCTGTAAAAAGTTATTTATTAGATAACTGAGGAGAACCTACCATACCGCACAGGGAGCTCCCCTCGGTGCTCCGTGAGGTCCTAAAAAGAAGGAAATTCAAAAACCAGGTGATATATGTATACTTTTAGCTGATTCACTTTGCAGTACAGCAGAATCTAACACAGCACTGTAGAGCAACTATACTCTAATCTAAAATTAATTTTTAAAAAACTGTTACTTGTCTTATAGGAGAAGCATAGCAATTGTGACCCCTTATCACCTGTCAGATAACCTTGACACTTTATTTCTTTTTTCAAGGATTGAGGGTATATTTACCATGTAGGGGGCTTCCCTGGTGGCTCAGCTGGTAAAGAATCTGCCTGTAATGCAAGAGACCCTGGACTGATTCCAGGGTCAGGAAGGTCCCCTAGAGAAGGAATAGGCAACCCACTCCAGTATTCTTGGACCTCCCTGGTGGCTCAGATAAAGAATCTGCCTACAATGTGGGATACCTGGGTTTGATCCCTGGGCTGGGAAGATCCCTTGAAGAAGGGAACGGTAACCCACTTTAGTATTCTTGCCTTAGAGAATTCCATGGACAGAGTAGGCTACAGTCCATCGGGTCCCAAACAGTTGGACACAACTGCGTGACCTTCACTTTATTATGAAAGGTAGTAAATTTTCACAGAAAAAAAAAAAAAATCATTGTAAATTAAGCAAGATAAGAAAGGCAGCACGGTAGGGAATGAACTGGAGTGAAAATGGGGAAATACCACGAGCCTGGACAATTTTATGGAACAAGATCATGTTTCAAGAGCCAAGGGGGAGAGCCGTCTTTCATTAGTTACGTTTTCTCAAGCGCTGCCGATAGCAGTAACAGCAGTAGTAGCGGCTGTAACATGTTCACCAAAAGCTGTTCTCACATTAACATGAATTTTCTCACAGGGTCAGGGCACCAGTATGAGGCGTGTAGTATATGTCACCACATTCTCAGGCTCAGATGAGTAAAGAAACTTCCCCTCGTTTATTAACACTGTAAGAGACAGAACTTAAATTTGAACCCAGTTCTGAGTGTAAGCACTTCAACCCCACCCAATCTTCCAAAATTCTACACTAAAGGATTTTATTTGCAAGTTCACACAATTCTATGCAACTCAAATGGAAAAATCTCAGAATCAGGAAACGTTTCCAATCAAACCTACCTTCGTGTCTCTCAGAAGTAATAAACAGTGCAAACACGTGGATAACGCAGGTTTTCAGGGCTTGATGTCCAGTCTCTTGTATCCACCTTCTAAACATTGCAGGCCCTGCTCCTCCGCCACACTTTCTCCCAAGACAGTCTGATTGACTCCTGTGAATCAAGATGCCCTGGACTTCCATTGATTCAAATCTTCATCCGTATTTTCTACCCAAGGCCCAAACTTTACCTCTGTGCCCATTTCCCATTGCCTAATGTGACAAGATTGTGCTCCACTGACAAACGCGTGGACCCTGAACTCTCCATGCCCCCCCACATCCCACCCTCCTGCCCCCATGTACAGCCCTGCCCCAGTGAAGGCACCGCGACCCACCCAGCTACTCAGGCCAGGAACCTGGAGATCAGCCTCACTTTCCTTGCTCATCTCAAATGGCCAAGTCCAGTCCAGAAGTAAGTTTTCTCAATCCTGGGTGTAAACTGTGCATCCCTTTCATGTCCTTCTTCCCATTGGCATCACTGCCATGTCGGTATGACACCAGTTCTCTCCTGGAGAACCAGCAAGGTCTCCTAACCCAGCTCTCGGGTTCCACTCTTGCCCTGCTCAAAGCCATCCTCCACAATGGCAGCAAGAGAATCTCCTAAAATGTAAATAAGCCTCTGATAGGTCCTTGCTTACAATCTGCTTAAAGATCCTGTTTGCAATTCAAGTAAAATCCAAACCACTTAGGAGGGCCCACAAAGTCCTGTAAATTCCAGCCCGGGGCTCACACTTAATCCCGAGGACTGTTTGTTCCATGCTTCTGTGTTTGTTCTCCCCTTACGTTGGCCACGACTTACGTGGTTAACTTGAACTACACTCCTTCCCTCCTACTTCCGATCACCAAATCTTTCTTCTGGAACCGTGAACCAAGGTCAGAGGACAAAACAAAAAGAATCTCTGGAACTGACCAAGTCCCATAGCGACTGTCCCATGAGCCTCAGGATCTAAACCAGTCAGTTCTCTGACCCCATACCGGGTAAAATATCCACATATTACCCTCCCTATGACATCCCAATCAATCACCTAATGCCACCCTTCCAATAGGAATTTTCTGCGTCTTCTCAGTCAGTCAGTCAGTTCAGTTGCTCAGTCGTGTCCGACTCTTTGCGACCCCATGGACTGCAGCACTCCAGGCTTCCCTGCCCATCTCCAACTCCTGGAGCTTACTCAGACTCATGTCCATCAAGCTGGTGATGCCATCCAGCCATCTCGTCCTCTACCGTCCCCTTCTCCTCCTGCCTCAGTCTTTCCCAGCATCAGGGCCTTTTCCAATGAGTCAGTTCTTCACATCAGGTGGCCAAAGTATTGGAGCTTCAGCTTCAGCATCGGTCCTTCCAATGACTATTCAGGACTGATTTCCTTTGGGGTTGACTGGTTTGATCTCCTTGTAGTCCAAGGGACTCAAGAGTCTCCTCCAACACCAACATAGTTCAAAAGCCTCGATTCTTCTGCGTCTTGAGGCTGTTTAAGAACTGGCTACTCGCCCGCTAAAGGGCTCGGCTCTCCCTTGAGCCTACTGCTCCTCTAACAGCATCTCCCACTCCAATAAACTCTCTTCTCTCATTCTGCCTCACGTCTGGAACTTCTTTTCCAACTCGTTCATAGACCACTGCACTCCTGCTTTTCACATCATGGCTTGACTATCAGAACGGCCTTCCCAAACCATCCTTCCTAAAGAAGACCCCAACTCTGCTTCTCTCCTCTAGTCTTTCCCTTGTAACGTCTTTCAATAATTGGGATATTTCAGTTTGTCCACTTATTTCCTAGACTTTCATCCATGTTCCCCACTTGGATGTAAACCCCATAAGGGCGGTGGTCTGCTCATCTTGCCCACCACTGAATCACTGGTGCCAGGCACAGCACCTATTCTTTTTTTCCTGGCCTCACTGCACGGCATGAGGGACCCTAGATCCCCAACCAGGGATCGAACCCGCATCTCCTGCATTGGAAGTGCCGAATCTCGCCACTGGCCCTCCAGGGAAGCCCAGTGCCTGTCTTCTGGAAAGTGCCCAGCTCATGTCAGTGAAGGAGAGCGTGGTGGTACGCATGAAGAAGAGGATTACATGAGTAAGTGGAAGATGTGCATTTATTTTTCCCATGTGAGGAAACCTTAACATATATAATTTTGTTAGAGACACAGCATAATATATTGACAGCTTGCACCTTGGAGTAAGCTTTCTTTCCTAAAAACGTAAAAGCTGCCACCAAGTTTGGAGACCTTTGTGTAAAAGTTACTTTGCTATCTACACGTAATGGTGCTTTCTCTTAGAACAGCTTTCTCGGTATAAAATGGTCTACACTACTGAACTGGGACATGAACTAAATGAAATGAATGCTGAGCATCTGGCACCATGTCCTGTGTGTGAAACGTCAGTTCCTTGGAGAACACAGCCTGGGATCTCCATTGATCCCGGGGTCAGAGAACTTGTTTTTATTCTTGACCTTCCTACTTACCTGCTCTCTGACCACTTACTTGCTCTCAGTTAACCACTCTTTTATTTTTTAGTTAAGGGCAATACTCCATCTTTTTCTACCCATAATATTATCTGTCACATATTAGCTTCCGTACATAATGTGATAGGATAATAACAAATTGCTTTTAGCTCTAATTTAGAGGCTTAAATCCATCATCATGCCATTTGGGGAACGTTTAATGTAGTTTTTAGTGAGTCTTAATAGTTGCAAGGGTTTCCCTGGTAGGTCAGATGGTAAAGAATCTGCCTGCAATGTGGGAGACTCAGGTTAGATTCCTGGGTTGGAAAGATCCCCTGGATCTGGCAACCCACTCCAGTATCCTTGCCTGGAGAATCCCATAGACAGAGGAGCCTGGCGGGCTACAGTCCACGGGGTCACAAAGAGTTGACACGACTGAGCAACTAACACACACAAGTGTGGCAAGAAGGGCAAAAATGAAAACGCTTTTTCCAAATGAGATTTTTTTAGTCCAATTTCCAAAATAAGCTGTAACTGTGTAAACGAGTTTCAAAAATCTGCAAGCACATCTTTCCTAATCTCTTACTAACAATTTAATAATCCGGGTCAAGTGTTTGAGAATCACTAATCTGAAAGAATCTGCCACCAGGCCTGCCAGGGGCACTTGTGTTTCTGTCAGTGGACTTCGCTTTCATATGTAACCAGTTGGCTCAGATGGACAGACAGTTGCGGGGTTTTGACCTTTGTTTCTTTGGAGAGAAGTATTCTGTTTTGGGAAAACCGCCCAAGGAAGTCACCTTCGCACTTTCTAGAACCACACTGAGACTCCATCCTCCACTCTGAACACACGGAAGGCTGGCCAGGTAATAAAACTCCAACCCCATCTCGCCGTGATTTGGCACGCAGCAGGAGTCGAGGGGACTTATGTAATCGTCAGCGGCTTCTCCATTAAAGAGGAGTCAGTCACCCTGTTGGGAACAATGGGGTGAATCGTGAACGTGCCCCATGATAAGACCAGAAACACAAAGCTCTCAAGTTTATTAGAAGGAGGTCCGAACACTGAGAACAATTAGAATTCTAAAGTCTCCACTTCTCCTTTGGATCCTCATTTCCAAACTGAAGATGAAGTAAGATGGAACGAGCTTTTTCCCCCTCAAGCTTGATATCGAGGCAGAGATGTCATCAATTTAACAACTGGAGTGCAATTGCGCACTTGCTCATTGACTTAGGGAAAAATAATTCAACAAATGTCCTCTACCTTCCAAAAATCTCCTCTTTGAGGAATAGGCTGTAGGTCAAGTGAGAGAGATGAAGGAGGCCACACTATCCTTGGCAAGATTTGAACAAGAGGAGATACTTTGGGAAAATAGCAGCTTCCACGTCCTGTCTCTTGAACGCTCACCCTTGAAGCCTTGAGCCCATGTTAGCCACGTGTGGAGGTCATTCACCGTAAAGGGCAGCAGATTTTTCCGTAAAGAGCAAAGTGGTAACTGTTTTTCAGGATATACAGTTGCACAGAGTAGACAACATGTAAACAAGTGTGTGTTGCCGTATGAATGAAGCTTTATTTATGGCTACAAATTTGAATCTCATATAACTTTCAGACCTCATGGAGCTTTATTCTTCTTCAGATTTTTTTTTTAAACATTGATACATTTTAAAACTTTGCTTAGCTCATGGGCATCCTTAGTTCATGATACAACAGGCTGCAAGATTGCACTGGAGAGAAAAAGATGCTCACCCAGCCCTCAGCTGCTCCCGTCCTTGACATGTGTATTATCCTAGATGAGGCCCCAGTTATCAGGGCAAGACGAGTCATCTGGCTGTGGTCTTGCCAAGTTCTTGGTTCCTAGAGCATGAGATATGATAATAATAAATCATTTTAAGCCCTGATTTTGGGAATCGTTGCTTAAGCAGCAGTAGATAACCAGGATGACTCATAACAAATACAGCAATGAAAAGCGACATTGAATATTTCTGAAAACTTGGAGACCATCTCACTAGCCTGTCCTTCACAGATACTCCTTTCCTTTGGGCCCTGATGCTGCTGCTAAGTCACTTCAGTCATGTCCGACTCTGTGTGACCCCATAGATGGCAGCCCACCAGGCTCCCCCATCCCTAGGATTCTCCAGGCAAGAACACTGGAGTGGGTTGCCAGTTCCTTCTCCAATTCATGAAAATGAAAAGTAAAAGTGAAGTCGCTTAGTCGTGTACGACTCTTGGTGACCCCATGGACTGCAGCCCACCAGGCTCCTCCGTCCATGGGATTTTCCAGGCAGGAGTACTGGAGTGGGGTGCCATCACCTTCTCCTCCTTTGGGCCCTATGAGTCAACAATTTTGATTGTATTGATCAAAGTAAGGAGTTTTCTTGGTGCTGTAGATACTACTCTATTATCAAAATGAGCAGTTTCCATTTAAACCTCACCCTGAAAGCTATGCAGGGGCTTCCCTGGCGGCTCAGAGGTAAAGAATCCGCCTGCCAATGCAGGAGACACAGGTTCAGCCCCTGAGCCGGGAAGATTTCACATGCCACAGAGCAACCAAGCCCAAATGCCCCAAGTACTGAGCCTGCGCTCCAGAGCGCAGACATCGCAACTGTTGAGCCCACGCGCCCTAGAGCCGTGCTCCACGAGAGAAGCCAGGGCAATACGTCTGCACGCTGCAACTAGCGAGGAGCCCCTGTTCGCCACAACTAGAAAAAAGCCCATGCACAAAGGAAGATCCAGCAAAGCCAAAATAACATTCCTGTGTGTTCGTTCTATCTTATGTTAGCCCCCAAATTAACTCTTTGCCTTAATTAAGTCCAATTTTTTTGACAGTTGCAAGAGAAGGTGCCCTGAGACACAACATGGGAAAAGCCTTTCTGGCAGTGGAATATTCATTTCTTTACCCTTTGAGCAATACTTGCAGAATTATTCCAGGCATCGGTGACAGGTCATAAGAACACAAAACAGGTGGGCACAAAGTCCACCGCCACCAGCAGCTTACCATCTAGGAGCAAAAACACACGAAATAACAAATAATTCAAAAGTAGTATGATTACAGAGGAACAAGACGGCGGCCTGAAGAGGAAGTGATAACCGTGCCTGAGTTGGCGGCAGAAGGTGCCCTGAGCAGAGAGGGAGCTGGGCGGGGGAGCAGCGGCAGGAACACCCGCCCTGTCCCCAGTTCTCAGCAAAGCTCTTCGTTTGAAGACCTGCAGAGGTTTCCAGGTCACAGAGCCGCTGTGTGCAGGGGAGGGGTTTGGAGAGATGGGCCTTTCCCAGGTAACGAAGGGTCCTGGATATGACACCAATGGTTTGGAGTTCAGCCCGTAGGCAGTGAAAGATCCTCAGAGCCTTCTAACATTTCCTTTTGGTAAACTGGTCTGTCAATACTTAGGCTGGGGGACAAGCCTCATGTCTCCAGGATGAGAGCCGGGACCAAGGCAAGGCCGCCAGGCCGAGGGTGGGAACCAGCAGCCAAAGCGTCTCAGGATGCTTTCTCAATGCATCAGAGACTGTCAACAGGAACGGGTGACATGGAAAATTCCCAGGCTACTCCCAGGCTTATACCAGCCAGACGAGCAGGCCATCGGGCACATGTGGGTAACTGAAATCATCTCCCCATTGGCCTTCGATCCCAGCTTCTGCTTTGTCTTACACATGCGTCCTTTTTGCTTCCTCTCTGCTACCAACTCATTTCCATTTTCCCTCAAGAATGTGCAGCTTGGTAGCTTCCCTTTTTCACTGTTTGCTTTTTATGTTCTTTATGTCATCGCCTCCCTAACAAGCCTTTGGCTGATATATGCTCTCTCTCTCTTTTCTTTCTCTTATTTCTTGGTCTTTCCTTTACTGTTTCTTCCTCCAAGCCCGTGGAACATGTCCAGAGCCGTGACATCCCCGGACCGATGGAGGGTGTGAGTGTGTTCGCTGCAGAAGGTCCCTGGGAAGGCCGGGGCAGCAAGGACGGCACCCCACCGCCTGAGCAGGTGGTCTCTTGCAGGGCAGGTCTCTCCGCACCGCGTCCACGTGGCCCCCGGAGCACATGGCGTAGGAAGTGGCATTTCGGGCTAGAAGATGTGAAACAGCTAAAGGAGGGTTCAAGTGCAGCTCCCCACAGCCTCCTTGCCGCCTCTGATGTGGGCGGAAGTGAGCTCAGTCTGCAATGCTCCCCTGCTTCCCCTACCCCTCCCCCTCCTTCTCCCCTCCCCTCCCTCCTCCCTTCCCTCCTTCTCCCTTCCCCCTCCCCCTCCCACCCTCCCTCTCCCTCCTCCTCCCTTCTCCCCTCCCCACCTCCGCGGCTGTGCAGCTGCAAAGCATGTGCTGTGAGCACTGGGGCCACGGAGCCGTGACGACTTTGCCGCTGAGTTAGAAGCAGAGAGAAGCGGAGGCCCGGGCCGTGAACAGTGGGAAGGCGGCCCTGGGTCTCCCTGCAGGGGGCCCTTGCCCACCCACAGCTCAGGGCTCCTTGGAGCAGCCCCTCCAGGCCCTGCGAGCACCTCCCCTGCGAGGAAGAGCAGGGGAGATGCTCGCGGTTCCCTGTGCACAGGGCCTCCCGAAGCCGGCCTCTCTGGCTGCCTGGACCCGGAGGAGGGAGGAGCCGGCGGGCCGCTGGCCCTGCCCACCTGGGGGTGCGCTCCAGCGGCGCGTGGAAGGGAGCGGGGCTGGGCAGAGCCCGCCGGCAGCCCCCTGACACACCCCTGGGGCTCACACCCATCCCCGCCCTGAGCCGACACACACAGCCTACCTCTGGAAGGGATCCTTCCTCATTCAAAGAAGCAGCTACGCTTTGAGGGCTCCTGAGTGGCCTGAAATGTCTGCTACGCCTAGAAACGTCCAAGGCAGGAGAGAGCCTCACCTGTTGCCATGGCGCCCGGTGTCCCCTCCATGAAAAGTGATGACCGCAAAGAAAGAAGGGGCTGGGAGATTGAGCAGGTCAATGCCGGTGGCAAAATGACTTATTGTCTAAAGCATATGATGAAGGAGAGTATATATTCTAATCCTAGTCACCTGATTAAAGACTGCTGAAGGAACCCAATTCATTCTGCAGGGTTTATTCTCCTGATGCCCACAGTTCCAAATGAATAAGATACAAATGAATAAGCCAGCTTTTCTTCAACGTTTACTTTGACTTTTGTGTTTTTGAAATACAGGAACCAGGTCCATACTGTACAGTGTTTGAACACAGCGATGCTCTGCCTTATGGTCTGGGGCAGTGCTTTAAAGGATGTACATGAATCCTGGGTTTCTGAATAAAGAGGTGAATCCCACAAACAGGCTGGGCTTCTGTACCAATGGGAGAAACAGCTGAAGCTCACAAACACTGACACACTGTAGATACTAGATGTCCACAACAAACTGAATGCAAAGGAGAAGGTGCCAATCTATACACAGTTGTCTGTCCATTTGTAATTAAATGAGAATTTTTTTTCTAAACAGTTGTGTGTCCATTTGCAATTAAAAGGATTTTTTTTGTTTTCTTTTTTTGTTTTTTTGTTTTGCTACTAGCTTTTGAAAATTGACTTTTAGAAAAAGTCAGTTCTCAATATTAAATGGTACTCAGGATTGTACGGTCATTTTGCTAGGTATGTGGTAGTGGTAACTGATAATACAAATGTGAGTGCAGGAGAATGTTAATAATTTTCACACACCCTGGCTGAAGTCTTCAATAGCAAAGTATCATGTTGTTTTTATAATGCTTCTGAATAAAGCATCAAAGAGATTAAATTGAGAGATTGATAGATAGCAGACAGACAAAGAAAATACAGCCAAATGTTAAAAATTGATGAGTCTAGGTGTAGTATGTGGGTGATCATCATATAAGTATTTTATTTAATTTGCATAATACAAACTTGAAAAAGAATATATGTGACAAATATGCAAATTTGCCTTCCAGTTAACAGTATCTAGTCATAGCTTTTTGATACTCACCATCTAAAATATCTTCATTCAGTATCATATTCAGTTCAGTTCAGTCGCTCAGTCGTGTCCGACTCTTTGCAACCCCATGAATCACAGCACGCCAGGCCTCCCTGTTCATTACCATCTCTCGGAGGTCACTCAGACTCACGTCCATCGAGTCCGTGACGCCATCCAGCCATCTCATCCTCGGTCGTCCCCTTTTCCTCCTGCCCCCAATCCCTCCCAGCGTCAGAGTCTTTTCCAATGAGTCAACTCTTCGCATGAGGTGGCCAAAGTACTGGAGTTTCAGCTTTAGCATACTCAGTATTATTCACTTTGTTACTACAATGAGAGCATGTGCAACTGAAGCTCAGTTTGAAAAGGATGCTACAAATACACATTCATGGGCACAGGGGACTCTGCTCAGTGTTATTCAAGGCTATATGGAAGCCTGGATGGGAGGGGAGCTTGGAGAGAGGATCGATGTATGGCTGAGCCCCTCTGCTGTGCATCTGAAACTGTCACAACACTGTTCACCGTCTACGCTCCAGTACAAAATAAAAAGTTTAAAAGACGCACACATTCAGGGGTGAACTTACCCATCTTCCTATAAAAGGGGTGCATTTTATCGATGAATATAAAAGTAGGTTCTGAAAATCACACTTTGCAAGATTCCACTGATGTAAAGATCTCTGTGTGTGTTTGTGTGTACACACATCATAGACAAGTGACTGTCTGCCAAGAGGCAAATGGGGATTATCTCTGAGTACTGGATTGTCAGGTGACATTATCCTGTCTGTATGTGTTAATTTTGCTTGGTTCTTTACAATGAGTGTTATGTCATCTTAAAACACAAAAGTGTAAAAAAGCACAGAGTCATTTTGTCTTTAATCCCGTCCTATTTAATCTGTTCTTGTTAACCAGAAACATTCTATCCACACAGCACCCAGACATGAAATTGACTTTCTCAGGAAACATGCAAAAGCATGGAACTATTTTCACCTTGGACTTAAACCCATATTTCTTTTTCTTTTCCACTTAGGATAGCATTTGGGTTTGTGGTTTGTACTTCAAAGAATTAGAAATTCTAAATAAATAACGCCCTTCGGCACCGTATTTTCCTTTGTACCTGTAGGAAAGAATTATTCATGTGCCGTAGGCAGGCCAAGCCGTAAGAAAAGCAAGCCAAACTGACTGTTGCATTTTCAGTGAGTCTCTTTTTACTCACTTAAAGCATTGTCAGAAAGGCAGATCTGCACATTTCCCATTTCCACAGACCTGCCTTTTAGCTTTCTTATCTCATGGTATATCTTATAAGTGGATTGCACACACTTTGTTTTCATATCGGTATACATAATTATGAAATGAATTAAGCTCAAAATACATTGTAATATATTGTATACTTTTCCTCATCATGTTTATTATGATGATGAAACTTATTCTTAATTTTTAACATCTTCAGCCACATTTATTGGATGTTCACCATGGCTGCAGGTGGATCCCACTTACAAAGTGGTCAATTTAAATATTTCAAAAACTAGCAACATATATAGCAGACGCCTTCACAATATTGTAAAGTAATTATCCTCCAATTAATATAAACAATAAATTCTTAAAACCTAGCAACATGCAACAAGCAGAACAAGAATAACTTTCTTACCCTCTTCTTTAGTGGATTAAAACATAATCACTGCTGTTCATGCTGATGTACTCAGGGTAGCTCATGCAAAAGTAGAAAATTGTAACATGACAATTATTAGTGTCTTTCTTTCTGGTTTGCTTCATTCATCCTTCTGAGCAAACTCTTTCTGAAGTAAGGATCAGAAAAATTCCCTAACAGTGATGTAGTGGATGGAGTCCTCAACTAAAAACATCAAAGATCTATTAAGATAATCTAGTCTTATTTCTGCTATTAACTAGTTAAGTGATTTCTACAAATTACTTAACTGATCTATCGATTTTGTAACTGGGAGAACAAATGGTTTGGACTGGTCTGTCTGTAAGGTCCTAATGCACTGATGTTCAAATCTGGAAAACACCGTCTCTGATCTCCCTTGAAGGGAGGAAGGTGAAGCAGAAGGACCGTGCCAGCACAGCCAGGTTCTAGAGCTGCCCTGGCCCCGGTGGATACGTCAGTTCCCCGCACGCTGTCAGCCTCTCCCATACCAGCGTCTAAGCAACAGAGTTCTGAGTTTCCGTTCAGTGATCCCTTGTCTGTGCTTGTTTGTCAGATGCAGTGTGTAGCCTGGCTGAAATCAGCACATCAGTGAGATCAACTCCCTTTTGAAGCCACTTCTCCCTGCAGCTAATGAGGCTTGTCCGTCCCTCTTTGTCTCTGGGGCTCCTGTGTTTTTTTCTCTCCATATCTCCCCCTGGCCACTTTCCCCTTGTCTGAATAGCATCATAGGTTGATGCTGAGACCTAGCTCCGGTGTAACTCCCTAGGATCCCTGTAAGAGGATTACAACTAAATGTACAAGTGAAATCTGAAAGGGGCTTTGGTAACAAAGCATCAGGGCATCGCCGTTTCTCCAGCATAGGATACAGCGGCGATTGTTTCTGCTGTGATAAGATGCCCCTGACTCGGACAGTAACATCCTCAACAGGGCACGTCATCTACAGAGCTGAAAAGGAGGAGAACCAAAGACGGTGAGGGCGGCTCAGAGGATGAGTCAGAGGCAGCACAAGTGAGACGGCCCTCTCCTGCCCCGCAGACGACGCTGGGACGATTGGAAAGGGATGCTGAAAAGGCCGAACAGAGTCCAAAATGGCAGAAGGATATTGTGAACTTCCTCTTGCCATCTGCTTAGGAAACACATTTTACATCTATTTTAACAACATACTATTTGACTCCAGCTGCCTGAAAATCCTCTCTGGCTAGTCTAAATCATCTATAATTAGCCTCAACATTTTCCATGATTTCCAGAATACTAACACTAATACAATATTCCACGATATAGTGCATGCTACTGAATAATATGTCAAAGGCTTTTAAGTACATAGATGTAGGTCACTACTGGGCTTCCCCGATGACTCAGCAGGTAAAGAACCTCCCTGCTCTACAGGAGATTCGGGAGATTCAGGTTTGATCCCTGGGTCCTGGGTCGGGAAGATCCCTTGGAGGAGGGCAAGGCAACCCACTCCAATAGCCTTGCTGGGAAAACTCCATAGACAGAGGAGCCTGGTGTGCTACAGTCCATGGGGTTGCAAAGAGTTGGACACGACTGAAGCAGCTGAGCACGCGCACAAAGGTCATCACTAACCCACCCAATTAATCAAATATGTTTAAGCCACAAATTCGTATTGAACACCCACCCTGTATTGCTTAGATGTGATGCTATTATAGTAAAAGTGTGAGATTCGGGTGAAATAGCCTTCAAAATAAAGAATAAGATACATTTTAAGAGACAGGTTATGATTCCAAACAACGATAATGAAAGCAATAGCGACGGGGCTTCCCTGCTGGCTCGGTGGTAAAGAATCCGCCTGCCAGTGCAGGAGACGCGGGTTCGAGCCCTGGTGCCGGAAGATCCCACTTGTCGCAGAGCAACAAGCCCACGCACCACACCACTGAGCTTGCGCTCCAGCGCCCGGGAGCTGCGCCAGCTGCAGCCTGTGCTCCTAGAGGCTGAGACCAGAGAAGCCACCAGCGAGAGGAGAAAGCTGCAACTGGAGAAAGCCCGGCAGCCACGCCGAAGACCCAGGGCAACCAAAACCAAATACATAAAGCCGTAGCAACAGATCAAGAGCCACCATTTGTCAGCCACTTGCTGCACACCAGGCGCTGTATGAAAACTTTTATTTAATTGTTGAAACCGATGTTGAGCAGAGAGGTGTCATCTCTCTCCCACAGCTGGGAGGTGGATTTCAAAGCCAGCTTAAAAAACTTTGCGGCGATTATTTTTTGAGGGGGTGTTCGTATTGTGTTTGTGGTTGTTTTAATCTGCATTAACTGTTACCGTTTAAACATGAGAAGGATTTACTGCCACATTCATATTTTTAATTTCTCTCGAGAAACTAGGAGACTGTGTGCTACACTCGGGCTTCACGTTTTACATAATAATAACACGATAAAGCTGAATCGTGGATGTCAGCTCTAAACAAGGCATCAGGTGTCCACTAATGTATTTTTTGAAAAACGCAAGCAATTTAACTTGATACATTTTCACAACGTTAATAAGAAGTTAATTTTCACAAAGAAGTGCCCACAGCAGAAAACGGATCATTAGCAACACCGCCTCACCCTTGCACGCTCCCCCGCCCACCCCCACCCAAGGTCGTTACTACCTCGACTCTAGCACTTAGGCTATTTTTGACTGTTTCTAAATTTTGCATGAATCATATCCAGTTACTTTTGTGTGTGCCTTCTACCACACATCACTGTATTTTTGAGATTCATTCACGTTGTACTGATGATCTGCAGCTTGTGCATTCTGGTTGTGAATTCTACTTCCATTCACAAATATGTCAATTTTGTCTAGCCATTCCACTGTTGATAGACATCCTGCTTTTTCCCCTAGTTTTCGGCCATTGCAAATAATGCTGCTGTGACATCCTGGTGCACGTTTTCTGGTGAACACACCTGCATTTTCCTTAAGAGAATTAGCCAAAGAGTAGAACTGCTGGGTCACGTAGTATGCATGGCTTAATTCCAGCACGCAAGCTCAGTCACTCTTTGCAACCCCATGAATGGGAGCCAGTCAGGCTCCACTGTCCGTGGGACTATCCCTGCAAGAGTACTGGAGTGGGTTGCCATTTCTGCCTCCAGGGGATCTTACCAACCCAGGGATCACACTCGCGTCTCCTGAGGGTCCTGACTTGTCAGGTGGATTCTTTACCATTGAGCCTCCTGGGAAGTTCAGCTTAAGTTATTGTCAAAAATATTTCCAAAGTGACTGTGCCGATTTACACTCTCCTCAGAAGTGTATGAGTACTCTGATTACTCCCAGTTCTCATCTTCCCCCTTTACCTTTTCTTTCCATTTTCCTTCTTCCAACAGGAGTATAAGAGTATCCCATCATGCTTTTAATCGGCATTTCCCTGATGGTGAATGAAATTGAGTACTTTCCATAAATCTGTTGACAATTCTCTTTTGTAAAGTACATGTCAGTCTTTTACCCATTTTTTTTTTTTTGAGCTGTCCTTCCCTTCTTAGTTTATTAGTAGAAATTCTTTATATGTTTGAGATATAAAACCTTGTGAGATGTATGTATTACAAATCCTTTTCCCCTACTATGTAGCTTAATTTTTATTCATTAACAGTGTTTTTTAGTGAACAAAAATTTTCCTTTTTTTTTTGAGCGGGGGCTTCCCTGGTGGCTCAGATGGCAAAGCATTTGCCTGCAATACGGGAGACCTGGGTTTGATCCCTGGATTGGGAAGATCCGGATCTCCTCCCATACCGTTGGGTGAGGTCATAGGAACACACCTCTTAGGGTACCTGTCTCCTAGGACCACCCGATGTCAGGTACCCCAGTGTTTCTCAACCTATGTTGACACTGAAAGTTAATCATTTGTTTTTAAAAGGAAAGATGACATTGGGTTAAACGGTAAAAAAGTAAAGTAAGTAAGTAATTTTTTTTAAAAAAAATTAACTGACCCACGAGTAACGACGTGGGTCCGAAAGAGATCGACGCCGTTCGCCCGAAGAGTAACGTCACCGGAGAGAGCAACGCCTCGTGTAAGAGCCCCGAGTCGACAACACCACGGGCCGAAATCGACGAGGCTCCATACGTCTTAGAAGGTCCTGGTCCCTGGCTGGGAGCGGGGGACGTAACCGTCCACCCAAGAGTGGATGAAGTGGCGGTCCCGCCAGGTGAAAGTAAGTAAAAAATACGTAACGTAGGAAAGAAAGTATAACATGAAAATGAAGATATTTAAAAGTACAGGTCAAATGTTTAAACGACGGATAGACTTCAAGTGCTTCTATAAGACGACGAAAGAATACCTGATAAACAAGTATCAAATTGAAGACTGTAAGTCTAGATATTAAGTAGACTTCAACAAGAAACAGATACCACAACTACATACCCAGTCCTATAAAAAAAGACGTACCTATATGTTGACTGGGTCGTGTTAAATAACTTTTTTTTTTTTTAGGGTAGTGATCTCACCGTCGAAACAGTATTTGACAATGTGTTAGTCACAAACCCTACAAAAGACCTAAGAAAACTCGAAAAACTCGTCAAGTAAGAATATAGTTATGACGACGACGACGACGATTCAGCACAGGTTGAGACACGCTGGGGTCTCTTCCGTCGGGTGGTCCGAAGGGGCAGGGACCCTAAGAGGTCCGTTCTTGTAACTTCACCCAACGGTAAAGGAAGAGGTTACGTACTTTCACTTTTCACTTTCACTTCAGCGAGTCAGCACAGGCTGAGAATCGCTGGGGTACCTGACGTCGGATGGTCCCCAAAAGGTCCGTTCTCATGACCTCACCCCACGGTACGGAAGAGGACAGAATTAATGGTATGGAAATGGTTTTTCACTATAGATTGTGACATTCGGGAAGTCGTAACAAGATGTTCTAACGAATCTGGTCCGAATCAGGTAACGTAAAGATGTATTTAAAGTAAAATAAAAAATTGACCTCCGATTAATGAAATGTCATAACACCACCAAAACGGTATGTAACTGTACTTAGGTGGTGCCCACATGTACACAGGGGGTAGGACTTGGGGGGAGGGTGGAGGGAGGGGTACGGTAGGGAGTCCCAGTAGGGTCACGTGGTCGGGGCTCGTGGGACAGAGTACGTAACTTGGACCTGACCCCTAGATGTACATATAATAGTGTACACTTTCTCTAGCGGCCAGGTGTTTTTAAAATTTTTCAGTTTGACAGTTTTCTGAAAATATCTTCTGAGATGTTGACTAAGATGACGTTATATACTTCAATTTTGAGGAAGTGTATATCTTTACATTGTCTTCTAAACCATGAATGTGGTATATAAACTCCATTTATTTAGATAATCAGTTTTTCTCAGAAATGTTAGGTGTCTTGCAAATTTTGCTAGATTTATCTCTAAAAATCTGACATTTTTGATACTACTGTAAATTGTGCTGTGTTTACTTTCATTTTATGTCTGCTCTTGATACATAGAAATGTAACTGGTTTTCACATAATGACTTCATACCCAGCAAATGTAGTTTCAGTGTTATTAAATTCACTTGTGAATTTTAGGAATTTGTAGATTCTTTTGGATCTTCTACACACGTGACCGTATTTCCTTCATTCCTAGCTTTCTGTCTTTACCCCTTTTCCTGCCTTTATGTACTAGGACCGGTACCCGGTTGAAAAGCTATGATGATACTGAGAAACAGTTTCTCAACCCCAGACTCAGAGGGGAAGCCTTCAACATGATATGATTAACTGTGGGATCTGTTGTAGGGTTCTGTTTTGTGTTTTTAAATAGAAGCTCCTGTTTTTAGATTAAGGAAGTGGCTCTCTCTTCCCAGTTCACTGAGTTTTTTTATGACACCATGTATCTCTTTTGTTTTTGGACCTGAGGAAATAATTACAGGATTACTGTCTGTCTGTCTCTCTCTCTCTCTCTTTCTCTCTGCCTGTCTCTGTTTCTTTCTTTCTCTTTCAGTTACATGGTGGAATACATTGCTTTTTGAATGCTAGACTTTCTTTTCATTCTTGGAGCAATGTCGTGAAGCATATTATTCTTTTTATATTTCTTTATATGTGCTGATATTTTATTTAGCATTTTTGCTTTCTTTCGTACTTTCCTTGTAATGCCAGTGTAAACTTTCAATAACAAGACTGTGCTGCCTTCTTAAAATAAAATGGAAGATATTTCCTTTTGTTCATTCTTTGGGAGAGTTAATAGAAGACCAGAGTTACTTCTTATGAAAGCTATCTGGGTCTGGAAGGTTGAGAGGAGAAGGAATGGAATCATTAATTATGGAATCAGTTTTTAGGTTAAAAAGGAAAGCAGTTTTGCTAATTCTTGTCGAGGAAGTTTGGATAAGTATTCTCAAGAAATGCATTTATTTAGTCTAAATTGACGACTTTCTTAATATAAAGTTGTTCTTAATGTTCTTTTGCTATTTTTTTAAAAGTTTGTAAGATCTAACTTGTGCAGCCACTGAAAAGCAGTGTTTACTTTGCTTATTTACAATCGCTAAGAAGTAGAACCCTAAGTATCCCTCATTAGATGCGTGAATAAAGAAAACATGTTTGCGTGTGTGTATGTGTGTGTGTGTATGAAATCATTATGTTGTACACCTTAAACTAATTCAATGCTCTATGTTAATTACATCTCAATAAAACTGGACACAACTTTTAATATTCACAAGTTCAGCAATGATATCATTTTTTTAAATTACTGGTGTCAATATTTTATCCTTTTTTTCCCTTCTGTCCTAATCAGTTCTGCTAAACATATACTAATCTTTTCAAAGAACCAATTGAAGGTTTTGTTGATTTTCTCACTTATATTTATTTTTTATTTAATTGATGATTTTGCTCTTTTATTTATTTCCTCCTTTCTCATGTGTTACTTTGGTTTGATTTGCTACTCTATTTCTAGTTTCTTGAGATGAAGGCTTAGATCTTTGATTTTTGATGTCCCCTGTTGTCCTTCACCACTAAATTTACTCATTTATATTACCTTTTTTCATCTCTAACAGCATTTGGGGTTCATAAATCCTTTAAACAATTTAAGATCAGTGTGACACATTTATATGTTGATAGGAGGTAAAAGAGCAAAGATTCAAATCCAGGCTATATTGCCCTTAAATTCATGGTCTTCTTCCTCATACAGGGTTGATTCTATAAGCCATTAGGTGAAAAGAGGAGCGCATAGGAAAGCAAGGATAAAGCCTGACTGTGCCCACTTCTTGCTAAGCACAGAGCAGCTCCTGGAAGAGACGGAGAAGTGAGAGGAGGACCAGACTGGCTACATCTAGATCCCCCTAAGTATCAGTCTTTCTGCTTTTGTGGCCACTGCTTCCTCAACTGCAATGCAAGAAGTGTGGACTCAGCATTCCCAAGGCTCCTTTCCATGCCAACAGCAGAGTTTGAAGAGGAAATGATGACCAAAGATATTGAATGTTATAGAGAAGTTTAAAATGCACAGGTTAAGAAATAGGCAGCGCACTTTTTAATCACATAACCATTGTACTTCTAAAAGTGAAAGTGTTAGTCACTCAGTCGTAGGCAACTCTTTGCGAGCCCAAGGACTGTGGCCCACCAGGCTCCTCTGTCTATGGAATTCTGCAGGCAAGAACACTGATGTGGGTAGCCATTCCCTTCTCCAGGGGATCTTTCTGACCCAGGGATCAAACCCAGGTCTCATGCATTGCAGGCAGATTCTTTCCGTTTAAGCCACAACGGAAGCCCCATATTTCTAAAGGCGGGAGCCAAATGGCAACAGTTTTAAAATTAAATGGGTTTTATGCCTTTCTCAAGTGGACGGGGAACTCTGTGCGGAGAAACATCTTGCAGAGTCTTACACAGCGGGGGAAAGTCATAGCAGGGCTGGAAAGCACAGACTTCGTCAGCCTGAGTGACACTTGGGTCCTGGGTCCTCTTTTTCATAGCTAGAGAGTTACGGGCACAAGATGGGACCAATCAAGAAAGATCATCACACATGTCAGAAAATAATAATAATTAACTTGGTTTTCAACATCAAGAGAGTACTGTAAAGAGATTGTATCGAAAAAAAAAAAAATCCAAGATAAACAACATCTTATCCAGTCAAGACAAACTCGATAAGACGAGTCCTCACACAAAGACAATTCATAAAACAATTGTAACAAAAATCCCTTCAGTGACCTGAGGTTTTCATCTATGACTTTATGGGAGCAAAAAAATTAAAAATAAGAAGTTTAGTTCTCCCTGTTGAAAGTAAGGGGAAAGATTTCTCTTCCCTCATTTTTCTTAAAGCATTGACCTTGGAAAATTTGTAATTTTAAGTACTTTCTCCTCTCTTTAAAATGTGTGCACACATTCTTTTGGAAACAAGATAGAAAGCCTTTTGTCAGCTTTGTGACCGGGACTGCGCTCCCAAGCACTTGGGAGAGTTCTCCTTGAAATGTAACTTCCTGGGAGAGAGCACCCCATCTCCCAGTGTCCATGGGAAGGCAGAAATCCAACTGCAGTGGATTCCTTGCTCCAAGTTCAAAAATGAAAACTGGAAATAAAAGTCTCTCAGTTGTCAACTCTTTGAGACCCCATGGACTCAAGCCTGCCAGGCTCCTCTGTCCATGGAATTCTCTAGGCAAGAACACTGGAGTGGGTTGCCATTCCCTCCTCCAGGGAATCTTCCTGACCCAGGGACTGAACCCTGGTCTCCTGCATTGCAGGCAGAGTCTACAGTCTGAGCCACTCCATCATAAAAATATTAAATATTTGTTTCTTCTCTGAATAAAGCCAATAAGCTAACATAGAGGTGACGCCAATTTCCAAAGTAAAGTTTGGACGAACTAGGAATGACAGTCAAGTTTTCTTACTTGAAGGCTAGTTATTCTTTATTTCAAGTCTGGAAAATATTTATATAATGGATTGTATCCACCTGACTATATCAATCAATGAGGGTGTTTTTTTCCTTTTGTCTTTTCAATCTCTTAGCAGATTACCTGTGGTGCATGGATCTGGATGAAGGCTTATTCAAGAACAAAAGTGCTTTTGTTCCCTACAAACTTTGTGGAGAGGGCTTCTGAATTTGAAGATGATTTTGTTCTTATTTATATCTGCCAAATGCATAGTAGGGTTGAATCTAGCAGTGACCCTCCTGAGACTTTAAAGCATATTCCAAGATAAAGAACCTCATCTTTGTAGCTAGACTTCTCTGATGTCTGCTCCCAGCCAACTGAGTGAATCTCTGCCTAGATGTGGACTGTGCTAGGAGGGGAAAGGAGATGGAGAAAGCGAAGTCTTGAGCCTGGACCCCAGGAATAATGTTCCTGGCATCAGAATTATTATGTTTATCTCGCAGTAACTTTCTGGAGCTGGATAAGTGTCCTCCATGTGAACACTCTCTCACATAGAAGAAACAAAGGGAGGTATTCAAGTCCAGTGATCCAGAGTTCAGAAAGAAGGAGAGCAGAAGTGAGTACACTTGGGACTTCCTTGTGGTTAAGAAGGTTAAGTGGTTAAGACTTTGCCTTCCAATGCAAGGGGTGCATGTTTGATCCCTGGTTGGGAAGCTACATCCCACATGCTTCATGGCCAAAAACCCAGAACATAAAACAGAAGCATTATTGTGACAAATTCAATACAAACTTTAAAGATGGTCCTCATAAAAAAAAGTCTTAAAAAAAGAAAGGAAGGAAGGAAGAAAGAAGTGAAGGTACTTGAAGCTACTGGGTGTGAGTTTCAGGGCCTTTGGCTTAACGGGCCCCTTCAAGGACCTAAGGAGGTGTTTCCATGGTCATATATGTTTATAAAATTGGCAAAAGTAAGAACTTTCTGTATTCTTTTTGATAAAGAGGACCCACCAAATCATGAAACCTATAAGCTCTTGCTGTGAGAGGAAGGAGAGAAATGAAACAAGAGCAAGAAAAGGCAGAAGAGTAACTGTGAATTTATGTATGTTCCCAAGACAGGGTTTTCAAAAGAAAGTAGGCACTGTCCAAAAATAGCCACCACACTTTCTTAGGGAATCATAATCCAAAAAAATTCCTGCCAAGTAATAGGAAACTCCGCTACCCAGCTGACCTAAATTCTCGACTCCCAACTGAAAGCCTGTCAGAAAACAGTTCTCCAATACATCTGCTGCTCTTACACATAGTTTATTTCACACATTTAAATAGCACCAGCTGAAAAGAAAATAATGTGATTATTACAGCTGTACTTTCTTTCAAAACCAGAATGTTTCTAAGAGTTTAGGACTTTAAATTATCAAAGTGCAGGTGAAATTTTTTCTCCCATAGACTAAAAGTATTCCAGCAAAAATGCAAAGATCACTACTTCTGGGCCATTTTTTCAAATTATTCTAACAATGCAAGTCTATGCAGCAGAAGAGAACGAAAACCCTTTGCCAACATCCTAGTTTCTAAAAGACTCTGAATTACAATAAGAGGAAAGTTCATTGAGCACAGCCCCAGGTGGGTCAGGGGCTGCGGAGACACAGAAAGAGCAGAGGGTACAAGCATCACCCTCCAGAGTGAAAAGGCACGTCCAGTGTCCACCGGGATCCCGGAGGGCCCTGCGCTCACGGCCTCCTCCTTTGTGTTGGGTGGGGCTTAACTGGAATGGAAGAGTGAGCAGAATCTGGACTCAGAGACTAGAAAGGAGTGGATTTGGGAGCCTCCTAGATGAAAGGAGAGCAGTGACTTGGCCCCCAGCCACCCTCTGGAGGCCTCAAGCTTTGCAGACTTACTGTGAAAAACCCATGGTGTTGCTGAAGGTAACTAGAATATGTTGTTGCTGTTCTTTTTCTTTTCCATTATGTTTTATTAAGGATATTGACTATAACTCCCAATAGAACCTTGTTGCTTATTTATTCTATATATAACTGTAACAGTGAAGAAGACTCTTGAGAGTCCCCCTGGACTGCAAAGAGATCAAAACAGTCCATCCTAAAGGAGATCAACCCTGAATATTCATTGGAAGGACTGATGCTGAAGCTGAAGTGCCAATACTTTGGCCACCAGATGTGAAGAGCCGACTCATTGGAAAAGACCCTGATGTTGAGAAAGACTGAGGGCAGGAGGAGAAGAAGGTGGCAGAGGATGAGATGGCTGGATGGCATCACTGACTCAATGGACATGGGTTTGAGCAAGCTCTGAGAGATGGTGAAGGACAGGGAAGCCTGGCGTGTTGCAGCCCACGGGGTTGCAGAGGGTCGGATATGACTGCGAGAATGAACAGCGACAGCAACAACATCTGCTAGTTCCAAACCCCCAGCCCATCCCGCCCCTGGCAACCACAGTCTGTTCTCTATGTCTGGGAGTCTGTTTCTGTTCCAAAGTTCATCTGTGCCATGTTTTAGATTCCACATGTAAGTGACATCATATGGTGCCTGTCTTTCTTTTTTGACTTTGCTTAGCTGATAATCTCTAGCTCCACCCATGTTGCTGCAAATGACATGATTTCGACCTTTTTATGGTTGAGTAATCTTCCGTTGTTTATACATACCATATCTCCTTTATCCATTTATCTGCTGATGGACATTTAGGCTGCTTCCACGTCTTGGCTATTGTGACCCTTGCGTTGCTATGAATACAGGGTGCATGCTTCTTTTCCAGGTATAATTTTATCTAGATACATGCAAAGCAGTGGGATTGCTGGATCCTATGGTAGCTCTTTTTTTCATTTTTTGAGGCGCCTCCATACTGTTCTCCATAGCAGCTTCCCTAATCGACCTTCGAAGGTTAGAACCTTAGCCTTGTCTGTCCTTCACAGGAATTCCCTCCAAGATTTTCCTTGCCCTGCACAAAGTATATGTGCCATAGAAGCTGAAAAACCAGGGTCACAGGAGAAGGAGGCTATCTTTATCCGGTAATTTTTCAGGCTCTGGTAGGTAAAGAGCATGGGCCTACCCCAGTCTTCCACCTTGAATTCCAATGAGTGATGAAACTGGGCAGTGGTCCAAAATAAAAATAGGGGGCTGAGTCCCCTGGAGCAGGGCAGCGTCGAGGCATGAGGTGTGCAAGGGAGCCGGCGGGGCCACAGTCAGGCCAGCCGCCAGATCCTCTTGGAACTGTGGGTGGTGGGGAGGCATGTGATGGGTAATGAGCGAGGCCTCTGTACACCACGTGCTTGATTTCTCATGCTGTTCTCTTCATATAAGAACGTTGGTGATTAAACAAATTTCACTACTTGTTTCAGTAGGGGCTCTCTTCAACAGGCTGAAACCTCCTCAAGGTCTCTCTCTCTCTTTTTTTTAATTTGTGTTTTGGGGGTTTATTTGTCTTTATTTTCTCGTTACCATGGAATAGCATCCAGTGATTCTCAAGCAGCAGCCCTCTGTTTGATAATACCAGGTAATTCACTATGAATTAATGATATTACAAAATAATAACTGTAAGAATTCTTGTTCAAAAATATAAATAGGGAGAAAGTCTTAAACAACAGAAGTCCTAAAACTTAAAATATTAACATTTTCTTAAACTAACCATTATAAGAGTTTTAAGTTTTGTAATCATCTGCTAGACATCAACAGAAACAAGGGCAATAATTCCACCAAATTTAAATAATTCTTCCAAAAGCTCAACTCATTTTCAAAGGATGTAACTTTCTAAGGCAAATGTGTAAGGAGATGAGTTGATAGCACTCTTCATTGTACGTGGAAGCCACTGGCGCCCAAGCCTGATCTCCTCCATAAGTTCATGGCTGAGGACTAATAGCTACAGATTTTATTTTCTTGGGCTCCAAAATCACTGCGGACAGTGACTGAAGCCATGAAATTAAAAAGCACTTTCTCCTTGGAAGAAAAGCTACGACAAACCTAGACAGCCTGTTCAAAAGCAGAGACGTCATTTTACCATCAAAGGTCTGTCTAGTCAAAGCTATGGTTTTACCAGTAGTCATGTATGGATGTGAGAGTTGGACCATAAAGAAGGCTGAGTACCGAAGAAGATTTAGGTGCTGGAGAAGACTCTTGAGAGTCCCTTGGACTGCAAAGAGATCAAACCAGTCCACCCTAAAGGAAATCAACACTGAAAATTAATTGGAAAGACTGATGCTGAAGCTCCAATACTTTGGCCATCTGATGTGAAGGTGAAGGTGAAGTCGCTCAGTCGTGTCCGACTCTTTGCGACCCCGTGGACTGTAGCCTACTAGGCTTCTCCGTCCATGGGATTCTCCAGGCAAGAATACTGGAGTGGGTTACCGTTCCCTTCTCCAGGGGATCTTCCCGACCCAGGGATCAAACCCGGGTCTCCCGCATTAGAGGCAGACACTTTAACCTCTGAGCCACCAGGGAAGCCATATGATGTGAAGAGCCAGCTTATTGGAAAGGACCCTGATGCTGGGAAAGATTAAAGGCAGGAGGAGAAGGGGATGGCAGAGGATGAGATGGTTGGATGGCATCACCGACTCGACGGACATGAATCTGAGCAAACTCGGGGAGATAGTGAAGGACAGGGAAGCCTGGCATGCTGGAGTCCATGGGGTCGCAGAGCTGGACACAACGTAGCGACTGAACAACTTATCATCAGACCTAGAAGTTGACTCACACTTCTGGAGCCATTTCTAGGAACCACCTGAAACAAAAAGTTGAGAATTCTCTTTTTCATTTAATGCGACTCAGTTGGAATGGCTCTTGCCTCTTCATGGATGAGAGCACTTGGTGTGAAGGCCTTTCCAGTGCTGATCTGGTACATGAAAGCAGCCAGCCGATTACCAGGACTCGGAGACTGCCCCCAAATCCACTGAGTGGAACAGTGTGCCTTCAAAGGCTGTGATAGCAAGTCAATTAGTACAAACAAGGTTCTTCCGTTCTCACAACAGGTGACATTTTACGCATTGTGGCCAACGTTGATTTGACAGCTATGAGGATTTTAAATATCGAGTAAGGTGCTCCTACCTGCAGAAAGCTGAAAACTGCCAAGTACATTTCCTGTTAGCACAAAGATTTTATTTATATGGTGAAAAAGAAGCTGCGGCCCCCAAATGTGCATTTACTTTCGCACTTCCAAATAGAAGACGTAAACACTTAAACGTAAGAAAATGCCAAAAGTGGGATGAATTACACAAAATACACATTTTGAACAGTGCATCCCATAGCTAATGCTGACCACCTCAGTGATAGCAAAATATTGCACTTATGCAATAATTCACCGTGAGCCCAGTCACAGGGGCCAAGCTTGACATTTCATAGGGTCAAGATTCTCAGTTTGGCCCAAGAAACACTTTACAGAACTTAACACAAAATGATTTAGAATATGTCTCTTCCTAAGTAATTTTCATTTCAACATTTTTGCTCTCTTATGCTTGGTCTTGCAATATGAAAATGCAGGCAGATGATTTAGAAAAACAAAACCAAGAAAACAACGAAAACAAACTCATATGCTCTTCACTTATAGTTTCAAGCAATAATAAATGAGATTTTGAGGTTTTAACTAGGTGCCCTAAAGTTATCATTATCTAGGTTTATTTGAAGCCTTTGAGACTTTTAAGTCTAACACAATGTTTACGATATAAAAGGATTTAAATGTTACCTTCTGACATTATAGTTAAAACAGCCATATCTGGTTTACACAAGATAATTTTCATTTATAAGCTCCTGTGATCACTCTGTTTATAGAATGAGATTGGTATTCTAGGGTTTTATTTATTACTCATAGCTTTACTATAATTAAGCTAATTTTCTATTTTGAGCAAAGAGGTATTCTTAAAGGGGTGTGTCTGAGTAGGTTTCAGTTGGACTCATTTCATATTCAAGATCTATTAACGTATTATCTTTGAAAGCCCAAAAGGTTGGAAGCAAAATCTTTTGACTCTCAGTATAATCGCTGAGTTTCCTTGAGTAGATGGACAATTTACTTGACATATTAATAGTTCAATAAAGGACAAGTGTTGGGTTCCACCTGTGTCTTCTCCTTTTTCTTTTTCTTATTTTCTTGTCTGTGCCACATGGCATGTTGGATCATAGTTCCCTGATCAGGGATGGAACCTACATCCCCTGCATTGAAAGCGCAGAAGTCTTAGCCACTGGACGGCCAAGGCCGTCCCTTGGCATACGTTCTTGGCATCGGATCAGGCCAGGGTTCCTTTGTCTTGACAGTATCGGTCTTACGCTTGGGTAGTTCTTTGTCATGAGGGCCTTTCCTGAGCACGGTACCATGTCCAGCAGAATTCCTGGCCTCTTAACACTGGATGCCAGCAAGACTTCCCAGTTGCAACAACCAAAAATGTCTCCAAATGTTCTGGGTGTAGGAGGTGGGCAGATGGAGGGGGTAAACTGGCCCCCAGTTGACAAAACCACTGGATTGGGTGTTATGAATTCTAGAAAGTAAGTAAAATACAGAAGAAACAGAAGACTCTCTTTTACCAGCATCGGCTTAAAACCCTTGGAACTCGCCTCTGCTAAGGATGGCGGGCTTTCTCTGCTCCCG
The DNA here is from genome assembly GCA_006410635.1 of Cephalophus harveyi. Lineage (NCBI taxonomy): Eukaryota > Metazoa > Chordata > Mammalia > Artiodactyla > Bovidae > Cephalophus > Cephalophus harveyi. The sequence goes on along the minus strand of SJYT01003455.1, from coordinate 227,411 downwards.
TCGCGCGGAAGCCTGGTGCCCGAGGGCCGCGGGGGGGTGGGGGTCCGGGCAGCGGGCTGGCGGGCCCGGGCGCGCCGTGCGCCTGATCCGCGCAGGAATGGTCTCCGCCGGGCTCTTCTGGGGTCCGCGGAAAATCTCCATCTCTCACGCATGCATTGCAGAGCCCGGGAAGCTTTTCAAGTGCGGAAGAATGGGCTTTGTCTACCCCGGAGTGATTTTCAATGAAAGCGCACACTGGCCTCGGTCGGGGCCGCCCCCCGGGGCGTGCGGGCCGGCCCCCCGCGCGCGGGGCGACCCGGCACCGGGCTCGTGGCCCGGCCCGCCGGGGGTCATTTCTGATGTGGGCGTGGGGGTCCTGCGCGGAGCGGGCTCCGCCCGGGGCCGCTCGTCCTTACAGAAAGCGTTCACGAGCGCGCCCACTGAGGCCGGGGGTCTCCTGCACGACCCTGACCCGAGGCCGCAGATTCGGGAGCGAGCTGAGGCTGCCCGGCGCGGTTTTCATCTAGTCGTATTCCCCAGGCTTGCACGCCGCCCTGCCCTCCGGGAGCGCCCCCGCCCCCGGGGAAGTGTCTCCGGTAAAGAGCGCGGGGCCGCGGGGGAAGCTGCGGAGCCGCGCACAGAGCCCAGAGGCAGGCTTGCTTTTTCCTTTTTTCCTCCTTCAAAAGGCAGCTCAGAGGGCTGCTTCCTCACCCAGGTCTCCACATGCCCCTGCCCTGTCCCGCCGCCGCGTTGTTTCCTCTTTATCAGGCTTTTAGTCTGTCCGAGCTGCTTTTCACCCGGGCGCTGACCGCAGGGGATTTAGATAGCTCTGAGAAAGACAGGACTGCGCTCCGGGAGAGGCTGAGCCTGCTCTGCAGACGCTTCCCGGTGGGCTGACTTGCTTCCCCCCGCAGGCTGTGCTCGAGCTGACCGGGCTCTTACTGACGTCTCGGTGGTGGGCTAGCTCTTGGCCGTGGGGTCTTTCCTGGGGTGTCTGCGTGTTCAGCACAACCCCTGGGCTTTACCCACTGGATGTTATAGCAACTCCCACTCTTGGCCTGACAACCAAGAACATCTCCAGACGTGGCCAAGTGTTCCCTGGGGGTAGTATTACCCCCTGATTGTTCAGTCGCTAAGTCATGTCTGATTCTTCGTGACCTCATGGACCGTAGCCCGCCAGACTCCTCTGTCCATGGGATTCTCCAGGCAAGAACACTGGAGTGGGTTGCCATTTCCTCCTCCAACTCCCTGACTAGAACCATCGATTTAATGTCACAGGGAGTAAGTGTTTGTCATGTTATTATGTTCTGGAATTTTAAGACTGCTGAACATTTACTACTAGAAACTATGGACACAGAGTCAGATGGCTTTGCTTTTTCCCAAAAGAAAACATTCCTCCTCCTCCTTTTTTTTTTTTTTAAGATTTTAATTTTGCTGATCATCAGTTTTTCAAAGACAAGTGTCATAGATTTTGCCAACTTTTCATTTTCTTTAGGAAAAGAAGACTCATATACTTAATTCTTTTTCAATTTTCCCAAATATCTTGATAGAGATGAAATGGAGAGAATCTGTTCAGTCAGAAGCCAGGGCATTTCATTTTCCATGAGTATTTTCAGGGTAAGAGGATTTTTTTCACAGTCGAGACGAATGTGATTTTCTCTCCAGCACTTGCCTGCCACTCCCTTCGTGACGCCTTCCCATTTTTCCCGACCCAGTCCAGATCCTCTGTGTTGCCACATGTTCCGGGGAGCTGGGCGGTGAGATAAGGCAAAGCCATCTTCAATCATTCACTTGTGACTGAATAACAGGGATCCGAGGGGCTTCGGATTTTAGTAAGGAAATATTCCCTGGTCAACAACCGATAAATTACACCACATAGAACTCTTCAAAATTAAATCAATTCATGTGGTCTTTATACCAGTAGTACACAAGGTATATTTTAAGAAATGTTTTTAACTAAGTGCATTTTAATTTTATGAAAACTATAAATAAAAAAATAAATTAAAGCTATAGCTATCATTCCAACTGAGTACTCTTTGATTTTTTTCAAGTAAGCAATTAAAATAGAGCTTGCCCGTTGCATTTTAGCTTGATCCTTGACCCATGAACTTTAAATAAGGGCCATTTGCTAGAATCTACAAGGAGAACTCTGGTGGAAGGAAGAGACTTGAGATGGGACAAGTAAAATAATCACAAAGATGGACAAATAAAGAATCAAAAGACATAGTTGTGCTTAAAAATACAACAAAATTTTTGCATTCATCGTTGCATTTTACAGGATACTGTTATTATTGTACAATGTGTTCAGTTGCTAAGTCGTGTCCAACTCTTTGCGACCACCAGGACTGCAGTCCACCAGTTCCTCTGTTCGTGCAATTTTCCAGGCAAAACACTGGAATAGGTTGCCATTTCTGACTCCAGAGGATCTTCCGGACCCAGGGAGCAAGCCCACGTTTCCTACACTGAGGGCAGATTCTTTGCCATTGAGCTACCACGGAAGCCATTATACATGATAAATCACAATAGAGTATAAAAACCTTAAGTAATAAGATCCCAGTGAACAACGAGCAGATAGTGTTTAATTATTTATATATTGATTGATTGATTGCTCACCGGAGCAGAGGTGGGGTGCACAGTATGAATTTTGTGGTGCATCAGGTGAAACAAAGTAAGATGAATTTCTCAGTACTGGGTAGTGCTGGAGACACTCTTCAGGATCACAGTCAGCAACGAATGTCTGTCTCTGCAAAACCTCTCTTGCTGTGCAGAGTTAGAAAGGAAAGCAAGTTTTTGCTTGCAGGCATTATGTAACCGGCCACAGCCACTGGAGGGATTTTATTGCCTGGACCTGTGAGGTGCCACACATGAACAGAAACTGCAGAACTTTAACAGTGGGATTGAAGGTCAATTAAAACCCTGAACTGAGAAAGACTGACTTAGGAGTAAGTGTGGAGAGACAGGGATCATCTCTCATTAGTGCAGCAATTTCGAGGTAAATTACCACCCAGGTGAATTGTTTGGGCTTCAGAAGGTGTATAGATCAGAGTAAGACCCAGAAGATGGATAGAGTGTGTCAATCGACAATCGTCAGAAGGGTCAGGAACAAGAAAATTGCACTAATTGCTCCTGACTACAGTTCTCTTTAATAATCAGGTGAGAATAAATGGAAACCAATACAGAAAAACAGTGTTGTTAAATTTTCATACTATTTGTAGATAGTAGGCTTCTCTCACAGCTTAGTCAGTAAAGAGTCTGACTGCAGTGCAGGAGACCTGGGTTCCATCCCTGGGTTGGGATGATCCCCTAGAGAAGGAAATGGCTACCCACTCTGGTGTTCTTGCCTGGAGAATCCCATGGACAGAGGTGCTTGGCGGGCTACAGTCTACGGGTTGCAAGAGTCAGACACGACATAGTGACTAAGGGCACAGCAAGGCACTTGTAGATAGTAGATATGTTTATGCGCAGGTTAAACTGTTTAATAAACTGGGCATATTATTTCATAGTCGAGGCTTCTTTCTGCCCGACTAGTTGTATTAGCTTTATGTTGTTGAATGTTTGAAGAATAACTTCAAAGCATTGTCTTAAGACGGTAAAATGATGGATCTGAGTAACAGCTTTTGACAAAATTTTGATGCTTACAATTGAAGACCCTGTAAAACAGCAGAATTGAAATTAACCTATTAGTTGGACATGTGTTGATACACATTAGGTCAGTACTAATGTGAATTAAGTCAGTCAATACTATCTTGTCTCATTGCTACACTATCCTGTTATCCACATGCCAAGTCACTTCAGTCGTGTTGACTCTTTGTGACCTTATGGACCATAGCCCACCAGGCTCCTCTGTCCAGGGCATTCTCCAGGCATGAATACTGAAGTGGGTTGCCAAGTCCTCATCTGGTGGATCTTCCTGACCCAGGGATCGAACCCATGTCTCCTACATCTCCTGTGTTGGCAGGCCGCTTCTTTACCACTACTGCCACCTGGGAAGCCCCTGTTATCCACATAATATTGCAAAGAGGCCCGTGGAATACCCTTTCCATGAAAGGGAAGAACTCGTTTAAAGAATTTTTACTACAGACATTTTCTGTATTTTGGTGACAATGGCTTGCAGTCCTGTCATCCATTCATTTATCTAATATACACACCTGCACACAAACACAAGCAAATATAGGAGGCACTGCCCTGGTTTGCTCGACGTAAGATGTGAACAAAGCTCCAGCCCCTTTCCTCGGGAAGTTCTCAGTCTGGCGAGGTATGGTCCCTGAGGAGGGATTTGAGAGCAGAACAACGGGAAGGTCATTAAGAGTTGTAGGCAGACAGCGGCGTAATCTGATTTACACTTTTTAAATCTCCTAGGACTCTGCAGACAGGGTCTTGTAGGGAATCTAGAATGCAAGTGAAAGAAACAGTTGGATGCCGTTGCTGTGGGCAACATGAGAAAGGATTGTGCCTGAAAATAAGGACTGTCAGAGTGAGGCGGAGGGAAGGGACAGGCTGCAAACGCAGTGTAGACTTGACCTCCCCACCTTGACTGTGGTGGTGGGTATGGCATGGGAGTGAGATGTAAAGGTACAAAAGGTTCAAATTTGGAACATTCTTTGTAAAAAAAAAAAAAAAAAAATTAAAAGTCTAATTCATGGCACTTTAATACAGGCACCAAACCGGAAAAATTTGTTGGTAAAAGGGATGACAGAATTTTTGAATTTCAAATTAAAGGATAGATGTGATATTGAAACCGGGTAATAGGATGAATTCCAGGGCTGAATAGAAATAAACTGATTTGGAATCACTGGACTGTGGCTAGGATGATGGTGATAATCAGAGTTGCTTAAGCTAACTTCTCTCTTTTTCATCACCCACAACAAATTTTGGACAATTACCACCCCCGATATATTTTGAAACAAACAGTTACTTCCGTTCTTCAAGCTACCTCAGGTGCGGGGATTGCAATGTGGACTTAGGAACCACCCTCCTGCTGGGTAGGCTCCTAGAAAACTTGCTTCTTGCCAGATGGAAGAGCCGGAGGAGGCCTGTCTCCCTCCCTCTTTCCTCTGCTCTTCCTTAAATCCCCTTTGCCTTCCACCCGTGCCCTCTGATGTGTCAGCCAGGAATCATCTGCTTTAGTGATGTGTCTCGTCTCTCCTCAAGCTGCCAAGACCCTTGTGTGTGTACTAAGTCACTTCAATCGTGTCTGACTCTTTGCGACCCCATGGACTGTAGCCCACCAGGCTCCTCTGTCCTTGGGATTCTCTAGGCAAGAATACTGGAGTGGGTTGCCATGCCCTCCAGGGGAGCTTCCAGACCCAGGGATCAAACCCGCTTCTCATTACATCTCCCGGACTGCAGGCAGATTCTTTACCACTAGGACCACCTGGGAAGCCTGCCATGACCCTTGCTTGGGTCCATAAAACATGATGAATATGAAGCATCATTTCTAGGTGGCAGCAGTAAGAAGCCCCACAAAATTACAAAATACCAATCCAGGATTTTGATAAATTAACTCCAATCTTCTTGTTAAGAAAGCAATAAATACCTTCATGCTTGAAACGACAGTGGATAGGATTTTCTGTCGTAAATTAATCCTTGCTGGTAGGGGGTAGTACATTCAAGTGTCAATTTAGGTTAAAAAAGAATAATAATAATTAGAGGGCAGGTTAGCCATGGATATAGTTGTATGAGTCCAACTTAACTGAAATCTTAATCAATAGCATTGATATAATAAACTAGATTTTTTTAAAAGTTGTTCTTAGTTTAGAATCTCTTTTTAACAAACATCAGCTTGGCATAATGGAATAGGTCCGCCAAACACAAGCTTAATCCAAAATCCACTCTTCTCTATTTTAGCTTTGTGACTGTTGGCAAAGTTACTAACCTTTTCATAGTTACCTAAGGTGGTTGTGTCCGACTCTTTGTGACCCCATGACTATACAGTTCATGGAATTCTCCAGGCCAGAATACTGGAGTGGGTAGCCTTTCCTTCTCCAGGGAATCTTCCCATCCCAGGAATTGAACTGGGGTCTCCTGCACTGCAGGTGGATTCTCTACCAACTAGCCATCAGGGCAGGTGGTTATGAGAACGCAGTGAGAGCACCTAGGCGCAACATGTGACGCATGAGCTTTGAATGTGGTGAGCTCTTGGTAAACAGTCTCCAAGCATCAAATCTCTCATGACAAATCCACAGGCTTGATGTGAAAATTAAATGATGTAACACATATATTAAATGTCTAGCAGAGAGAAAGTTCTCAAAGAATACCCAACACCTCACCTCTCGATCAACAACAGAGCTAAACTGCTTTCATATAAAATGTCTGGTGGAAATGAAATACACAGTAAAATTAAGTGTCCATTTCTATAAGATGATGAAATAACTTGAAAGTGTTGGAATCTACCTGGTTTGAAGATCTTTGAGGTCAGGAACTGAACTTAAAAATGAGGAGGCTCTAGAGAACTAGGGGCTTCCCAGGTGGCTCCTGTGAGTAAAGAATCCTCCTGCAAGGCAGGAGACACAGGAAATGCAGGTTCGATCCCTGGGCTGGGAAGATCATCTGGAGGAGGAATGGCCACCCACTCCAGTATTCGTGCCTGGGAAATCCCAGGGACAGAGGAGCCTGGTGGGCTACCGCCTATGAGGTCGCAAAAGTCAGACAGGACTGAGACTAGGCACACACATAGAGAACTAGACGCTCTGTGTCCATTGGAATTAACATTGAATAAATGTCAGATGGAGGAAGAAACTCTGGATATCCATTCTAGAGGCTCAAGAAGGCTGGCTGTCTGTCTAGTTAATCCTTTTGTTATGCCTCAGAAGTTTGCGCTTACCCAGCTAAGCCTCACCTCGGGTCCCCCCTTCTTGGAGCGCTTCCTGACTTGTGTTCCTGGCCTTGGATCTTTAACCCTGGAGCTGTTACAGCCCCAGACCCTGGCAGCTCTGTCTCTAACCACGGCGCGGTGACCCGGCCAGGAGCCTTGGGAACCGCCACATGCTTTTCATTGCTCTACTCCAGCCTGAATAGTTCTGCCCTCTTGCTTGCTTGTCCCTATAAACTCTGAGCACCAGTAACGTGTGACTTCTGAGTGGCAGCAGTAAGATCCAGGGTATGGTTCATTGAGTTTCCTTTTCCGTGGCAGGCGATCCTGGAAGCAGAACCATATCTGATCGCTGAGTAGACTGCAATGGCAGAGAGAGAAAGACCCCCTGCCAACCCTCACAGTAGAAGCAAGAAGCAAACTTGGTTCTTCTAAGTCTCTGTGAGGTTGAGGCTGTTGGTACCCACTGCCTAGCTTACCCTACCCAGATGAAAACCTTCATGAAAGGAAGCTCTCTACCCTTGATTAAGGCACTCAGATCTGCAGATACATGCTAGTTTTCTCAGGAGAGCTCACTGAAGATCCCTTACGTGCTCAGTCGTTCAGTCATGTCTGAGTCTTTGCCACCGCACGGACTGTAGCCCACCAGGCCCCACTGTCCATGGGAGTCTCCAGGTAAGAACACTGGAGTGGGTTGCCATTCCCTTCTCCAGGGGAACTTCTCAACCCAGGGATTGAAGCCACGTCTCTCGCATTGAGGGCAGATTCTTCACTGTCTGAGCCACCAGGGAATCCCAAAGCTCCCCTACTGAATTCAAATTCTCCAATAACAAAGTACGTTTCTGAAGGTCCAGTTGGAGGAGCCAGCACATTTGGAGATATTTTAGCATCTTTTATTTGATGTGTTATGCTCAAGGACCCAAAGGAAGGGTATATTAGTTAGGATTCTAAAGAAAGAAAAAAATGTACCTTTTTCAATATCGGTGTTTTGCAACATAAGAAACATCAGCTTTACTTGGTAGCAATATGGGTTCATGGCCAAGTTGAATTAGCACCAGTTTCACGAAAATACTAATTTGAAAAGCTATATGTAGCCCAATGTTCATAGCGCATTATTTACAGCAGTCAAAATATGTAAACAACCTAAGTGTCCATGGATGGATGAATGGATAAAAAGATGAGGTGTATGTACACAACTGAATGCTACTCAGCCATAAAAAAATACAATCCCACCGTTTGGGACAACATGGATGGACCTTGAGAGTATTACGCTAAGTGAAATAAGTCAGAAAGGCAAATATCATATGATTTCACTTACAACCAACAGAGAGAGAAAGGAAGGGGAGAGGGGGAGGAGAGAGGAAGGGGGGAGACAGAGAACAAGAGAGGGAGGGAGGGAGGGATGAGAGAGAGAGAGAAATTGGCTTACACGATCGCAGAGTCTGAGAAGTCCCCGTGACCTGCCATCTGCAAGCCGGAGGCCCAGGAGAGTGGGCGGTGCGATCCAGTCTGAGCCCACAGGCCTGGGAACCAGTGAAAATCCCACGATGGAAACCCCAGCCTGGGGGCAGAAGAGATGTCCCAGTTCAGCAGTGAAGCAAAGCAGGGGAGCACTCCCACTTCCTCTGGCCATCGTTCTGCTCAGCCCTCGGCACTGGATGAGCCTCACACACACATGCTGGGCCAGGCCGTCAGCTCTACTGAGACGCCCACTCAGCGCTAACGTCAGCTGCCATCCTCCCAGACACACCCAGAAACCGTGTTTCCTCTGGCACCCCAAGGCGGTCGAGTCGACACATAAAACTGGCCGTCACCAAGAGGAACATAAAACAAGGCTAAGAATCAAATGAAGAAGTGAAATGTCAGGGGCTTGGTCGTGTCCAGCTCTTGGCGACCCCATGGTCTGTAGCCCACCAGGCCCCACTGTCCACGGGATTCCCCAGGTGAGAATACTGGAGTGGGTTGCCGTTCACTTCTCCAGGGGGTCTTCCCCACCCAGGGACGGAACCCGGGTCTCCTGTATTGTAGGCAGATTCTTTACCATCTGAGCCACCAGAGACTCGGTGGTAAAGAACCCTCCTCCCAGTGCAAGAGCGTGGCTTTGACCCCTGAATCAGGAAGATCCCCTGGTGGAGTGCATGGCAACCCACTCCAGTATTCTTGCCTGGGGAATCCCATGGACAGAGGGGCCTGGTGGGCTACAGTCAATAGGGTAACAAAAGAGTTGGAAACAACTTAGAGGCTAAACAAGAACAAAAGAATCAGAGCCCTATTAAGTAGGGGAGAGGCTCTTTCTAGACTTACGCCCTTGCCTCTTGTCTGAGAGAAGCCGAGAGCGGTCCTTTAAAGCATGGCTCCCAACAGTCTCTTCAGGACTATCGATTTCAAACTGAGGAAGTCATATGGTAGAAAAGCAACTGACTTTTCTTCCTCATTTCTTTCTTTATTCACTTTCAAGTCAGATAATTGGAGTGTTTTCTTTGTAAGTTTGGGAGGAAGGACATTCAAGTGGGCCAGCTAGCTCCCTGCACCTCTGATGGGTTAGGAGCTGTACGCGTGGTTGAAGAACTTCACGGGCTGGGCCCTTGACACCCAATGGAATGCACATTTATACCAAACACCCACGTTTTCTGACCCTTCAAAGCTCTCACAGTACTTTTTCTCTAAAGTGACCATATCTGAAAAACAAAGCTTGTTTCATTTAGAAACTATCACTTATGGGTTATTCAAGCCATCCAAGATGGCATCTAGATAATGATGGGAAAAAAAGATGTGCTGTGCGGAGTCAACAGGCAGAAGGAATGTAGTAGCTCTAATGCTGTTGTTCGGTCGCTCAGTCGTGTCTGACTCTGTGACCCCCGTGGACTGCAGCTTAAACGAGGCAACTGCATTTGTAAAGTTAAAAATCAAACAGACATGTTGAACCGTGTGTGTAAAACATTGAGTATATCCATGAGCTTCTTAGGAGATGTTTCTCTTGAAATTCCTTTCCAGTGGTTAAATAAAAATTAATCTAGTTTTAAAAAAAAGCACAAGCGAGACCATAGGTTTGACAGTTCTTTTATTTTGAATTCTTTTCTTGCTGTTTTTTTTTTTTTTGCTTTTGCTTTGCTCCCCACAGCATGAGTGATTTAGTTCCTCTACCAGGGATCAAACCCCTGCCCTCTGCAGTGGAAGCTCAGTGTCCTGACCACCAGGGCACCAGGTGAGTCCCTTCTTGCTGTTTTGAATCACACATGGAGTGTAGTATTTTTAATGAAGTGAAAAGGAGAGTGTTCTTTTTCAAGCTGCACCTTTTGGTTCTTGCACATTCCTAGCATCTTTGGGGATACATATAGAGTATGATGATGTTCCAAAATAAAGAAACTCTGAATGGCTTCTTAGGTCTTGGTCAAGAGACAGTAACTCCCTGAGCACAGGGCGAGCCCACCCACCACTAGGTCAGCCCTTCTAGGAACATCTCTTGTCGCCCCTCAGATGGTAGGGCCCCCATAATTCCACACTGACCTTTAAGAAGCTGGTGAGGAGAAAACAGAAAGCATAGGGTACCTGTTGATTCAGACACAAACAAATAAGCAAAATTTTCAACCAAACTCAGGAGGAGAGAACGTGGGTACATCACAGACCTTCAGTCTCATTAGAATTTAATTTAATAAATGTAATACCTCTAATATTTGAAGCTGGTGAGATAAGAAATGAGCTATTCCTGAAGACCTTCATATTGAATAATCTAATATCAATTCTCAGTTTTTATCTTTCTCTATAACACTCAATAGGGTCGATCCCTCCCTGCTTCTTTCTTTTTTCTTTATATTTGGCTGCCTCGGGATCTTTATCGTATCAGGCAGGATCTTTGTTGTGGAGTGCAAGCTTAGATGACCCATGCGGTGTGTCTTGGTTCCCCAACCAGGGATGGAACCTGTGTCCCCTGCATTGCAAGGCAGATTCTTAACCGCTGGACTACCTGGGAAGTCCCAATCCCTCCCTATTTCTTGGAATGCTTTCTATGCTTGACTTCCAGGATGTCAGGTTTTTCATTTTTACTGGGTGCTCCTATTTTGGTCTTTTGCTGATTCAGCTCAATTCTCCAGCCTCTAAAGTTGAAGATGCACCACCATTCAGTACTTGGACTTCTCCAAGCCTCACACTTCCTAGTGAGCCCCCTACACAACACCAATGTACGCTGATGGTTCTAGAATATCTCTAACCTCTTTATGAACTCCAGACTTGAATTCCCAACTGCCGACCTGACATTTCCACTTGCATCACAAAATTACATAATTTAATTCGCTCTGACAACACTCTTCTCTCTGTTAGGAAATGAGACCACCATTGAAGCCAAAATCTCAGGAATACATCTTTACTCCTTTCTTGGCCTCATACCCCACATTCACTCTATCAAATCTTATCAGCATGCCCTTTAAAATATTCTAGAACTGAATTATTTATTATCACCTGCCGGGAGCCACCACGGGAGATCCCACCCATGACAAGGTCACGTGGAAGAGAACTGTTAAGCAAGGCTTCAGGACTCAAGGGGCTCCCTAGGCTTTCTTGAGCATCTACCCCAAAACCAGAATCTGTCTGTTTTACTATTTCATGACTTTCACCAACTCCTCTGACATTAACAGGGGGCTAACCCTGACCACCTTTTTCTGGAGGAAATCAACTTAGGGCTATAGCTAATAAGTCTCCTGGACATGAGAGGAATATTTCAAATCAAAACCCCTCTGTTAGCATTCTAGCTTGCTCAGCAGGTATATCCAGACTCTTGCAGCTACGCATAAGATTACTTACAGCCTCCCAACTGTGAGAGGCATGGAAAGCCGAAAACATAGAGCCTTTCAAAGAGTTAAAAGTTATTAGAGTAATGCTGGTGTAGGATTTCATTGTTGGGCCAGTGCTTGTTGCTAAGTCCCCATATCTCTTATCCACTGTGCACCTGGGAATGCATTAGTTAACATAGTGAGAATGCAAGAAAAACAAGTGTAGCCTTGAATTTAACCACATTAGATCTTTGAGCTAATTGGTTCTTTCTTGTAACTCACTGCACCTTTACTCTGTGAGAAATGTGACTCTGTTTAGCATTTTCTGAGGCTGACATAGATTAGAAATATAAAGAAAAGACACTTGGAGGGAAAATAAGTTTTCTGGTTGAGCAGCCTTTATCAAAGGAGGGTCATAAAATGTTCACAGGCCTCCGAGGTCAGAAGATACTGTACACAACATCATTTGTGGGAAAGGTATGCAGAAAAAATCCTGGTTTCCATAAGGGCAAAACTGCTGGAATGTTTGGGCTGACTCTGTATGACCTTGCATCTTTCATTTCCCTCTATGTATAAGGCAAGGTATAAAAGTACCTTTTGAAAAATAAAGCTTTTGGGCCTCGCTCACTGAAGCAGCTTTGTCTCCCCGTGTCAATCATTCTCTCTCTCTCCCCCTCCCTCTCTTTTTCAGGCTGATCCCTTGGAGCATAGAGGCTCCCTGCGTTCACTTATCTGCCTGGGTTTCTAAGACCTGAACGGGAAGAAGTTCTGCATCTCCACTCCCTCGGGAGACCGGGAGGGCACCCGTGGCCTCCGTGAACAGGGCAAACTTCTTGTCTTGGAGTTTTATTGGTTCTCTATGTAAACCAAGGAATATCAACCTCTTTTTCTCCTCTATTTTCTTATCTTCAACATTCTTTCCTTATCTCTCTCTAAATCAATCGCCGACGCCTTTTCTCCTTCAGGTTTCCCTGGATCCTGCGGGGGCTGGACCCTGGCTATCACCTCCAGTGCTCTTACCCTTACCAAATTGGAATCCACTCTTGACCCCTTACGAGCAGTTTTCTACTTGGCACTAATGTGAGCTTTTAAAATGTTAAATCTCCTGCTTCCAAATGTACACCCTTGCTAAAAATCCAACAATAACTTCTCATCACACTGAGAATGAAATCCAAAGTGCTTCCTTCCAACAAGTCTCCTGTGATTTGAGCACTTGGCTGTCTCCAGTCTTGTCTCCATGGCCCCTTAACTGACTCAAGCCACGTGGCCTGCACATGTTCACTGAGGAGGGGGGCAATCATGCTCCCATCACTGTACAGTTGTCTATTTTTTATTGCAGTATAGTTGCTTCACCGTGTGTTTCTTCTGTACAGCAAAGTGAATCAGCTATAGCTAGACATATACCCCCCCTTTTAATGGATTGCCTTCCCATTTAGGTCACCACAGAGTACTGAGTAGGATTCCCTGAGCTATACAGAAGGTTGTCACCGCTTACCTATTTTATGCATAGTATCAATAGTATGTATATATATGTGTGTATGTATAGATACATATTCACATCAATCCAAATCTCCCAATCCATCCCACTCACCCCCATTCCCCTTCGGTACCCATATGTCTGTTCTTTACATTTGTGTCTCCATTTGTATGTTCCAAATAAGATCATCTATTCCATTTTACTAAATTCCACATATATGTATTAATATCCTATATATTTTTTCTCTTTAAGATTTACTTCACTCTATATGACAGTCTCTAGGTCCATCCACATCTCCATAAATGGCACAATTTTGTTTTTATTTATGGCTGAGTATTAGTCCATTCTATATATGTACCAAATCTTCTTTATCCAATCCTGTTGATGGATATTTAGGTTGCTTCTACATCCTGGCTATTATAAATCATGTTCCTAGCACTCTTTTTAAATGTGCTTATTTCTCTCCTCAAGTGTTCTTCTCCAAATAGACTCATGGCTCACTTCTTCCAATGCTTTATTGTTTCTTCAAATTATCACTCGTAGAGCGTCCAGAGCTGTCTTTCCAGTTCTATACACTATTCCATGCTGATCTTTCTCTCCCCTGCATTGTGCTATTTTTCTTCATAGTCGTCAAAATCCAGAACAAAAAAATGTATAAACTGGTGATTTTCAAGAAGTTAGACATCAGGTAGTAAGAATTAAACCCTGGAAGACAGAAGACAAACAAAGTCAGGTATACCAGTGCCTCAGACTACTGACTACCAGCTGCACGGCCCTGGAGCGACTGTGAGGAGATATCCCACATCCAGGGGTAAAGGAGAATGCCCAGCAGGACAGTTCAGTTCAGTTCAGTTCAGTCCCTCAGTCATGTCCGACTCTTTGTGACCCCATGAATTGCAGCATGCCAGGCCTCCCTGTCCAACACCAATTCCCGGAGTTCACTGAGACTCGCATCCATTGAGTCAGTAATGCCATCCAGCCATCTCATCCTCTGTCGTCCCCTTCTCCTCCTGCCCCCAATCCCTCCCAGCACCAGAGACTTTTCCAATGAGTCAACTCTTCGCATGAGGTGGCCAAAGTACTGGAGAGATGGCTGGATGGCATCACGGACTCGATGGATGTGAGTCTGAGTGAATTCCGAGAGATGGTAATGAACAGGGAGGCCTGGCGTGCTGCGATTCATGGGGTCGCAAAGAGTCGGACACAAATGAGTGACTGAACTTCAACTTCACTTTCTGCCATAAGGGTGGTGTCATCTGCATATCTGAGGTTATTGATATTTCTCCCAGCAATCTTGATTTCAGCTTGTGCTTCTTCCAGTCCAGCGTTTCTCATGATGTACTCTGCACAGAAGTTCAATAAGCAGGGTGACAATATACAGCCTTGACGTACTCCTTTTCCTATTTGGACCAGTCTGTTGTTCCATGTCCAGTTCTAACTGTTGCTTCCTGGCCTGCATATAGGTTTCTCAAGAGGCAGGTCAGATGGTCTGGTATTCCCATCTCTCTCAGATTTTTCCACAGTTTATTGTGATCCACACAGTCAAAGGCTTTGGCATAGTCAATAAAGCAGAAATAGATGTTTTTCTGGAACTCTCTTGCTTTTTTGATGATCCAGCGGATGTTGGCAATTTGATCTCTGGTTCCCCTGCCTTGTCTTAAAAGCCAGCTTGAACATCTGGAAGTCCACAGTTCACATATTGCTGAAGCCTGGCTTGGAGAATTTTGAGCGTTATTTTACTAGCGTGTGAGATGAGTACAATTGTGCAGTAGCTTGAGCATTGTTTGGCATTGCCTTTCTTTGGGATTGCAATGAAAACTGACCTTTTCCAGTCCTGTGACCACTGCTGAGTTTTCCAAATTTGTTGGCATATTGAGTGCAAAACTTTCACAGCATCATCTTTCAGGATTTGAATTAGCTCAACTGGAATTCCATCACCTCCACTAGCTTTGTTCATAGTGTTGCTTTCTAAGGCCCACTTGACTTCCCATTCCAGGATGTCTGGCTCTAGGTGAGTGATCACACCATCATGATTATTTGGATGATGAAGATTTTTTTTGTACATTTCTTCTGTGTTTTCTTGCCATCTCTTCTTAATATCTTCTGCTTCTGTTAGGCCCATATCATTTCTGTCCTTTATCTAGCCCATCTTTGCATGAAATGTTCCCTTGGTATCTCTAATTTTCTTGAAAAGATCTCTAGTCTTTCCCATTCTGTTCTTTTCTCTATTCCTTTGCATTGATCACTGAGGAAGGCTTTCTTATCTCTCCTTGCTCTTCTTTGGAATTCTGCATTCAGGTGCTTATTTCTTTCCTTTTCTCCTTTGCTTTTCACTTCTCTTATTTTCAGTTATTTGTAAGGTCTCTCCAGACAGCCATTTTACTTTATTGCATTTCTTTTCCATGGGGATGATCTTGATCCCTGTCTCCTGTACAATGTCATGAACCTCCGCCCATAGTTAATCAGGCACTCTGTGTATCAGATCTAGTCCCTTAAATCTATTTCTCACTTCCACTGTATAATCATAAGGAATTTGATTTAGATCATACCTGAATGGTCTAGTGGTTTTCCCTACTTTCTTCAATTTAAGTCTGAATTTGGTAGTAAAGAGGCTCATGATCTGAGCCACAGTCAGCTCCCAGTCTTGTTTTGGCTGACTATATAGAACTTCTCCATCTTTGGCTGCAAAGAATATAATCAATCTGATTTCGATGTGGACCATCTGGTGATGTCCATGAATAGAGTCTTCTCTTGTGTTGTTGGAAGAGGGTGTTTGCTATGATGAGTGCGTTCTCTTGGTAAACTTTATTAGCCTTTGCCCTACTTCATTCTGTACTCCAAGGCCAAATTTGCATGTTACTCCAGGTATTTCTTGACTTCCTACTTTTGCATTCCAGTCCCCTATAATGAAAAGGACATCTTTTTTGGGTGTTAGTTCTAGAAGCTCTTGTAGGTCTTCATAGAACCGTTCAACTTCAGCTTCTTCAGTGTTACTGTTGGGACATAGACTCGGATTACTGTGATATTGAATGGTTTGCCTTGGAAACAAACAGAGATGATTCTGTTGTCTTTGAGATTGCATCCAACTACTGCATTTCAGACTCTTTTGTTGACCATGATGGCTACTCCATTTCTTTTAAGGGGTTCCTGCCCACAGTAACAGATATAATGGTCATCTAAGTTAAAATCACCCATTCCAGTTCATTTTAGTTTGCTGATTCTTAGAATGTCAACGTTCACCCTTGCCATCTCTTGTTTGACTATTTCCAATTTGCCTTGATTCATGGACCTGACATTCCAAGTTCCTATGCAATATTGCTCTTTACAGCATCAGACCTTGCTTCTATCATCAGTCACATCTACAACTGGGTATTATTTTTCCTTTGGCTCCATCCCTTCATTCTTTCTGGAGTTATTTCTCCATTGATCTCCAGTAGCATATTGGGCACCTACTGACCTGGGGAGTTCCTCTTTCAGTATCCTATCATTTTGCCTTTTCATACTGTTCATGGGGTTCTGAAGGCAAGAATACTGAAGTGGTTTGCCATTCCCTTCTTCAATGGACCACATTCTGTCAGACCTCTCCACCATGACCTGCCTGTCTTGGGTGGCCCCACATGGCATGGCTTAGTTTCATTGAGTTAGATAAGGCTGTGGTTGGTGTGATCAGATTAGCTAGTTTTCTGTGATTATGGTAGCACAGTGGCTGTGATGGACCGTGGAGCAATCGCGGCAAGAGGGACTACCCCATGCCCAAGGTCAGGGGTGGCGACCTAAAGCGCCAGGCTGCGACAATGCAGGAGTGGCCAAGAGGAGCTACTCCACGTTCAAGGTCAGGAGGGGCAATTCGTCCAAGGTAAGGAGCACTGGCTGCACTTTGCTGGAGCAGCCGTGAAGAGATACCCTACGTCCAAGGCAAGGGAAACCCAAGTAAGATGGTAGGTGTTGTGAGAGGGCATCAGAGGGCAGACACACTGAAACCATAATCACAGAAAACTAGCCAGTCTGATCACACCAACCACAGCAGGACAGTAGGAGGGGTGAAATCGTGTTTAGAATCAAACTCATTCCCACCAGAGACACTCAGACGGCTCAAACAAACCTTCTGTGCACCAGGACCCAGAGACCGAGCCAGAGCTGTGTTTGCGCACCTCCGGAGGATGTACGGGCCAGCAGTGGCCTGCTGCAGGCCAGGGGCTCTGGATGCAGCAGACATGGGTTTAGCATAAGCCCTCTTGGAAGAGGTCGCTATCAACCCCACCATAGAGCCTCCAAAACTTGCACAGGACTGGGAAACAGACTCTGGACAGGCACAAAGAGGACCTTGTGGGCACCAGGACCCAGGAGAAAGGAGCAGTGACCCCACAAGAGACTGGCCCAGACTTGCCCAGGAGTGTCCAGGAGTCTCCGGTGGAGGCGCGGGTCAGCCGTGGCCTGCTGCAGGGCTGGGGGCACTGAGTGTAGCAGTGCAACATGGGACCTTTGGAAGGAGGTCTCATTATCCTCATTACCTCCACCATAGTTTGGCCTCAGGTTAAATAACAGGGAGGGAACACAGCCCCACCCATCAACAGAAATTTGGATTAAAGATTTACTGGGCATGGCCCCACAGTGGAAGTGAGGAATAGATTTAAGGGCCTAGATCTGATAGATAGAGTGCCTGATGAACTATGGAATGAGGTTTGCGACATTGTATCGGAGACAGGGATCAAGACCATCCCCATGGAAAAGAAATGCAAAAAAGCAAAATGGCTGTCTGGGGAGGTCTTACAAATAGCTGTGAAAAGAAGAGAGGTGAAAAGCAAAAGAGAAAAGGAAAGATATAAGCACCTGAATGCAGAGTTCCAAAGAATAGCAAGAAGAGATAAGAAAGCCTTCTTCAGCGATCAATGCAAAGAAATAGAGGAAAATAACATAATGGGAAAGACCAGAGATCTCTTCAAGAAAATTAGAGATACCAAGGGAACATTTCATGCAAGGATGGGCTCGATAAAGGACAGAAATGGTATGGACCTAACAGAAGCAGAAGATATTAAGAAGAGGTGGCAAGAATACATGGAAGAACTGTACAAAAAAGATCTTCACGACCCAGAAACCATGATGATGTGATCACTAATCTAGAGCCAGACGTCTTGGAATGTGAAGTCAAGTGGGCCTTAGAAAGCATCACTACGAACAAAGCTAGTGGAGGTGATGGAATTCCAGTTGAGCTGTTTCAAATCCTGAAAGATGATGCTGTGAAAGTGCTGCACTCAATCTGCCAGCAAATTTGGAAAACTCAGCAGTGGCCACAGGACTGGAAAAGGTCAGTTTTCATTCCAATTCCAAAGAAAGGCAATGC
>SJYT01003455.1:166968-207084 GCA_006410635.1 Cephalophus harveyi | reverse complement strand
GAGGATGAGATGGCTGGATGGCATCACGGACTCGATGGACGTGAGTCTGAGTGAACTCTGGGAGATGGTGATGAACAGGGAGGCCTGGCGTGCTGCGATTCATGGGGTTGCAAAGAGTCGGACACGACTGAGCGACTGAACTGAACTGGCCCCACCAATCAGAACAAGACCCAGTTTTCCCCTCAGTCTTTCCTATCAGGAAGTTTCCATAAGCCTCTTATCCTTCTCCTTCTGAGGGCAGACACTGTAAACCACAATCACAGAAAACTAACCAATCTGATCACATGGACCACATCCTTGTCTAACTCAATCAAACTATGAGCCATACCATGTAGGGCCACTCAAGATGGATGGGTCACGATAGAGAGTTCTGACAAAATGTGGTCCACTGGAGAAGGGAATGGCAAACCACTTCAGTATTCTTGCCTTGAGAACCCCATGAACAGTGTGAAAAGGCAAAATGATAGGATACTAAAAGAGGAACTCCCCAGGTCAGTAGGTGCCCAATATGCTGCTGGAGATCAGTGGAGAACTAACTCCAGAAAGAAGGACCAGATGGAACCAAAGCAAAAACAGCACCCAGCTGTGGATGTGACTGGTGATGGAAGTAAAGTCTGATGCTGTGAAGAGAACTACTGCATAGGAACCTGGAATGTTAGGTCCATGAATCAAGGCAAATTGGAAGTGGTCAAACAGGAGATGGCAAGAGTGAACATCGACATTTTAGGAATCAATGAATTAAAATGGACTGGAATGGGTGAATTTAACTCAGATGACCATTATATCTACTACTGCGGGCAGGAATCCCTTAGAAGAAATGGAGTAGCCATCATGGTCAACAAAAGAGTCCGAAATGCAGTACTTGGATGCAATCTCAAAAACAACAGAATGATCTCTGTTCGTCTCCAAGGCAAACCATTCAATATCACAGTAATCCAAGTCTATGCCTCAACCAGTAATGCTGAAGAAGCTGAAGTTGAATGGTTCTATGAAAACCTACAAGAGCTTCTAGAACTAACACTCCCAAAAGATGTCTTTTTCACTATAGGGGACTGGAATGCAAAAGTAGGAAGTCAAGAAATACCTGGAGTAACATGCAAATTTGGCCTTGGAGTACAGAATGAAGCAGGGCAAAGGCTAATAAAGTTTACCAAGAGAACGCACTCATCATAGCAAACACCCTCTTCCAACAACACAAGAGAAGACTCTACACGTGGACATCACCATATGGTCAACACCGAAATCAGATTGATCATATTCTTTGCAGCCAAAGATGGAGAAGCTCTATATACTTAGCCAAAACAAGACTGGGAACTGACTGGGGCTCAGATCAAGAATTCCTTACTGCCAAATTCAGACTTAAATTGAAGAAAGTAGGGAAAACCACTAGACCATTCAGGTATGACCTAAATCAAATTCCTTATGATTATACAGTGGAAGTGAGAAATAGAATCAAGGGATTAGATCTGATAGACAGAATGCCTGAAGAACTATGAACGGAGGTTCATGACATCGTACAGGAGGCAGTGATCAAGAGCATCGCTAAGACAAAGAAATGCAAAAAGGCAAAATGGCTGTCTGAGGAGGCCTTACAAATAGCTGTGAAAAGAAGAGAAGCAAAAGGCAAAAGAGAAAAGGAAAGATATACCCATTTGAATGCAGAGTTTCAAAGAATAGAAGGGAGAGAGAAGAAAGCTTTCCTCAGTGATCATCCAAAGAAAAAAACAAAAACAATAGAATGGGAAAGACTAGAGATTTCTTCAAGAAAATTAGAGATACAAAGGGAACATTTCATGCAAAGATGGGTTCAATACAGGGCATATCTACTACTGTGGGCAGGAATCCCTCAGAAGAAATGGAGTAGCCATCATGGTCAACAAAAGAGTCCGAAATGCAGTACTTGGATGCAATCTCAAAAACAACAGAATGATCTCTGTTCGTCTCCAAGGCAAACCATTCAATATCACAGTAATCCAAGTCTATGCCTCAACCAGTAATGCTGAAGAAGCTGAAGTTGAATGGTTCTATGAAAACCTACAAGAGCTTCTAGAACTAACACTCCCAAAAGATGTCTTTTTCACTATAGGGGACTGGAATGCAAAAGTAGGAAGTCAAGAAATACCTGGAGTAACATGCAAATTTGGCCTTGGAGTACAGAATGAAGCAGGGCAAAGGCTAATAAAGTTTACCAAGAGAACGCACTCATCATAGCAAACACCCTCTTCCAACAACACAAGAGAAGACTCTACACGTGGACATCACCATATGGTCAACACCGAAATCAGATTGATCATATTCTTTGCAGCCAAAGATGGAGAAGCTCTATATACTTAGCCAAAACAAGACTGGGAACTGACTGGGGCTCAGATCAAGAATTCCTTACTGCCAAATTCAGACTTAAATTGAAGAAAGTAGGGAAAACCACTAGACCATTCAGGTATGACCTAAATCAAATTCCTTATGATTATACAGTGGAAGTGAGAAATAGAATCAAGGGATTAGATCTGATAGACAGAATGCCTGAAGAACTATGAACGGAGGTTCATGACATCGTACAGGAGGCAGTGATCAAGAGCATCGCTAAGACAAAGAAATGCAAAAAGGCAAAATGGCTGTCTGAGGAGGCCTTACAAATAGCTGTGAAAAGAAGAGAAGCAAAAGGCAAAAGAGAAAAGGAAAGATATACCCATTTGAATGCAGAGTTTCAAAGAATAGAAGGGAGAGAGAAGAAAGCTTTCCTCAGTGATCATCCAAAGAAAAAAACAAAAACAATAGAATGGGAAAGACTAGAGATTTCTTCAAGAAAATTAGAGATACAAAGGGAACATTTCATGCAAAGATGGGTTCAATACAGGGCAGAAATGGTATGGACCTAACAGAAGCAGAAGATATTCAGAAGAGGGGGCAAGAATACACAGAAGAACTGTACAAAAAAGATCTTCACGACCCAGATAATCATGATAGTGTGATCACTCACCTAGAGCCAGACATCCTGGAATGTGAAGTCAAGTGGGCCTTAGGAAACATCACTATGAACAAAGCTAGTGGAGGTGATGGAATTCCAGTTGAGCTATTTCAAATCCTAAAAGATGATGCTGTGAAAGTGCTGCACTCAATATGCCAGCAAATTTGGAAAACTCAGCAGTGGTCACAGGACTGGAAAAGGTCGGTTTTCATTGCAATCCCAAAGAAAGGCAATGCCAAACAATGCTCAAACTACCACACAATTATACTCATGTCCCATGCTAGTAAAGTAATGCTCAAAATTCTCCAAGCCAGGCTTCAGCAATATGTGAACCGCGAACTTCCAGATATTCAAGCTGGTTTTAGAAAAGGCAGAGGAACCAGAGATCAAATTGCCAACATCCACTGGATCATCGAAAAAGCAAGAGAGTTCCAGAAAAACATCTATTTCTGCTTTATTGACTATGCCAAAGCCTTTGACTGTGTGGATATCAACAAACTATGGAAAATTCTTCAAGAGATGGGAATACCAGACCACCTGACCTGCCTCCTGAGAAATCTGTATGCAGGCCAGGAAGCAACAGTTAGAACTGGACATGGAACAACAGACTGTTTCCAAATCAGGAAAGGAGTATGTCAAGGCTGTATATTGTCACCTTGCTCATTTAACTTCTGTGCAGAGTACATCATGAAAAACGCTGGGCCAGATGAAACACAAGCTGGGATCAAGACTGCTGGGAGAAATATCAATAACCTCAGATATGCAGATGACACCACCCATATGGCAGAAAGTGAAGAAGAACTAAAGAGTTTCTTGATGAAAGTGAAAGAGGAAAGTGAAAAAGTTGGCTTGAAACTCAACATTCAGAATACTAAGTTCATGGCATCTGGTCCCATTACTTCATGGCAAATAGATGAGGAAACAATGGAAACAGAGACACACTTTTTTCGAGGGGGTCGGGGGGCAACTCCAAAATCCACACAGATGGTGACTGCAGCCATGAAATTAAAAGATTCTTGCTCCTTGGAAGAAAAGTTATGACCAACCTAGACAGCATACAAAAAGCGGCGACATTAATTTGCCAACAAGTCTGTCTAGTCAAAGCTATGGTTTTTCCAATGGTCATGTATGGATGTGAGAGTTGGACTATAAAAAAAGCTCAGCGCCGAAGAATTGATGTTTTTAAACTGTGGTGTTGGATAAGACTCTTGAGAGTCCCTTGGACTGCAAGAAGATCCAACCAGTCCATCCTAAAGGAAATCAGTCTTGAATATTCATTTGAAGGACTGATGCGGAAGCAGAAACTCCAATCCTTTGGCCACCTGATGCAAAGAACTGACTCACTGGAAAAGACCCTGATGCTGGGAAAGATCGAAGGCAGGAGGAGAAGGGGACAACAAAGGATGATATGGTTGGATGGCATCAATGGACATGAGTTTGAGTAAACTCTGGAAGTTGGTGATGGACAGGCAGGCCTGGCGTGCTGCAGTCCACGGGGTTGCAAAGAGTCGGACACGACTGAGCAACTGAACTTAACTGAACTGACTGACTTGGATGAGACTCCAGTTCATGAGATCAGGACAGAAGATCAGGTGTAGCCTCGAACATTTCCTCTCTTGAGGAGATAGAACTATAAGAGTTCGGGGGCATAAGCACAACCTGAAATGCATTTGAAAAGGGTATTTATTGTGCTGCTGTTTGATAGAATGTTTGTATATGTTTGTATATATCCATTTGGTCTAAGGTATATATGTTTCCTTATTAATTTTCTTTCTGGATGACCTATCCATTATTGAAAACATGGTATTGAAGTCCCCTATAATTATTGCATTTTGTCTACTTCTTCTTCAAATCTGTTAGTATTTCCTTAATACATTTAGATGTTTTGATGTTGGGTGGACATATATTTTGGGCTTCCCAGGTGGCTCAGTGATAAAGAATTAGCCTGTGGATATAGGAGATGCAGGAGACATGGGTTCCATCCTTGGGTTGGGAAGATCCTCTGGAGAAAGAAATGGCAACCCACTCCAATACTCTTGCCTGGGAAATCCCATGGACAGAGGAGCCTGGTGGGCTACAGTCCATGGAGTCGCAAAGGATAGGACACAGCTGAGCAGGTATGCATGCACATGTATTTTATAATTGTTTTCTTCTTTTGGAGACTTGTCGCTTTATTAGTATGTGGCGATCTTTCTTGTCTCTGGTTATAGCTTTTGCCAGACAGAAGTTTACCCTGCTCTCTTTTGCTGCCACTTGGATGGCCTCTTTCCCCACGGCTTCACTTTGAGCCTGTGTGCCCTTAAAGCTGAAAGGAGTCTCCTGTAGGCAGCATGTAGTCGGGCCTTGTTTTGTGAGCAATTCAGCCACTCTGTGTCTTTTTCATTGTTATTGAATTTGATCCATTTATACGTGACATAATTAATAGGTAAGTACTTACTACTGCCATTTTGTTGTTTTCTGACTATTTTGAGGTTCCTTTCTTGCTCTCACCGTTTTCCTTTACTGTTTTCCTGAATGGTATACTTTGATCCCCTTTGCTTTCTCTAGCGTTTACCATGGATTTTTTGCTTTGTTATTGCCCTATACATAAATCATTATATAAACATATGGTTGTTGGTTGTAAGGTGTGTCCAACTGTTTGTGACTCCATGGACTGTAGCCCCCCAGGCCCTCTGGCCGTGGGATTTCCCAGGCAAGAATGCTGGAATGGATTGCCATTTCTTTCTCAGGGGGATCTTCCTGACTCAGAGGTCAAACCCGCATTTCTTGCATTGCAGGTGAATTCTTTACTCCTGAGCCACCAGGGAAGCCCACTACAGTCTATTTAAAACTGAAAATTAAAGTGAAAGTGAAGTTGCTCAGTCACGTCTGACTCTGTGCGACCCCATGGACTGTAGCCTACCAGGCTCCCCCATCCATGGGATTTTCCAGGCAAGAGTACTGGAGTGGGGTGCCATTTCCTTCTCCAATGGATCTTCCCGACCCAGGGATCAAACCCAGGTCTCCCGCATTGAAGGCAAAGTCTTTACCATCTCAGCCACCAGGGAGGTGATACATATTAAGTTTAAAACTGATTACATATTAATTTCAATTGCATATGGAAAGTCTGCTTTTCACTCCCCTGTAGATGTGTTGGGCTTGCGGTCATATTTTGCACCTTCTATTTTGATTTTGGGGGGATAGTTGCATCACTCCCTTGTGTTAGTTTCCATGACACGACAGAGTGAACCAGCTGCGTGTGTACAGACATCCCCTGCCTCTTGGACCTACCTCCCACCCCCTCATCCCACCCTCTCAGTTACCGCAGAACTTAGAGCAGAGCACCCTGAACTATAGAGCAGGCTCCCACTAGCTATCCAGTGGGCTTTTAGATGACCTGTAGAAGGTTTTCTTACCTGCCTCCTGAGAAACCTGCATGCAGGTCAAGAAGCAACAGCTAGAACTTTACATGGAACAATTGACTGGTTAAAAATTGGGAAAGGTGTACATCAAGGCTTTATAATGTCACCCTGTTTATTTAACTTATATGCAGAGTACCTCATGCAAAATGCCAGCTTGGATGATTCATAAGCCGGAATCAAGATTACCAGGAGAAATATCAACAGCCTCAGATATGCAGATGACACCACCCTAATGGCAGAAAGCAAAGAGGAACTAAAAGCCTCTTGTTGAGGGTAAAAGAGTGAAAAAGTTGGCTTAAAACTCAACATTCAAATTATTAGCACATGACATCTGGTCTCATTACTTTATGGCAAATAGAAGAGGAGAAAGTAGACAGATTTTATTTTCTTGGGCTCTAAAATCACTGCAGACAGTGACTGCAGCCATGAAATTAAAAGACACTTGCTCCTTGGAAGGAAAGCTGTAACAAACCTAGACAGGTATTAAAAAGCAGAGACATCACTTTGCCGACAAGGTCTGTATAGTCAAAGCTATGGTTTTTCCAGTAGTCATGTGTGGATGTGAGAGGTGGACCACAAAGAAGTCTGAGTGCCGAAGAATTGACACTTTTGAATTGTGGTGCTCGAGAAGACTCTTGAGAATCCCTAGGACAGGAAAGAGATCAAACCAGTCAATCCAAAAGGAAATCAACCCTGAATATTCATTGGAAGGACTGATGCTGAAGCTGAAGCTCCAGTCCTTTGGCCACCTGATGCAAACAGCCAACTCATTGGAAAAGACCCTGATGCGGGGAAGGATTGAGGGCAAGAGGAGAAGGGGGCTGGAGAGGATGAAATGGTTAGATAGCATCACCGACCCATTGGACATGAGTTTGAGCAAACTTCGGGAGACAGAGAAGGATAGGGAGCCTGGCATGCTGCAGCTTATGGTGCCGCAAAGAGCTGGACACAACTTAGCAACCGAACAACGACAACAATCTGGTTATGAAGGTTTACTGAGTTCTTTGCTGATGTCGTGTTTCCCTTGATGCTTTGTGATCCCTGTAGCCTTGTGTAGGTATCTGCACATTTGAAGCAGCAGTCACCTCTTTCCGTCTCTGCAGACTGACTTCAGTATGAAGACCATCTGTGCAGAGGGATCCACTAGCGCTTGCTGTGGCCCTGGGTCTAAGACTGCAGGGCTCTAAATGCAAGAGTACGTGGTGGCTCTGGGTCTGGGGTTTCTGAGATCTGGAAAGCTCAGGCTGATGGGAACCACGACACTCACAGGGTTCTCCGCGTTCTCAGACCGCTGAAGGGGTCTGCAGAGGCTTCAGGAGCTGGGGGGTCCTTGGAAGCACTTCTGCACCCACCAGTTAGGGAGCAGGCAGGCCAGCCGGGGTGGCCTGCAGGGCAGCGCACACACGCTGAGCAGCAGGGCTGGCTGCAGCTGCCTGGGTAGCGACGAGGGCGGGCTGCAGACACACATACAGACTGAGGGCCCGTGGCAGCGGCTCTGGTTGAGTGCACAGGCTCTGCAGCTGTGGGGACCCTGCTGTCCTCAGGCACTCCCGGGACTGCTGGGCATTCCCACCGGCACACTCGGGAGCAAGGTCAAGGAGATGCAAACACACGGATAGATGGGTTAGCTGCAGGGGAGCCCAGCAGTGCTTGCCCGTGCCAGGAGAGAAGGCTGGTTCTGGGCCCACAAGCAGTCTGCGGGAAGGGGTATTCCACTGCGATTGCAGGCTCCCATCACAGGTGCACACGTGGCGTGGCGGCCTGTGATGGGGCCCAGGCCAGCGGCGTGCAGGTGCACAGCGGGAGGTGCGGGCCCACTGTGTGCACACGGCTGTGGGGTCCGCTGCAGTGATCTAGGGTGTGTTGCCCCCGCCTCCCGCCGCTACTGCAGAAGTCAGGGTTGACTGCCAGTGTGGATCCTGCGCTCCAGGGGGAGCTGGAGGGTGGGGAGGAGGGAGATATTCAAGCTGCCGGCGTCTGCAAAGATGAAACCGACAGGAAGGAAGCATCCGTGATGAAGTCTGCAGGTGGGGGGGAGGGGGGCATCCGTGGTGGCTGTGCTGGCCTTTGGTTTCTTGAGCTGCAAAGCCCCCTGGGCCACCCTGTATAGGACGCCCCTGGGCACCACGGCCACTCCCGCCACGTGGCTCTAACTGCTTGCCACTGCCCTTTTCCTGTTCCCAACTGTCTGCTGTTCATCTCAGCCTCGCTGGGTCTCTGGGTGGGATGGGTCCAAAGAGGGTCCTCCAGGAAGTGCCCCCAGGAGGCTGGGGAAGCTGGTCAGGCACACTCCTCTGCCTTTCCTGGCAAGGGGCACTCTTCTGACCAGCATCAGTCCGGAGGAGGGGACGATGTGAGCAACATGAAGCTGTCGCTTCCTTCCCCTTCTCTGCAGTTTATCCCCAGGCTTTCTGTTTCACTGTGCTGCCGAGGTTTCCTACGTGAGCTCCTGAGCTCTCCTGGAGGAGATTTTGTTCATGGAGCGCTGTCTAACGGTTGATTTCTGTTGGGGAACAGTGGCTAGAGGCTTCTGCTCTGTAATTCTGGTGACATCACTCTTTAGCATGTATTAAATTGGGGTCCCCAGAAAGGGGTGAGTGAGGAAAATGTAAGGAAACCATGGGTGAACACTTTGCTAGCTTGATGAAAACTATAAACCCGCATATACAAAAGAAGTTTTAAAAAACCTCATGCACAAAGCGTGAAGAACACTATAGTAAGGAGGATCATAATTGAATTTCTCAAAACCAATAACAGATGAAAATATTGAAAACATCAAGAGAAAAAGAGCACATTACCTACAGAAGACCAGAGATAAAGAGGACAACAGATACTTCACTGAAGCCAATAAAAGAGAAAAAGCACCATTAAAATGTTGAAATGTAAAAAAGAAGATTGTCTAGAATTCCCTACATAGGAAACATATTTCAAAAATAAAAGCAAAGACTTTTTCAGAAATATAAAAGTTGATGATCACATCTCCAGCAGATCTGTGGTACCAAGAAACAAAAAAAGTTAAAGAATGTACTTGAGAAGAAAGAAAATGGTACTGAGTGAAAATATTAATCTACACAAAAGAATGAAATCACCAACAATGGTAACTAGATGAGTGAATGTATAACATTTTCCTTATTATTTATTTACATTTATCTAGAAGATAATTGAGTATTGAACAAAAAAATAGAGATATGGTGGGATTCTTGATATAAGTAAAAATAAAATGCACATAACAAAACCACAAAGGGCAGGAGAGGGTAAATGAAAACATACTGTTATAAGCTCTTATGCTACACATAAGGTGCTATAATATCACTTGAAAGTAAACTAATAAGCTAAATAGGTATACTAATAACCCTAAGCAATTACGTACAAAAATGTGATAGCTAAAGTCCATAAAAATATAACAAAAACAAAAGATGCCCAATCCAAAAAAAGAGAGGCAAAAGAAAAGTGAATAAAGAAAAAAATGAAACAAATAGAAAGCAAATAGCAAAATGATAGATTATAATCGAACTATATTAGCTACCACATGAAATGCAAATATTCTAAAGAAACCACTTAAAAAGCAAGGACAGTCATACTGGGTATATAAACAAGACCTATACACACAAGAATTGATGCTTAAGCAGACATAGTTTCAAAATAATGGAACGGAACAGGATATAACATCATGATACAGACTGAAGGAAAGTTGAAGTGGCTATGTTAAGATCAGACAAACTCTATTTCAGAATAAGAAATGTTGGAGGTAAAAATGATCATTTTACAATTCTGAAGGTGTGAATTATTAAAGAGAACATCACAATCCTAAATATGCATTTTATTACAGAGCTGCAAATTCATACAGCAAAAATTGATGGGATTACAATGAGAAAAAGACGAAGCCACAGTACAACTAGAGGTAAAGATTTCGATGCTCCTCTGTAAATAACTGATAGAACAAGCAGAGAACTTGTTATGTGTGTAAAATACTTAGACAACAAAGTCATTAACTAAATTGACCTAGTTCATACGCCATTCAACAATAGCAGATTACACAAATTTTTCAAGTGTGCGTCAGACACATCAAACTAAACCATATTCTAAGCAATGAAACAGTTGTTGACAAATTCAAAAAAGTCAATACATATTTGTTTTTTGATAACAGTAGGATTAAGTTAGAATCAATAAGAGAAATATTTTTGGAAAATCCCCATATATTGGGAATTAATAATACACTTACAAATAATTTATAGTTCAAAAAAGAAATGAGAAGGAAAATTAGAAAATATTTTGAAATGAAAATGGATTATGATGCATTTGAGTAAAAATTAAAAATTTAGGGATTCTTCAAAAGCTACGTGTAGGGGAGTTCATAGCATTAAACAGTTATATATTTTTAAAAAAATCTTAATACCTAAAGAAAATTGAATAAAACTCAGCAGTGGCCACAGAACTGGAAAAGGCCAGTTTTTATTCCAATCCCAAAGAAAGGCAATGCCAAAGAATGCTCAAACTATCACACAAATGCACTCATCTCACACGCTAGTAAAGTAATGCTTAAAATTCTCCAAGCCAGGCTTCAACAGTATGTGAACCATGAAATTCCAGATGTTCAAGCTAGATTTAGAAAAGGCAAAGGAACCAAAGGTTGAATTGCCAAAATCTGTTGGATCATTGAAAAAGCAAGACAGTTCCAGAAAAACATCTGCTTCTGCTTTATTGACTAGGCCAAAGCCTTTGACAGTGTGGATCACAATAAACTGTGGAAAATTCTGAAAGACATGGGAATACCAGACCACCTGACCTGCCTCCTGAGAAATCTGTATGCAGGCCAGGAAGCAACAGTTAGAACTGGACATAGAACAACAGACTGGTTCCCAATCAGGAAAGGAGTATGTCAAGGCTGTATATTGTCACCCTGCTTATTAAACTTCTGTGCAGAGAACATCATGATAAATGCTGGGCTGGAAGAAACACAAGCTGGGATCAAGATTGCTGGGAGAAATATCAATAACCTCAGATATGCAGATGACACCACCCTTGGGCAGAAAGTGAAGAGGAACTAAAAAGCCTCTTGATGAAAGTGAAAGAAGAGTGAAAAAGTTGGCTTGAAACTCAACATTCAGAAAACTAAGATCATGGCATCTGGTCCCATCACTTCATGGG
Source organism: Cephalophus harveyi (assembly GCA_006410635.1). Taxonomy (NCBI): domain Eukaryota; kingdom Metazoa; phylum Chordata; class Mammalia; order Artiodactyla; family Bovidae; genus Cephalophus; species Cephalophus harveyi. The sequence continues at coordinate 195,570 of SJYT01003455.1, read as the reverse complement.
AAATAGATGGGGAAACAGTGGAAACAGGGAGAGACTTTATTTTGGGGGGCTCCAACATCAGTGCAGATGGTGACTGCAGCCACAAAATTAAAAGACGCTTACTCCTTGGAAGGAAAGTTATGACCAACCTAGATAGCATATTCAAAAGCAGCGACATTACTTTGCCAACAAAGGTCCATCTAGTCAAGGCTATGGTTTTTCCAGTAATCATGTATGGATGTGAGAGTTGGACTGTGAAGAGAACTGAGCGCTGAAGAATTGTTGCTTTTGAGCTGTGGTGTTGGAGAAGACTCTTGAGAGTCCCTTGGACTGCAAGGAGATCCAACCAGTCCATCCTAAAGGAAATCGGTCCTGAACATTCATTGGAACGACTGATGCTGAAGCAGAAACTCCAATCCTTTGGCCACCTGATGTGAAGAGCTAACTCGAAAAGACCCTTGATGCTGGGAAAGATTGAAGGCAGGAGGAGAAGGGGACAACAGAGGATGAGATGGTTGGATAGCATCACTGATTCAATGGACATGAGTCTGAGTGAACTCTGGGAGTTGGTGATGGACAGGGAGGCCTGCGGTGCTGCAGTCCATGGGGTCACAAAGAGTCAGACAGGACTGAGCGACTGAACCGAACTGAACTGATTAAGAAAATTGAAAAAAAGGAACAGCAACTTAAACTCAAAAGCAGAAGAAATTAATGAAGATCAGAATATAAATTACTGAAATAGAAAAACAATGAAATAAGGGTGAAACAATGAAACCAAGGAGCTCATTCTTTAAGAAGATCAATAAAATTAATAAAGCACAAAATTTCAATTTCAGGAATGAAAGAGTTAACATTACTACAGAATTTGTAGATATTTTGGATATTAACAATATAGTGGTAAAGAATCCGCCAGCCAATGCAGGAGATGCAGGAGATTCCAGTTCGATTCCTGGGCCAGGAAGATCCCCTGGAGTAGGAAACGGCAACCCACTATGGTATTCTTACCTGGGAAATCTATGGACAGAGGAGACTGGTGGGCTATAGTCCATGAGGTCACAAAAGAGTCAGACAGGACTTAGCAACTAAACATAAACAAACTCTTCTCCCGCAATGGACACCCCAGAATTACAACCACTTATAGAGCACTTGGGGCTTCCCTGGTGGCTCAGATGGTAAAGAATTCACCTGTAGTGGAGGAGATCTGGGTTGGATCCCTGAGTTGGGAAGATCCCCCGGAGGATGGCTTAGCAACCCACTCCAGTATTCTTGCCTGGAGAATCCCATGCACAGAGAAGCCTGGCAGGCTATAGTCCGTGGGGCCGCAAAGAGTCAGACATGACTGATCAGCAAAGCACAGCACATCACAGAGAAGCTGGGCTTCCCAGGCGGTGCTAGTGGTAAAGAAGCAGGCTGCCAACGCAGGAGGCGTAAGAGATTCAGGCTCAGTCCCTGGTTTGGGAATATCCCTTGGAAGAGGGCATGGCAACCCACTCCAGTATTCTTGCCTGGAGAATCCCATGGAGGAGCCTGGAGAGCTACAGTCCTTGGGTTGCAAAGAGTCGGACATGACTGAAGCGACTTAGCACGGTAGAGCAGTTACCTATGAGAACAACCTGAAGATGAGCTGAAAAGATTTTCCACAATTAAAGACGCAAAGAGGGAACCACGATGCGACGAGTAGGCAGAGCAGAGACGTAGTAAAGTCAGGACCCTGTTCTCAGGTAGCAACAAACAAATGGGGGGGGGGGGAGGTAACCACAATTGCAGAGGTTCTCCCCAGGGAGCAAGGGGTCCAAGCTCCAGCCTGGACTCCCCAGCCTGGGGGTCCTGCATAGGCCAGATGAGGCCCCAGAACACCTGGCTGTGAAAATCAGCAGGTTTTGCACCCGGAAGACCCAAGTGATTGTAGGGGACAGAGACTCCACTCTTGCGGGGCTCGCATGAAAGCTCACATGCTCCGGGCCCAGGGCAGGGGCAGCACTTGGAGAGGAGGCCGGCCCAGGCACCCCTGCGGATCTGGGGGGCCTCCTGGAGAGGCAGGTGGGACCTGAGACTCCTCCTGGGGAAGGAGGTGATGGCGGCAGGCATTCGGGGAGCCCGTTCTACAGGGCAAATCAACGTGAGTGCAGACAAGTGTCACTCTGGCGTCTTTCCTCTGGTCTGTTAACGCCGGCGGCCCAGCCCTGCCCCCAGCAGGCCGGGGGCCCCTATGCCCTCCTTGGCTTCGCAGCCAACTGCCTGGGAAGCTGACCCCACCTTCCCTGTGCTCCCAGCCATCCCCTGAGGGTGGGCTCACAGCCAGCGAGGCCAGGGCCGGGCGCCACCTACCAGTGGACCCCCAGCACAGCCAAAGAGTGCAGGCAGCCGACCTGGGGAGCAGCCCTAAGCTCCAGCTCTGGGGACCAGACAGGAGCAGGCTCCCAGGCCCGAGGGGGCCTCTCGTGTGCATGCCAATCCCACAGCCAGCGCATTCTTAAAGGTGAAAACTGAATGCTTTCCCCCCGAGACTAGAAACCAGATAGGGTGTCCACCCTCCCCACTTCCGTTCACTGTATGAAAGATTCTAGCCATTAGGCAAGAATAGCTGGACCAAAGCTGCCCTGAGTGCTTAGACAGAAGTCCCAGTGCCTCTGTCTGGAGACAACGTGATCGTCTTCGTAAGAAATCTAGTGGACATCACCTACCGCTGGGGAAAAGGTCACTGAGAGAGGTTATAGAATAAAAGATCAGTCTACAAAAATCAAAATTGTATTTCTCTGTATCAACAAAGAATAATTTGAACTGAAAGTTTTTTAAAAATGCTACTTGTAGTAGCCTTTAAATAATCAACTACTTTGAGGTGAATCTGATAAAAGATGTGCAAGCTTCATAAAACTGAAAATCATAGAACATGACTGAAAGAAGGTTTTAAAAATTTAAATAGAGAGATGTTCCCAGTTTATAGCTCAGAAAACAAGACATTTCGATATTGATTTTCCTCAAATTGATCTGTAGCTTCAGTGTCATCCCAATAAAAAATCCTGTGTGCTTTTTTATACAAATTAATAGTCTGATTTGAAAATCTGCATAGAAACTCAAGGAACCTAGAAAAGCCAAACCAGTTTTGAAAGAGAAGAACCAAGGAGGAGTAACGTTAACTGATTTCGAGACGAGCTGTAAGGCTAAATATTGAAGCGTGGTGTTGGTATAAAGGTAGAAAATAGATCAGTGGGACAGAATCGCAGGCCCGCACATAGATGGACAACTTTTTGGCAAAGATGAAAAATCAAATCTGTGGAGAAAAGAGTTTTTTATGCAAATGGTGTTCAAACACAGTCTTTAGTTGATATTTTTATATGGTGATCAAACAACTGGATAAGCATATTCAAAATATAGACTTTGAGTCACACCTCACACCATGTACAAAAGTTAAGTAAAAAGCGATTCTAGATGTAAAGGCTAAACCAAAAACTCTAACATTTATGGAAAAAAAGAACAGGAGAATATCTTTGTTATCTTGTGTGTTAGGCAAAAATTTCTGTGCTACAACACCAAAAACATATACATTAAAAAAAAAAAAAGATTAATTCGATTTCATCAAAGTTTAAAACTTGTGATCTTCAAAAGACTGTTGAGATCATGAAAAGTCAGCTTAGGAGAAAATATTTGCAAACGATAAATATAACAAGAAACTTGTATTCTAAATACATAAAGAACTCTCAAATGTCAATAATAAGGGAGGAAAGTCCATTTTTTAAAATGGAAAAAAAAATTCAAGGAGCCATTTCAACAAAAAGTATATGTGGATAAAAAGGAAGTGCACAAGAACAGATGCTCAGTTCTATTAGTCATTAGGAAATTTTAAATTAAAACTGCAAGGCAGGAAATTCCCTGGTGGTCTAGTGGTTAAGACTCTGGACTTCCAATGCAGGGGGTTTGAGTTCAATCCCTCGTTGGGGAACTAAGAGCTCACATGCTGCACAGAGCAGCCAAAAAATAAAAAAATAATAAAATTGTAAAAAATAAAATAAACTTCACTTTTTAAAAAGTCCTTAAAGCTTCATACAACAGAGGATGAGATGGCTGGATGGCATCACTGACTCGATGGACATGAGTCTGAGTGAACTCCGGGAGTTGGTGATGGACAGGGAGGCCTGGCGTGCTGCGATTCATGGGGTCGCAAAGAGTCAGACACGACTGAGCGACTGAACTGAACTGAAACTAAAGCTTCGTATTTATTTTAAAAAAAAAAGAACAAAAAAAAATGGCAAGAGACTGTATATCCCTCTTAGAAAGGCAAAAATTAAAAACACTGACCATACTGACTATTGACAATGGTGTGGAGAAGCTCTAATTCCTTTTTTTTTTAATACTTATTTATTTGTTTATTTGGCTGTGCCAGGTCTTAGCTGTGGCACATGGGATGTAGCTTCCTTACCAGGGATCAAACCCAGGCCCCCTGCATTGGGAGCATGGAGTCTTAGCCACTGGACCACCAGGGAAGTCTTAGCAGCTCTAATTCTTATACATCAAGAATGGAAACACAAAATGGTACAGCCACTTTGCAAACTCTTTGAGATCATTTTAAAAAATTATATATATATATATATATATATATTGTGTTCTAACCAATCTGTTTCATACTGACTCATACAAAAGTATTCTCGCAGCTTTATAAAATCTGTTTTTGACAGAAAAGTGGGAATTCAGGTTGTACCTAGAGAGGTGCTGTAGCCATCATCTTGATGGTGATAGTTCAGGACTCTCTCAAAAGGGATTCAATGATTCTGCTAGCAATGTGTGCAGAACGTGGGTTTTCCTGTGTATTTACAGGCCCACTGCTGAGGTTTGACTCCCAACCGCGTTAGTTTGGTACGGGTGGGTCTTTGGCAAGTTTCCTTCTCCAGTCGCATGAAATTGTTGAGAAGATTTAATAGACTGCGTGGTAAGTGCTCAGTAAATGAAGGCTGTTATATTTTTATGTTAGAGTGCGGTTGGTGCTGATGCAGGGGCGGGGGTGGCTTATAGCTCTGGCTGGATGTTGAAAGAGACCCATGACTCAGAAAGGCAACAAGTCCTCTGATAACTGAAGCTGTGAAGACAGGTGAAAAGGCTCAGAGACAGTACGGAACCCTGGGGGGACATCTGAGCCTAACAGACAAGACGATTGAGAAGCTATACAGAGGGGAGGTGAAAGCAGGAAAAGCCAGGGTCACAGAAGCTAAAAGAGAAAATAAGTTTTAAAAAAATGTTATCAAATACTGCAGCCCTGTGAAAGCAGCTCACCTGTAAGACAGATCCACTGGACTCGATGAGTTTGTGTTGCATTTTTTTTGAGATATAATTGACATGGAACGTTATACTTCTTTCAGGTGTACAATGTAATAATTTGATATTTGTCCATACTATGAAATGATTATCGCAGTAAGTCTAGTTAGCGTTGACTTTTTGCTTTGCTCTGTTTTGCTGCTTTGCAAGGCTGTGTTAGTTTCGGCTGTATTGCAGAATCCGCTGCTTGGACACGCACATCCGCGTTGTCGCCGCAGAGCCCTGAGTGGAGCTCCCTGTGCGGCGCACGGGGTTTACCTGCTTCACGCGCAACATCGACAGTGTGCGCCTGCCGATCCCAGTCTCCCGACCCATCTCACCCCTCCTCCCTCTGGGGTCCATTCATTTGTTCTCCACCTCTGGGTCTCTGTTTCTGCTTTGCCAGTGGGCTCACCTGTACCATTTTTCTAGATTCTGCACATATGCGTTGATGTACGATACTCGTTACCCTCTTTCTAACTTACTAACATTGACCTGTGAGAGAGCTGTTCCACCAGAGAGGCGGGGAAGCAGGCAGGTGGGAAAGGGGTTGTGAATGAATGCTTTGGAACTGTTGGCAGTTCATTCAGACAACTTTTTCAAGAACTTTAGAAATAAATTTAAACAAAAAAAAAAAAAGGAGAAGAAGGCTATGACTGTAGGCGTTAGTAGGTCAGAGTTTCCCCCACACTGCTGCTCGGGGGCAAAAGTCGCCTTAGAGGGTGGGTATGTTGATGGGAACATTTCATGCAAGGATGGGCTCGATAAAGGACAGAAATGGTATGGACCTAACAGAAGCAGAAGATATTAAGAAGAGGTGGCAAGAATACACAGAAGAACTGTACAAAAAAGATCTTCACGACCCAGATAATCATGATGATGTGATCACTAATCTAGAGCCAGACATCTTGGAATGTGAAGTCAAGTGGGCTGTTCGTTTGTGGCCCATGAATGACATTTATGTGTTTAGTCCACAAATGTTTATTGAGTGTTTACTGTGGTTGGCAGTATATTGTGCAGAGTATTATACGAGGTTCTTACTCTGCCTTCGTTTTTGGATTTCTCCTCCAATAAGGATTCTTTATTGTGCCTTGTGAGTTAATTAATAGGTGAGTACACTTTTCATAGCCCATTTCATCCCATCCTGGTCTCTTGGCTCATTATTAGACTTTCTTACTCTCACATGAGAACATGACCCAGAGTCCTAGTTCATATGTCAGTCTACCACTTGGGAGGTTGTATTCACGTGTCTGGGTAGTGTCTAAAGCCCTAGAAAGTTAACATTCTTGCCTTGTACTTACAGGAAACATTTCCTGTTTTTCCCCCATCGATTATGCTATTAGCTATAGGCTTTTCATATATGGTCCTTACTGTATTCAGGTAAGTTTCTGGTCTACCTATTTTGTTAAAAGAGTCTTTATCATGAATGGATGTTGGATTTTGTGAAATACTTTTGTCTACATCTATTGAGATGATCATTTCATTCTAATCCCAAAGAAAGGCAATGCCAAAGAATGTTCAAACTACTGCACAATTGCCCTCATCTCATATACTAGCAAAGTAATGCCCCAAATTCTCCAAGCCAGGCTCCAGCAATACATGAACTGTGAACTTCCAGATGTTCAAGCTGCATTTAGAAAAGGCACAGGAATCAGAGATCAAATTGCCAACATTTGTTGGATCATCGAAAAAGCAAGAGAGTTCCAGGAAAACGTCTACTTCTGCTTTATTGACTATGCCAAAGCCTTTGACTGTGTGGATCACAACAAACTGGAAAATTCTTCAAGAGATGGGAATACCAGACCACCTGGTTTGCCTCCTGTGAAATCCGTATGCAGGTCAAGAAGCAACAGTTAGAACTGGACATGGAACAAGAGACTGGTTCCAAGTTGGGAAAGGAGTACGTCAAGGCTGTATACTGTTTCCCTGCTTATTTAACTTATATGCAGGGTACATCATGAGAAATGCTGGGCTGGATGAAGCACAAGCTGGAATCAAGATTGCCGGGAGAAATATCCATAACCTAAGATATGCAGATGACACCACCCTTACGGCAGAAAGCGAAGAACTAAAGAGCCCCTTGATAAAAGTGAAAGAGGAGAGTGAAAAAGTTGGCTTAAAGCTCAACANTTTGGCCACCTCATGCGAAGAGTTGACTCATTGGAAAAGACTCTGATGCTGGGAGGGATTGGGGGCAGGAGGAGAAGGGGACGACAGAGGATGAGATGGCTGGATGGCATCACTGACTCAATGGATGTGAGTCTGAGTGATCTCCGAGAGATGGTGATGAACAGGGAGGCCTGGCGTGCTGCGATTCATGGGGTCGCAAAGAGTCGGACACGACTGAGCGACTGAACTGATGTTGATGGGCGTGGCTGTATTCTATTAAAAGTTTATTCTCGGAGACAGGCAATGGTAGTAGGCAGTATCTGATTCTGTCAGAGAGGATGAATTGGAGATAATAAGACAAAAACTGGGGTCTGATGTTTCAGGGAGATGGTTAGAAAAGCTGAGTGGGCAAAGAATGCAGAGACTTGAAGGAAGCCCTTAGCACAAGCAACAGAGAGGGGGGAACCGAGTCTAAATAGACGCAGGAGATGAAAACCACAGGCCTTGGCAGCCGATTGGATGGAGGAAGAGATGAGGATGAAGGTCTGAAGCCTGGGTCTGGCTTGGGGGACAGTTGCTACCGCTGACTAATGGAAAACCTCGCAGACACAGTCACAGCTGCAGAGAATACAGTACTTAGGAAACCTCTGTGTTCTGGCCACAAACCACAGCGCTGACCAAAATTCTCACCTCCATCCAGGACTAGCTACATAATTTCCGGGACTCACAGCCAAGTAAGTGAACATGTGGGACTTCTTGTTCAAAATTGTTAAACATCTCAAACAATACCCCAGAGCATTCAACCCAGGAGCCATTCTAAATGCTGGACGAGGTGCGAGCACACAGGTCAGAAGACCGTAAATCTGACTGTACCTCCACCTCCAGCCTGGCGGCTGGCAGGGGCAGGCTAGCTACTGGACTTCCGGAAGCAGGCTACATTTACACAAAATGGAACCTTTTTTGCTTCTTCTTCTTTTTTTTTTTTTTTTTTTGACTAATGGTTTTCAACAGTGCTTTACCATATCAATAACTTAAGGAACTTCTTTTTACTGGGGTCCTAACTTTTTAGCCTGCCTCAACAGCCCATTTTTCTCAGTCTCCCAATCTGTGACATAGCATAAATAGCTGGCCTTCGAAGATGTTTTTTCTTTAACAGAGCTTTTTTTTTCCTTTCCTCCAACTCACCGCTCAGACGACTGCAGCATGTCAGGGTGCATTCTCCAGGATGATCGGAAAAGCCCCTGGAAGGTGAGTTTCTCCAGTGCCTCAAGTTGACAAGTGCATTTTGGGAGCTGGTTTGAAAATGAACACAAGTTCCAAAGCCTCAGGCAGCAAGCTGTGCTCCAACGCTGCTCTTCTCTCGGGGACCTGTGGCTGCCTTAGCTGGCTAACCTGCTAAGAGAATTTTGTGTGGTCAGTGGGGGAGGTCTTCCTCTGACCAGGAGTCCAGAGCCACATCCTGTCTGTCCAGCTCACCACAGTTGTTTTCTGACCTTAATCGACTCACTTAACTTTGTTGAACCGCAAGGTTCCGCCCTGGAGTCCGTCGCCCAAGACCACCAAGACACAGGATCGATGCAAATAGCAAGAGGATTTATTGAACCGGCGCGCCGGGGTTCTGTCCTCCTCAAGCAAGGAGCGAACCCCGATGACAGTTACAGGACAGTTTTTAAGCACAAAAGCCACATTGGGCGGGGAGGTATAGATATATCATGATTGGTCACAATAATGCTGATCTTTGCAAGGATAAGCTCGTGAGGGTCTAGTGATATTATTTTTTACAATCTGCAGTTGACACACAGTTTACACAGCTTGTTTTTCTGACTCTCTGGAAAGTCAAACCTTCCAGGTCAGGGTCTGTGAGTCACAAACCCTCCAGGTCAGGGTGTGTGAGTCACAAATAACAGAGATAACCTTTCAGTTGGCCTGTAAGGTCCCTAAATCTTACAGGTTACTTCCTCACAACTTCACTTAGTACCTCTGCCTCTGGTGACATAGGGCGTCTGGATCTTCAAGATCCAAAATTCACTTTTCTATTAATTTTGCTGTCATTCCACAAAGCTCCCTAGGCCCTAGCATGTCAGGATATTCATAACGAAGAACAAATTAAAATTTCATCAATTGCAGTGATTATATACACATATTTTTTGGATTTAGATTTTCATATATTTTTTAGTCATGACAACTATTATAACCAAATATCCGAATTGCTCTATCATAAAGATTTTTGACAATTCTGAAGCATTTCCATATTTTTCATGTATGAAAATGTTCTTATACATCTTCTTTGTGAAACCAAAACAGTTTTGATATTTAACTTTACCTATTAATAAGATTTCAGAGAAATTAAAATATTTTGGCTCATTCACAAATAAAATGTATTATAAATTATTATTCACTTGCTCTTTACCTCAACTTTTTATTTTTTTAATATTTATTTGATTACATTTGAAAATGTATGTAACTTATAAATAACATTTAGAAATCAGAGGTAAATGCTGAAAAATTTCTATTGACTGCTGTGTTCCAAACTATATATATTCAGTGGTCTGCATAATTACCTATCATTGATATTTAGGAGATATTCCAACACTGGGGTGGTACTTTGTTCTAAATGAGCTCTAAGTTGTTCTTTTTTTTTCCCTTTATCTCTGAGTTTATTATTTTTAACAATTCATTGTTATCTCAGATTATCCCAAGGAAAGAAAGTTACTCTTTCTTTTAGAGAGGTAGGCGGTCTTCTGGTTTTGCAAAAAAGAGCTTAATTTAGAGACCCAGGCCAGAACTAGCCTTAAACTGCTTTGTACTTCAAAATTTAGTGAAATGTGGGTAACTCTTTATCTTTTCTTATAAAACATAGTTTAACAGAGCTATTTAATATTTAATCTAATCACTTCTAAGGCATTTCCCAGGTAACTCAGTGGGTAAAGAATCAGCCTGCAATGAGGGAGACCCAGGTTCGATCCCTGGGTTGGGAAGATTCCCTGGAGAAGGAAATGGCAACCCACTCCAGTATTCTTGCCTGGAGAATTCCATGGACAGAGGAGCCTGGCAGGCTACAGTCCATGGAGCCACAAAGAGTCGGACACAACTTAGCAGCTAAACACTTTCTACACTCCATCTGACAAGCTTATCTTTGAAGGTTCAGCTGACTTACAGCCTCTTTAGTGAAAACATTCATGGTTAATCCAGAATATTTACACACAACCATGTCACAGACTGTTATCCACAGGTTTAAAATCTTACCTTCTCTGCTGGAATATGAGTTCTACACACAGTTTTGTTTTGTTTTTTAATCCACCTCCACATGCCCAGTGCTTAGAACAGATCAGCTCGTTGTTGATAAATGTCTGAAAAATTCCAGAATAAATGAAAAAAAGGAAGAAGGAAGGGAAAGCTTGATTAAATGAATGGATAAATATATGAAGAAATGGTATTTAAAGGAGAAGTTGCTATTAGAGCTATTGGAAGAGAGCAACACATTTCTCATTCAGCGTTCTCTGTTAGACAATCAGTAGACTCAGCCCTGAGCACTGGATGGAGAGGAAACTCAAATGTTTGTAGCTGGAGCCAAATGTAGTCGGTAACAAAAAAAAAAGTTAGCACTAAACCAGAGCTGGGCAGATAATTGAAACAGAGCTTCCAGTTCAAAGAGCATAAACCTGAAAGTCGGAATCTAAGGGAAAATCAAAGGAAGGAAGGAAGGAATGCTAGAGGGAAGGAAAGAGGCGGAACCAAGAGAAATCCCAGAGGAGAGGGAGCGTTGTGACTAGCATCCTTTATGTGCTAGTGATGTCGGACACGGCTGAAGCGACTTAGCACACAGCACCGTGTCCTGGGCATCCGCAGCGACTCAGAGCCGGACCCTGGAAGAGGCCACCCGAGCCCCTGCTTTCATACTGCTGCCCACCAGGCGCCTTTCTCAGATGCTGACACTTCTCTCATTTGCAAACCAGGGATGACAGTCTAGCTCCCTCGCAGGGCTGATGGAGAAATTAACTAAAACGTGTCTGTAAAGCATTTAGCATCATTCCAACATATAACCAGTGATAAATGTTAGCTACTGTTATTAGGAGGCCCTGATTCATTTGGACAGATAAGGTAAAGTAAGAGAATAAAACATCTATATGGGTCTTGGTGGCTCAGACGGTAAAGAATCTGCCTGCAACATGGGAAACCCAAATTTGATCCCTGGGTCGGGAAGATGCCCTGGAGAAGGGAATGGCAACCCACTCCAGGTATTCTTGCCTGGAGAATTCCACGGCCAAAGGCTCCAATCAATGGGGTCTCAAAGAGTCGGACATGACTGAGCAACTAAGATGTCCATGGGTCTTGGACGCGGTGACAGTATTTTTTTAAGCTTTTTACTTTATGTTGGAATATAGCTGATTAACAATGTTGTGACTGTTTCAGGTGCACAGCAGAGAGACTCAGCCATACATACACAGGTATCCACTCTCTCCCAAACTCCCCTCCCACCCGGGCTGCCAGATAACAGTGAGCAGAGTTCCCATGCCATATAGTAGGTCCTTGTAAGGTGACAGTATTTATCAGTTGCTTAGACCAGACCTCGTTATGCATGTTGTCTTGGTAACTAACATGTTCTTTCACTAGCATAGATTGTCTTAGAACATATTTAGCATATCCAAATCAGAAATAATTTTTGAAACTCGAAATAAAAGATGTAAATTATAAAGAAAAATATGTTAAATCACACTGGGTCAACATTTTAAATTTCTGAACAGAAGACAAAAAAATGAAAAACTACACTAGTAATTAAGAAAATGCAGATGAAATGCAGTGGTGATTTTGCTTCTACAATAAGACAGAGGGGGTTATACTGCAAACCTCCCCCAGGGACCAGGTATAAAAGTTGGACACATTGTAAAGGGTTTAAATTAGACACAGTGGGAGGTGAGAGGGATAAATTAAGAGGTTGGGATTAACATATAAGCACTACTATATATAAAATAGATAATCAACAAGGATCTACTATATAGCATTGGAAAGTATACTCAATATTTAGTAATAATCTATAAGGGAAAGTAATCTGAAAATATGTATATATATAACTGAATCACTTTGTTGTACACTTGAAACTAATACAACATTGTAAATCAATTATACTTCAACTAAAAAAAAAATTTTAAATCAGACAGGAGCTTCCTTGGTGGTCTAGTGGTTAAGACTCTGCACTCTCACCACGGGGAGAGCAGGTTCAATCCCTGGCTGGGGAACTGAAATCTCAATGCTGCCTGGTGCACCCAAGAACTTTTTAAAAAATTCGACAGAGTGTGTCCTATTACAATGACAAGCTAGGAATTAGTAGCAGAAACATAACTAGAGAATACCTAGATGTTGAGAAATTAGACAATATTTTCCTAAATAACCCATGGCTCAATTAATTAAATAAAATGTAGATGATATCAATGAGAATTAAAATATGGCCTATCAAAGCACTGAAAAGTATATAGCATTGATGAAAATATTAGAAAAGGAAAAAGTACATATAATGAATGATTTTTATTGATCTAAGTAGCCATTTTTTAGACACTTGAAAAAGAGCAAATTAAACCCAAAAATAGTGAAAGAAAGGAAATACATATAAAAGCAAAAAGAAGTGAAAGGCAAAACTGTAGAACAAATTAACAAAACCAAATGCTGTGGTCTTTAAAAAGACTTATAAAAGTCATAAATCCATGCTGCTGGCATTTTTTTAAGAAAGGTGAAAATAACTAGTACCAGGAATAAAAATGAAGTCATCGCTACAGATATTTATTCCAGGTAGGCATTTATCCTTCAAGACCAAAGGAGTTCACATTAATGGAATAAAGGAAAAACAATTATGTAATCGTTTCAATAAAAACAGAAAAGGTATTTGATAGAGTTCAACATCTATTCAAAATTACTTTTCTAAACTAAGAATAAAAGGAAATTTCATTAAACTTATTTTTTTAAAAAAAACAGCCAGCTTTATTTTCATGGAGAAATATTAAAAGCTTTCCTCTTTGGATCTTGAATGAGGCAATGATGTTCAATCATTTTCTTAAATCAGAGTAGAAAAATCAGAATCACATTTAGGTTAAAATGCAATATGGATGGACCTAGAGATTGTCATACTGAGTGAAGTAAATCAGCGATGACAAATCCCAAATGATATCATTTATATGTGGAATCTTTAAAAATGGTACAAATGTACCTATTTACAAAACAGAAGCAGAGCCATAGGCATAGAAAACAAACCTTTAACCGGGGGAAGGGAGGTGGAGGAATAAACTGGGAGACTGGGATACACGTTACTGTGACTCATAAAGATCCGCTATGTAGCACAAGGACACTCAGTACCCTGTAATGGTCTCTACGGGAAACGAATCTAAAAAAGAGCGGATATCTGTGAATATATAACTGATGCGCTTTGCTTACACCTGAAACACAACACCAATAAAAATTAATTCTAAAAATGGAAGCTAAAGATAACCCACCTTAAAAAAATTCAACTTATTCATGAAAGAAAGCAGTCATTTTTAAAAATGCATGTCGATCCCTAGCATCTGAAGCTAGGGATCTGAAGCATCCTTTTTCTGGGAGGAGGAAGAAGGGGAGGGAGGAAGGGAGAAAAAGACAGAAGATCATTGGCTCTCTCTCAACCATTTTTCTTTTTTTTTTTAATATGAAAAGGCATTTAAAAGACAGAAAATTGTAAGCAGTTCCAGAGGCTCACGTTAACACGTAGGTGCTACTGGTATGAAAGAAAGGAGGACGTGGCAGAAAGCCAGACAAGCTGGGTGATTCACGGAGGTGCAGGGGAGAGGCGGGCAGGGCTGGGAAATGAAACACTTGCAGCCTGAGGAGTCCGGCTTTTAAAGTCCCTGTATTTTACATTTTGCTTCTATTTTATTTTATATTATGGTGTCATAAATGCTCCTAAATCCTACTACAAATTAGATCATTTGCTTTTCACTGAGTCAAAAACAGCTGTTATCTCTTTTGACTAGGATGAGAAAGTATCAAGCTGCAGAAATAAAATGGATTGAAATAAGTCAATGGGGGCTTCCCTGGCAACCCAGTGGTTGGGACTTTGCCCTCCAACGAGGGCTTGGGAGGTGGTGGTGGTGGGGAGTTAGAGGTGTGCGCAGGTTCAATCCTTGGTCAAGGAACTAAGATCCCACATGCATCAAGGCCAAAAAAATAGAACATAAACAATGGAAGCAATATTGTAACAAATTCAATAAAGGCTTTAAAAAAATGGTCCGCATTAAAAAAAAAAATCTTTAAAAAGAATAAAATAAAATAATGGATGGTCCTGGTTTCTTACAAAATCCTCCCAAAATTAAAGCCAACATTTCTCCCTATTACCATTGTCACAAGAGGACAGCCTGGATTTAACAGAAATATATGACGTAAATAAAAATAACCCAAGGCAGTAGGAAAAGCCCGACACTCACTGCCAAATTTAAATTGCTATTTTGAGTTATCATGACCTGTCTTGCAATGATCATTCATAAACTTTCTTATTCCAACTAAATTTAATACCTGGGCTTCAAGTAAGTGAGATGAATCCTACTCTACTGTACAGGTTACAAGTTAACACAAACATCTAATTTTTCCCAGTAGAATCTGTATAAAAATCCTCATTTACCAGGGCATACAGCACAATGAAAAATTCCACTCAGACATAAAGTCTATGCTCCCTCCTCCCTAAATGTGTTACATCGGTTGAACCGCCAGAATTGTCACTGGGACAAAATACTTAGTATGTTGCCCTTTACGCGTCATCTTGGTGGAATCTTATAGGCACAGCCAGAGAGTCTTGGCAAAATCGAGGGCTCCCAGCTGTAACAAGGTCAACGGTGTAGACTATGCCTTTCTGGATTCAATCACCCATGGGCCATTAAAAGCTCACTTTATAAAATATAAATAAATAAAACCACAAATCTGTTGGCTGAGTTTTGCCAGCGCTTCTGGTACTGAACCTCCCCAGCCCGCTCTAATCAAGGCTGTAAACCGCCTGTGATTAAACTGTTTTTCCTGTGGGAAGCAAACAAAGATACATTGAAGCCAGGCAGGTAACAGCATCATTCTCCAGACTTCATGGAGCCAAGTTTCGCGTCGCCAATCAATATGGAGCCGCAAGCTTGTTTTAAATGCCTTGCCACGGGAATTGGCTCGCAGCCACCAGAGCAGAGTGAGGGAGAGCTGATATGGGGTGCAGGGAGGGGGAATGCTGTTTGCCTCCCTGGAGTCTGTGTATTTGTATACCTTGCTAACAATCAGCATTTTAAGAGAAAGCTATACATTTAGATTCCCCCAAGTCAGAACTCTTAGAATGTGGCTTGGATCTAGACAGAACAATTCTGATATGAAGCTCTTGCTTGCAATCTTGAACCACCCCATGTGTATGTCCTAAGCGTAAAGGGTCGAGACCTGCAGAGTGATTTATTAAATTTCATTATTTTTAATTTATTTTTTTGGCCACATCACACAGCACATGGGATGTCAATTCCCCATCCAGGGACCGAACCCATGTCCACTGAATCCTTGCAAGGCAAGCATGGAGTCTCAACCACTGGACCTCCAGGGAAGTCCTGATTTACTAAATTTGGAGTATTTGGCTTGCTGATTTTAAATTTTTTTGTATTATACACTTTTGGAGTTCTTTACATTCTTGTAACTTGGAGGTATATATGATGCTTCCTCCAGAGGGAAATCTGGCTTTCAGATATAAAAATCCAAGGAAACAAAAGATGGTTAAAACTAAGGCAAATATCAAAGGGAATTCAAGTATGTAGTTTCTGAGCTCTGCCTTGAGACTTTACTTTCTTGCCACATATTTGTATTTTTTGTCCTCACAAGAATGCACAGTATTCTTGCTATTTTATAATGATTTTCCAGCAAATAAATTGAAACAGTTTTTTAGACTATTTTGGTGATAGAAGGAAATATTTCTCAAAAAGGCCATTATGAGTAACAATAGGAAGCAGAGAATTTATGTATGATTATTACATTTGCAGATAATTTTATAAAGCAGAAAGCTATAAATAATCTGCCATAAATAACAGTGTTTCCTTTTTCTGCTATATAAAATGCAAATCCCTCAGTGATACAATAAAAATACGCATTGGTACTTCTCATATGGCCTTTTTTAGCCTTTTATTAAGACTCCAGCCTCTGGAAGGCTGAGCAGGTGTATCTGGGAGTCAAGTAACACGACACTTCATCTCCTCTACTTCCTTGTCCTCATTCCGGACATATAAGTGTTTATTAATTTTTTTCTCCTGAGAGAACATTATGCCTTCCAAATACATGTGATAAATGTCCAAATCATCCACAGGAAGTGCATTCGTTGTTCAGATGAGGGGAGAGCAGAATGTAGTTATGTGTCAGGAGAGGCGGGAGGAGTTTCAGTCTTAAAAGCATGTCCGGATGTTATGAAGCTCTGGGAGCCGCCCTGCTGCTCAGACAGCAGGCGCTGGAAAGCTGGGCAGCCTGATTGAGTCGGTGCTTCTCATTCCCTCCGTGATGTACAGACAGCAACATGGCCAAGACCTGCCTTCATCCCACAAGCGGGAAAGGCTGTGTGGTCCAGGCCCTGCTTCTCAGATCAGGTCTGCACATCCCTCTGCAGACAGCAACGGGATTCAGACAGGAGTGGCTGGGAGGAGGATGAATCTGAAGCCTTTTCTGGTGTAGCAGCTTCACTAGAGGGAGGGAGAGAGGGAGAGTCAGTGACATTAAAGTAAAAATTCCCACTCCTGGGCATGTATCTGGAGAAAGTTTGAAAAGATACATACATCCCCAGTGTTCAGCCAAGACACGGAAGCACCCTGAGTGTCCAATAGCTGAATGGACAAAGATGCAGTAAATACGCACGATGGAATATTACTCAGCCAGATCAAAGAGTGAAACAGGGCCACTTGCAGCAACATGGGTGGTCCCGGAGATTATCATACCGAGTGAAATAAGTCAGAAAGAGAAAGACAAACACCATATGATATCTCTATGTGGAATCTTAAAAAGCGATAGAAACAAACTTATTTGCAAAATAGAAACAGACACACAGACATAGAGAACAAGCATGGCTATCACAGAAGAAACGGGGGAAGGATTAAATTAGGTATTTGGGATTAACAGATACACACCACTATGTATACAATTGATAACCAACAAAGGCCTGCTGTACACCACAGGAAGCCCTACGCAATAGTCTGTAATGACTTATACAGGAAGAGAATCTGAAAACAAATAGATACATGTATATGGATAACTGAATCATTTTGCTGTACCCCTGAAATTCACACAACACTATAAAGTATATTCCAGTGTAAGATAAAAAGTAAAAAATAAAAGAAAGTGGGCAGTTATTTAAAGATAATATTGAAACAATACACTAGATGAAGTAATACACTAAATTCATACAAATTTTAGGGTAATTTTGAGATAAGTTTGAGAGACTTCATAGATGTGTCCGGCTTTAGCAGGATGTGTCCAGATACATTCAGCTCCCATAATGTCCAGAGCTGACAGCTTCTTCTGCTATTAGGACTACTTGGTGGGAAAGTGTGAGAAGAAAGTCAGAGCAAGAGTCACGCCAAGCTTCTGCTTTTCTCCCCTGCGAGTGGTATGAACCGGCCAAGTCCTGCTCAAAATAGACATAAAATGACCAAAATGCTGTCACCAACAAATGTCACAGAGATTTGTAAAAAGAATCAAATATGATCATGTAGGTAGAAGCCCTTTGTAGCTGGAAAGAAAGGCAGATTTTTTTAAATGTACTTATTCTTATAGTTAGCAGACATTTACTGAGCATTTACTATGTGACCAACCTCCGCTAGGTATGGTTCTTTTGGGGGCTGCACCTCGTGGCTTGTGGGATCTTAGCACCCCAACCAGGCAGCAAACCCACACCTGCAGTAGAAACGTGGAGCCCTAACCACTGGACCACCAGAGAAGTCCCTAGATGTGTTTCTTATCTTCAAGGAGCCGCCAGGCTAATAAAGACAAACAAATGATTCAATCACTTCGATTTAGTGCAAGGAGGCCAGTGATCGTTTTCTCTGAGTTTAGAGCTGACATTTAAGGGTAGGAATTTCTGACCGTAAAGGAATAAATCACAGAAGACAACTCGGGGAAGAGATTTCTGAGCAAGGAGACACTCAGAGGCACAAAGAAAGAGCACATTTCACTTATTAGAGGGATGTCACGTTTGAGGAATAGCATCTTGTGGAGTCAGCTCAAGTATTTTTCTCCAGGAACATTTCATGTGGAATACAAGCAATACAATTGATTTTTTTTTTTTTTTTTTTTGCAGTAGAGGCTTTACCAGGTGATTACAAAAAGGGATTTGAATATATACGCCAAAAAGTGATTTAATGGAAGGATCGGAGAGTCAAAACCAGACGTGAGGGAATCATGGGAAGAACACACATGCTAAAGTTGATGGATGGGTCTGCAGGAGGGTGGAGAATCCCCGGGTGAGACGCTGAAGCGTCCGGAGCATACGAGGATTTGCCACGTAAAAGCAGAGCACAGAGACTTCCTCGGGGGTCCAGTGGGTGAGACTCCACCTGCCGATGCAAGGGTCAGGGGTTCGAGCTCTTGTCGGGGAACTAAGATACTGCCCGCCGCAGGGAGTGGCGAATGAAAGCAAGCGATAGGCAGGTACCATCCCAATTTTGTAAAACTAAATGCCTGGCAGGATACACGAGCGAATGTGAATAGCTCCTGCGGGTGGCTTAGGAGTCAGTGTGGTTTTTTCCTGCATTCTGCATTTCCCAGGTTTTCTTCACTTAATATATATTGCTTATGTAATTCAGGGGAAATAAAAAGCAGATGTAGTGGCCCAGAAACATGAGAGTCAAACCAAAGAAGTGATTAAAAAGGGTCATTCCCAGACCCGAGGAAACAGAGAGGAACCCTGGGTGCCCAGGCTGATCCGGGTGGGCAGACGTGCCGCAGGGACTGGACTTCCTGCGGCCTCCACCCTGCAGCCAGCCTCGGCTCGCTGACCCGGAAACACACGGGGAAACACACACCAATGAGAAACTCACACGCCGGCGTGGGCATGCACACACACACACGCATGCACGCACACACTCCTGAACTTCCTTTTTCTCAAGACGACAGGAAGCCGGAAATACCGTTAACGCAGGCAACCACACCCAGAGCATCTCTGCAAGCTTCTGTGGGGATTGGGCTTGTTTCTTTTTTTTTTTAATTAATTTTCACGGGAGTATATCTGCCTTACAATGTTGTGTTTCTAGAAGTGATTTACTATATGAACAGACGGTCGGGCCCCATGGAAGGCAAGGGGGACCGAAGTGACGGCATGGTTGCCGGGCTCTGTGCCGGGAGCTGTGTGAAGCACCAGCTCCTTGAAGCTTCACAGCAGCTGGGTTAGGTGATGAGAACCCCATTTTTCGTTAAGGGAATTAGTGTTCAAATACTAAATTTTCTAAAGGTTGGATAGTTAAAATGCCCCTACAGGAATCTGGACACAGGTTATCTGAGTCAGTCGCTAAGTTGTGTCTGACCCTGGGATCCCATGGACTCCAACCTGCCACTCTCCTCTGTCCATGGAGTTCTCCAGGCAAGAACACTGGAGGGGGTTGCCATTTCCTTCTCCAGAGGATCTTCCCGACCCAGGAATTGAACCCAGGTTTCCCACATCGCAGGCAGATCCTTTACTGTCTGAGCCATCAATGGCTGCCCACTCCAGGATTCTTGGGGTTTCACTGGTGACTCAGCTGGTAAAGATTCCGGCCACTCTTCAGCAGAAGCTGAACTTCCTGGCAATGACTAAGGCCCACTCGGGGTGGATTCAGACACCCAACTGGTTCTAGGATCAACCTGATCTTGTTGGGTGACGAAGAACTGTCTCTGTTCTTCACAAGCCAAACCCAGTGGCACCTCTGGGATCACTCCCAGCCTGGAACAGAATCCTCCAAAGAAAGGAGGAGGAGGAGTGTGGGAAGCAAGACAGGGAAGGTAGAGGAGGGAGACAAAAGGGAGGAGGGAGAGAAAGGGGAGGAGGGAGAGAAAGGGGAGGAGGGAGAAGGAGAAATAAGAGAAAGAAAATGGAGCCAGTTGGATCCTTAGAGAAGAGGCAAAAAAAAAAAAAAAAATATCGCTCTGGGACTTGCCTGATAATCCAGTGGTTAAGAATCTGCCTTCTAAAGCAGGGGACACAGGTTTGATTCCTGGTCAGGGAGGTAGGATCGCACGTGTCTTGGGGAAATGAAGTTCACGGGTTGCAGCTAGAGAGCCTGAGCGCTCTGAAGCCCAAGCTCTGCAGCATGAAAAAGCCCACGAGCCACAGCGAGAGACATCCCCCTGCGCAGCACCCGAGAGGAAGCCCACGAGCCGCAACGAAGACCCAGGGCAGCCAAGATACGAAAAAGGTACATTTAATTTAAAAATCCCTGCTACTACTCGCCTTCTGGATCCCTGGTAACCCTCTCTTACACATGCAATGAAATCATGACCCGTAGAGACACAGATCTCTCCGACAGAATAAAATCATTTCTACCACTTCGTGTAGACTTCATCTGGCTTCCGAAGGGATCAACTGTTCTGATTGACCCAAAAAATCAGCTTCTGCCTTTGACAATATATGCTTTTTAAAGTAAACCCTCTCTCTTTTCTCTAACAGTTATCATTTCTTTCTCCAACATCTCTTTTTCCAAAATTAAGAACAGAGAGTCTCTGCCAGACAAGGTACCCTCAGAAATATCCCTCCAGATGGACTCATCTGAATAAGAGATCACGGAGGGGCATCCAGATGAGCTAAGAGGAGGGCCACCTTGGCTGTGGATTTGCGACCTTTTCTGACTCGCTGGTTTAGAGGACGCTGCGATTTCTTTGGGATCTGGTTTTTGCACTGGAGCTCACTGCCTTTTCCAGACTGAGTGACAAGAGGCATCAAATGTCTCTGTGTTCCCCTTGTCCTTACTGTAACCTCAGTGAATACATAGAAGAGGAAAAAGAAATTGAGGTCCCTTCTGGCAACAGACTCAGCAAGTAGTTGCGAAGGAACTGGGGTTGTGAAAACGAAACCTTTAATGTACATGCCAGTCCAGAATTTTACTTTCCGTTCACCAATATTTAACTTTCTTTAGTAAATCTGGGTTCTCGAAACCCATAGTAGGTTACAGGCCGAGCTAAGGGAAATGTTTCTGAGTGTTCCATTGCCAGATCTAATGCAAGTAATCTCAGGTAGAGTAGTTGGAAGGTCTTTGGACTCAGGTGGGCTTTTCAACACTGGAAGCTGAGGGTCAACGGGGAGAATTCGAAAGCAGGGACCCAGATCTGCAAGTCAGTCTTGAGACCAAGCTGTTCTCATGAATCCTTCAACTGCACATTACAGGTGGACAGGGTCACCCGCGTTACTAACATCCTGCATTAGGTGAGGCTTACTGTTCATCACGGCAGCCCTAGTACTGGCCTGCTGGGGATGGAACCCATGCCTCCTTGCAGTGGAAGCTCAGAGTCTTAAAACTGGATCACCAGGGAAGTCCCCACCTATAATATTCTTAACATGGGGAACAGCGTCTATCATGTAGTAATAGATACTTGCTGAATGAATTGCTTACATTATCAAAGACGCTTAACTACTTTTTACACATCATTGCATTTCAATTACAAACTTGCACAAAAGTACCTTACAGGGCATTGGGTCTTACTGTCCTCATTTTACAGATAAGAAGATGAGCCTCAGAAAGGTTAAACAACTTGCCCAACCTAGAAGAGCTGTTTGATTCTAAAACTCCTGTAACAACACACCATCAACTTATGTCACCCTTAGTCTTGAAATCAGTTATTAAGGAACTATTTATAACCGTCCTAATGGCAACAAACTGGTTACCTTAAGTTATTCTAAATTAGCCTTTCAAGAAAATTAAGCATTCCTGTGCTTATTCACGCACTTAGGCAAGAGATCCGTCAGTGTCTACTGCTGTGTGCCCAAGACATCACCAGGTTCTGGGAAAACGGACCAAGAAGACCTGGAGAGACCCACACAGAAGTGGAAAAGTACATCACAGAAGGCAGAGAGGTACGGGGTGTTAGGGGATCTGAGCCCTGCTTCCCCCGAGAATGGCAGACACGCGAGAAGAATTGAGCAGCACAGGGTGGGACTTCCCAGGCAGTCCAGTGGCCAAGACTCTGCTCCCGATGCAGGAGACGCAGGTTTGACCCCTGGTCGGGAAGCTAAGGTCCTGCCTGCTGCACGGTGTGGCCAATTTTTTTTTTTTTTTTTTGTAAAAAAAAGAAGCCCCAGGCTGAAAACACTGCTGGATTCTCATGCACCAAGACGGTCACAGGACAATGTCCACGTTCACCTGTTAGACTCTTAGCCTCGGTCTTATCATTTCCAGTTTTGGTAAATTGCCCGTCATCCTTTTCCTGGTTTAAAAACTCTGTGGGCTTTCACCCTAAAGGGTTAGAGACTCTGTGCTAACAGGCTTTGTCTTCAGGTATTTCATTTGCTAATCCTTTCATCATTGTTGCTGCTTTTCTCTATATATCCATTACATTCATCGTAAATCATGGAGCCAAAAATTAGAATCAGCCCCACTAAAAACCACTGGAGCAATGATACATGTCCCATAAAAGAGAAGCCCTCCTGTGAGTCCACTCCTGTTCATCCCAGGGTGTGGGGGGCTGATTTCTATGTGTGCAAGCAATTCCTGAGTGACACGTCATATTCTTGATGTCCGATCAAGTCCCTTAAATGACACCAACTGCAATCTTTCCATTTCCCCTTTTCCTTTTAAGCACCCTCCTCCAATTCAACCAGAGCTTTCGGATTTTCCGTCTTTAGAAGTGTCCATGTGTTATAGCTTTCAGGCTCACTTCTAAGCAAATTAAAAGTAGTTTAGGAGAAGAAACTAGCAAAAGAAAACACGCACATGAATAAGCTGCAGATTCTAATTAAACAACTCACTAACTCTGGTATAGTTTTATCTTTATTGACAGTAAAAACCAAGAAGCGTTTGTCTGTTTATGCTGCATTGCACGCCCTGCCTGTGAGGCCCTGTCTTGTGAGTTGACTGCCTTTGCAGTTATAGAACAAGAAAACAGCGATGGGAGTTGACATTTTTAAAAGACTGTGAACCAATTTTGAAAAATAATTGAAATATCACTATTACAGCTATCACCAGAATAATTCGGATGTTTCCATAACTGCAACAAAAGTACGCTGCTGTTCAGCTGGTTGGCTGGAAATACAGAAATGCATTTCTAGTCAACCGCTTTCTGTGGGTTAAGTGTCATCTCTTTTTGTCTTTTCATTCTGTACCCACAGAAAATGGTTGAATAGAAAGAGATCAAATCAGTCAGTCCTAACGAAAATCAGCCCTGAATATTCATTGGAAGGACTGATGCTGAAGCTGAAGCTCCAATACTTTGGCCACCTGATGAGAAGTGCCGACTCATTGGAAAAGATCTGATGTTGGGAATGACTGAAGGCAGGAGGAGAAGGGGACGACAGAGGATGAGATGGTTGGATGGCTTGACTTACTCAATGGACATGAGTTTGAGCAAGCTCCAGGAGACAGTGAAGGACAGGGAGGCCTGGTGCGCTGCAATCCACGGGGTCGCAAAGAGTTGGACACAGCTGAGCAACTGAAGAGCACCATTTTCTGTGGGTTCACCTGTGATTTGCAACTGGAGCTCAAACTCTTTTACTGAAAGAAAGAAAGAAAGGGTGTAAGGAGGGAGGGAGGAAAGGAAGGAAGGCAGAGAAGAAAAAACTGTAATAGAAGCACTTTGTAATCTTACTGCTTTTGCATTTCACTCTGTACCTACATACACATGCTATCTGTTATAGCACATGGATCATAGCTCAATTTTCTAGGTCCCAGATATTTTTCTAACTGCTTTTCAAACATCAAATCATTTTATCTTCACAACTCAGCTACTTTATAGTTGAGGAATTGAAGGTATGGAGAAGTTAACTAACTTTCTCAAGGATGCGCAGCATATAAGTGGTGGGACTGGGTTCAAAAGCAGCACCGCCCAAAACAAATGCAATATGAGCCACATCTATAATTCTGAGCTTTCAAGTAGTTGCATCAAAAGTAGTAGAAGGCCATTAAATGAATTCTCACACATTGTATTTCACCCAAAATATTGGATTGGCCACAAAATTTGTGTTTTATGAACTCTTTTGGCCAACCTAATATCATTTCAACATGCAATTAATTTTAAAAAGAGGTATTTTCCCATTCTTTTATGCACACCACAAAGTCCAGTAGGCATTTGCATATATAGTGCATCTCCTTGTGGACCAGCCAGTCACACACGTGATCTCTGTGCGTGAGTATAGCAAGTGGCTATCATTTTGTGCAAGACAGTTCTAGAGTCTGGGCATTTTGTTTCTCTTTTGATGTTTGACATCAATCAATAACGGTGTCAAACAATGAACCTTGGAAAATGCAGAACATTTCCGTTGGGTTAGTGGATTTAACTTATATGTGTATATGCGTCAGTTCTAGATAACAATACAAGTACTTTATGTCTGTCTGAACTTCAGAAGCTGCCACATGCCCACAGCTGAGTTGTAAGTACCGCCTAACAGCTCTCTCTGCCCCAGACTCCTCTTCCAATGGACCCTTCTTTCTTTGTGTGTGTTCCCAATGCAGAAGGTCTTCTTAAAGCTCCGAAGTGGTTTTTCGTTGTATAGTTGCTAAATGATATCTAACTCTGTGTGACCCCACAGATCAGCACACCAGGCTTCCCTTTCTCTGTCTCCTGGGGTTTGCACAAACTCATTTCCATCGAGTCGGTGATGCCATCCAACCATCTCATCCTCTGTTATACCTTCAATCTTTCCCAGCATCAGGGTCTTTTCCAATAAGTCACTTCTTCGCATCAGGTGGCCAAAGAATTGGAGCTTCAGCTTCAGCATCAGTCCTTCCAATGAATATTCAGGGTTGATTTCCTTTAGGATGGACTAGTTGGATTTCCTTACAGTCCAAGGGACTCTCAAGGGTTTTCTCCAGCACCACAGTTCAAAAGCACCAATTCTTTGGCACTCAGCCTTCTTTATGGTCCAGCTCTCACATCCATACCTGACTACTGGAAAAACCATAGCTTCAACTATACAGACCTTTGTTGGCAAAGCGATGTCTCTGCTTTTTAATATGCTATCTCGGTTTGTCATAGCTTTTCTTCCAAGGAGGAAGCATCTTTTAATTTCATGGCTGCAGTCATGATCCGCAGTGATTTTGGAGCCCAAGAAAATAAAGTCTGTCACTATTTCCACTTTTTCCCCATCTATTTTCCATAAAGTGATGGGAAGTCCTCTGCTTAACGCTGTTTTCCATCTGCTGTGATCTGGTGCTTCTCTGGTCAAGAGGACACAGCGTCCTGGGAGCCAAAGGTGCAGAACTGGGAGTGTTCCAGGACCCAGATGGCACGCAAGGGGACAGGACCTATTCCAGGGGACGGCTGTGCCAGGAACACTTTCTGGATGACTGCTACTGGGCACTTTTTTTTTAAAGCCATTTTAAAACATATTAAGGTTTAATAGTGTTAACCTTTATTTTAACATGATTCTTGAACTCCTATGTATTCACATAAAATACCAGTTTGCCTTTGTCAGTGTTTCTTCTAGCAATAATTCCATTGTAAAAGGATTACCCCTGTGCACTTTATCCCCGATGCTTTACCTGCTTTTACTGATGTTCCTGAACATTCTTCAGGATCACCAGTGGGTAGCTATGTGGGCATTCCTCACTTCCCTCTCCCATACGGAACTGGATCAAAGGAGCTCTTAGGCAGTCCTAAAAGATAAAAATAACTCATCTAAGAGCAGCGCAGTGCGAGGGTGAGGGGAAAGAGGAAGCCCGCCCCCTCCTTTGCCTCCCAGTGGAGAGTTCCTGGTGGGAGGTCATGGGCAAATGATGGTGGGAAGTCTCAGCTCTCTACACAAGCTGGGAACACCCTCATCCCCCCAATCTTGTGATGTCCTAAGTCACCCAAGGGCAACTGCTACCCAGCAGAGACAACAGGGTCCCCAAGTGCGGCCTCATCGGTTCCTTAACGACGGATTCCAGCCTGGGCAGGGGGAGTGTTCTTGCTGTTTAGTTGCTAAATCGTGTCCGACTCTGTGCGACCCCAGGGACTGTAGCCCGCTAGGCTCCTCTGTCCATGAGATTTCCCAGGCAAGAATACTGGAGTGGGTTGCCAGTTCCTCCTCCAGGGGATCTTCCCGAACCAGGGATCGAACCTGCATTGGCAGGCGGATTCTTTACCACGGAGCCGCCCGTGAACCCCTAGCCCGGGAGTGGCTCAACTCCATTTTTACTGAAGGAACCGCCTCCGAGGCTCTCCAGCTTCGGATTCCGTCTCAAGCTCCTTTGCTGCCTCTTTAGAGGAAGGCAGGAGGCGTAGGCAGAAGACAGGTCCAGTGGCTGTCAACGATGAAGGTCTACCACATTTCGTCTACCATGCCCACCTCCAACCACCTCGTGCTGAAGCAGGAGGGAAGGGCACAGGGCACACAACCTTTGAAAGAATGACATAGCTCAAGGGCACAGCACGAACTGGTTAGAACCAAATGGGCCCAAGACAGCAGACAAGTCAACGTGACTGACCTTGGTCTTCAGTATACACTCATTATAACACAGAGCAAGCTAAATGATGCACTCAGAGCCGTCTTGACAGGTCCCAGTTGGACCATCAAAGACCAAAAAAGTGGTCAGCGGCCTAACCCTGGAAACCCCTGCCCCTTCCCCTGAAAAGGTGGACTAATCCTCCCACTCATTAGCCTATGAAATCACCCAGCCCATAGTAGCTAACCACACCACATTTCGAGGCTGCCCTCACCCTCTGTGACGGCCCACACTCTGTCTTTCTGAATAAATCCACTGCTTACCTATCACTTTGTCTCTCACTGAATTCTTTCTGTGATAAGACATCAAGAACCTGAGCTTCATTTGGTCCCATAACCAAGTCTGTGATCTCAGTTGGAAGACCAAGGGTTTTGACTGGGTTCAAATCCCAACCCCGTGGGTTCACGTCCTAATCTGAGATAAAAAGTTTCAGTCCTGTGTACAAACAACCCAACTTGTCTGCAGAATAGCCAGTCTTTTTCATGCAAATTTATGCATGTTTTATTCCTAAGCCACCTGAGTTCCCTGTCTCTCAGTTTCTACATCCATAAAATGGGCAGAGTAATGTGTGCCCTGTTGATGTGGGCATGGTAAGATTCAAAGAAGGCAATACAAACTTCACATGAGTGTGGGTCTCCTTCTGCTGCAGAGACCAGTGCACTTGCCAGTAGTGAGAGAGGAGGAAGGGGGCAGGTCACAGCCTTTAAAAGAATGAGATAGCCTGAGGGCATGACATAAAGTGATTAGAACCAAGCAGGTCCAAGATGGTGGGCAGTTGACCTCCGCTAGACCTTAAGCCTCAGTATACATTCATTAACACATCAGCTGGCTAACCGATACACCCACCAGCACCATGACCGTTATGAGACCAACCATCAAAGATCAAAAAGTGGGTGGTGGCCCAATTCCTGGAAATCCTTGCCCCTTCCCTGAAGAAACTGGAATAATCCTCCCACTCATTAGCCTATGAAATTACTCAGTGCATGAAAACTAACTGTGCCATATTTCAAGGACTATTCTTGCCTTCTGAGATGGACTATATACTTTGTCTCTAAATAAATCCCATTTTCACCTATCACTTTGTCTCTCACTGAATTCTTTCTGTGATGAAACATCAAGAACCGGGGCTTCATTATGTCCCAAAACCAGATGTGTAACCTCAGTTAAAAGACCAGTTAAAAAAGATTTGGGTTCAAGTCCCAAATCTTGTTACATGGTTACATGGTTTCAGCAGCACCATGAAATTTATGGAGTTCAAGTCAACTAGTTCGTATCACAAAATGTACAATGGAGGACTGATTGATTTTTCAGAATCTATAACCTCTAGAGTTAGACAAGGCTGGGTTGCCCTGCAGGCATGGCTTGGTTTCATTGAGTTAGACAAGGCTGTGGTCCTAGTGTGATTAGATTGACTAGTTTTCTGTGAGTATGGTTTCAGTATGTCTGCCCTCTGATGCCCTCTTGCACCACCTATCATCTTACTTGGGTTTCTCTTACCTTGGGTGTGGGGTATCTCTTCACGGCTGCTTCAGCAAAGCACAGCCGCTGCTCCTTACCTTGGACGAGGGGCTGTTCCTGACCTTCAATGTGGGATAGATCCTCTAGGCCCTCCTGC
>SJYT01003455.1:133413-166024 GCA_006410635.1 Cephalophus harveyi | reverse complement strand
GAGGATGAGATGGCTGGATGGCATCACTGACTCGATGGATGTGAGTCTGAGTGAACTCCGAGAGATGGTGATGAACAGGGAGGCCTGGCGTGCTGCGATTCATGGGGTCGCAAAGAGTCGGACACGACTGAGCGACTGAACTGAACTGAACTGAACCGATAACCTCTAGACTGATTTCAGTTCAGTTCAGTCACTCAGTCATGTCGGACTGCTTGTGACCCCATGAATTGCAGCATGCCAGGCCTCCCTGTCCATCACCAACTCCCAGAGGCCACTCAGACTCACATCCATCGAGTCCGTGATGCCATCCAGCCATCTCATCCTCTGTTGTCCCCTTTTCCTCCCGCCCCCAATCCCTCCCAGCATCAGGGTCTTTTCCAATGAGTCAACACTTCACATGAGGTGGCCAAAGTACTGGAGTTTTAGCTTTAGCATCATTTTTTCCAAAGAACACCCAGGACTGATCTCCTTTAGAATGGACTAGTTGGATCTCCTTGCAGTCCATGGGACTCTCAAGAGTCTTCTCCAACACCACAGTTTAAAAGCATCGATTCTTTGGCTCTCAGCTTTCTTCACAGTCCAACTCTCACACCCATACATGACCACTGGAAAAACCATAGCCTTGACTAGATGGACCTTTGTTGTCTCTGCTTTTGAATATGCTATCTAGGTTGGTCATAACTTTTCTTCCAAGGAGTAAGCGTCTTTTGATTTCATGGGCTGCAGTCACCATCTGCAGTGATTTTGGAGCCTAAAAAAATAAAGTCTGACCCTGTTTCCACTGTTTCCCCATCTATTTCCCATGAAGTAATGGGACCAGATGCCATGATCTTAGTTTTCTGAATGTTGATCTTTAAGCCAACTTTTTCACTCTCCTCTTTCACTTTCATCAAGAGGCTTTTTAGTTCCTCTTCACTTTCTGCCATAAGGGTATGCATATCTGAGTATATCAAATAAAAAAAATGCATTTTATAGAATTTATTTTCCTTTGATAAAGATGTACCTCTGGAAGATGAAGGGAGAAGTCTCAACATGACTCTATTACATTGACATTAAAATCTATCTCTGAGTGAACTTCTCCTCCATTATTTTGTTTAACCTTCACAAAACCAAGCTTGTCTAATGGTATATGTTATTTATGGTTATAGATTAATGGTAAAACAGAGTAGAGCCAATGTTTCAGCCAATTAGAAAGTCCCCAGTTGTTTAATCCACCCCACTCACCATTAAGCATTTGATATTTGTCTGAAAGCCAGAAAAACTGGAAAACCCAGATCTTCTTGTTACCGAAAGAGCATGTGGGATCAGGCTGCTCACGGCTCAAAACCCAATAAACAGGCCAGGCTGGTGGAAAGGAAAGTTTACTTTCTTTCAGATGCTAGCAACTGGGCGGGGGCGGGGGCGGGTCACAGAAACCTGTCCAAAGGCCACTCCCCTTCCACCGGGGACCACGGGGCAAGAGCTCTCAGAGAGAGAAAGCAGGGGAGGGGGGCGTGCGTGGGGAAGGGGGGATGTTACACATGGAACCAGCACAGCCATCTCTCACAGTCATCTTCACACTGGCCTTCAGTGGTCTGACCAGCATCATCTTGGTTGTTTCAAAGTATAGTTAATCTTCACTTCCAGGGCGCACTTATTCCCGCTTCTTTCCAGTCGACTCTTGGAGTCGTGGCAGCTCGTGTCCTGGGCACAGTCTGGTCATTGTGTAGTTAACTCCTCCACCTGGGGTTTTAGTGTCTATAAGACAGCTCACAGGATATGGCTCAGAATATTATCTGCAGCCCTTGAGAAAGAGCTAACGGTCCTCGACTACGCTTAATGCCTGCATTACTATTGTTTAGTCTCCTGACTGTTTTCCTCTGTTTCAGCATTTCTCACTTCTCTGAGTAAACGTGTTCTTTGACTAAAGCTTCCCACAGGCATAAGGCAGGCAGAGGGCATGGTGGTGGGGTTGGGGGGCAAGGACCCTAAGGTCCTGCTCCGTTTAACTCCTTCCTTTCGTTCTTTCCTTCAGTCTAGGCCAGAAGTTTCCAAACTTTGAATTCAAGGAATTAGGATGCACTGTCTTGTTTTGTTATTGTTACTGTTACTGTTTTGTCTTGTGTGTGTGTGACTTTTGGTCCCACAGTGCGCCATGGAGGGTCTTAGCTCCCTGACCAAGGACCAAACCCACGCCCCCTGCCCTGGGAGCACAGGGTTTTTAACCCACACAGTTGTTTTGTTGTTGTTGTTTCTCCTAAGCAAATTCAAGTAAATCAGACTTCACAGAACTTCAAAGGTGTTCATTCGTGTATCTTGGCATGGGCGACCATAGACTTCAGGACCTCAAATGGCTTTATAAACTGCAGATCGACCCCAGGAACCCCAGCGAGACCACCTGCTCTGGCCACTGCTGTTTCCTTCAGCTGAGCCCTCCAACAGCTGAAACTGATAGCTAACAGTTCCCAGGAACTGCCTCTATGCCGGTCACGACAATAGGCATCTTTTATTCATTATCTCTGAGCCATACCACAGAAAAAGGTGGGTGTAACTATCACATTTTACAGAAGAAAAAAACAGAGTTTTCAGCCAAGGAGAGCAGCACCCTGAGTTCCCTAGGCTAGAGGGCAATGTGGTCAAAACTCACGCCTGAGGTGTATCCCATGCAAAGAGCTCTTTGCACTAGGATGTACCACAGTCGTGACGCCCAGTTCAGAATTCTGCTAGACAGACTCGCTGCGATAACCCAGACCATGTAAAAGGCAGGAAGGTTACACGTTACTTTTGGTATGATCTCTGCTTTATCCAAAGGCTAAAAACAGTAACACTCAGGAAGCGCTTTCTCCAGGCAGGCAGTTCTCACTCTTGATCCAATTTAGTTTTCAAGATATACTCATGACACAGGAATTGATTTATCTATGATGTTTCATGGATGAGGCTGAGTAATGCGCCCAAGATCACCCACCTTATCAGGGTCAAGGGCGTAGCCCCAGTGTCTTGGGCTTTGTTTTCCATTATTGAGCCACCCTACACCCTAAGAAGCTAGGGCCCAGCTGCCAGGGAGTCTTTGGGAGATCAAGTCTTTGGGAGATCAGTCTTTGGGAGAAATGGCATCTGAAATACAGAAGTCTAATGATCCTCTGGTTTTTCTTGCTCAAGGGTACTGACTTTCAGTTGCAAATTTGTTCAAAGAAATTCTGAAGCAAAAAGCATGAAGCATATCATTGAACAGAGAACTTCCCTGAAATCTACCCTTGGTATACACTTCAAATATTGAGGACTAGGAAATAAAGCGTCTTGCTGACATGACAGCTGTGGACTGAGCAAAACCTCTTTTTGAAAGGACTCAGATAGTAGCGCTGACAAGCTTGAGAAAACTCTGGGAGATAGTAAGGAACAGGGAAGCCTGGTGTGCTGCAGTCCATGGGGTCGCAGAGAGTCAGACGCGACTTAGCAATTGAGCAACAACAACAGTCTCATCCTGAGGCTTCCCAGGCGGCTCAGGGCTAAGGAAGCTGCCTGCCAGTGCTGGAGACGAAGGAGACTCAGGTTCAGTTCCGGGGTCAGGAAGATCCCCTGGGGGAGAAAACAGCAGTCCTCTCCAGCACTCTTGCCTGGATGGACCGAGGAGGCTGGTGGGCTACAGTCCACGGGGACACAGGTGAGCAACTGATCATGCGTGCATCTCATCTTGAAGATTATGACTTTGGAGGAACTAAACTAATTGGAAAGAATCAAAGTATGTGAAATTCCTTAAAAATTTATTGACTTAAATAATTTCACCTATGTTACACCTTTAAAAAAAAGACTTTATATTTAGTGCAGGGATAAAGAAGCGTCTTGCTGTTCTTTCATCCCCTCCCTGGATTCCTGTTTAAATCCTTTTACCTTATCCCCAAGTCTGATAGTGAGAATTCTCAGTAACACAGTTAACTAATGTATTGTAGCTAATCCAAACCCTAACTTTCCTCTTTTCTTTTTAAATGATTTACTACTTTTATTGCTATTCTATGTGCATTTTTATTTTGGGGGCACAAGGCACAGGGGATCTTAGCTCCTTGGCCAGGGAGGGAACCTACACTGCCTGCATAGGAAGGCGGAGTCTTAGCCCCCGGACTACAGGGAAGCTCCCAAACCCTAATTTCTCATAATCAGAAATCGATAGAGGCTCTAACAGAAAATTAGACGGAAAGAAAGGAGTTTTTATTATGTTAGAATAAGTCACAAAATGAAGTGCTTTTTCTAAATCACTATGCCACAGGCCATTCCTTTTAGCCATTGGAATTCGTCTTGAAAACAAAGTTTCTACTTGAAATAATAAATTTGATGAAAAAATGAATAAAGTAAGATCTGTCAGGGTAGAGAAGTGAGTTCTCTTGGGCAGACAGAAAATCGTAAGGACGTGAGCTGTGAGGTTGATGAGATAACAGGAATACATAAGGTTTCGAACACTTTTTATTTAATTATATCTTTTTTAATGTGCCATTAACTTGTGCTAGACACTTTTCTAAGTGCTTTGTAAATATTAGCTAGCTTAATCTCACAACTCCCCTGTTAGGTGGGTACTGGTTTTAGCTCTCCTTCTCCAGGGTGCAGTGAAAGGAAGGGCTGAGCTGGGACCCAGACTAAGCTCTCTGCTCCCCAGTCTGCTCTTACCGAGCTTTGTGTTGTATTCCTGTGGCCATGCATCCTAGGGTAACAGGATAACTAGACAGCAAGGACATGGAAACTAAGACATATCCACTTAATGCCTCAGCCAACAGTTTTAGAAAACACTGTACCTTCAGTCGTGCCCAACACTTTGTGACCCTGTGAACTGTAGCCCACCAGGCTCCTCTGTCTATGGGATTTTCCAGGCAAGGATATTGGAGTGGGTCGTCGCTTCCTCCTCCAGGGGGTCTTCCTGACCCAGGGACTGAACTCATGTCTCCGAAGTCTCCTGCATGGGCACGCAGGTTCTTTACCACTGGTGTCTTCTGAGAAGCCTCAAAAAATAGAAAATTACTTGACTGGGAATCGAACCTAGGTCGTGGTGGTGAACGCACTGAATCCTAGCCACTAGACCCTCAGGGAACTGTGCACACCATCCCGAGTCTAGACGAAGTCTAGCTGAATATCCTCTCAAGGAATAAATCCTGCTAAGGCAGGTTTGTGCACCCAACCCACAGTGAAGCTAAACAAACCGAAATGTCAGAGTTTGGAGCAGAGAAAGTTTTAATGTGGGGCCATGCAAGGAGATGGGTGGCTCATGCCCTAAAAACCCCCAAACTCCCCAAGCACTGAAAAAAAGAAAAATACTACTTCTTTTTGGCTGTGCTGGATCTTCGCTGCCGCACACAGGCCTTCTCTGCTGCGGCGAGTGGAGGCTAATCCTCCTGTGGACGAGCAGGCTTCTCACTGCGGTGGCTTGTCTTCTTGTGGACCACAGCTCTGGAGCAAGGGCTTCAGGAGGCGCGGCTCATGGGCTGAGTTGCCAGTGGATTCTAGCGCAAAGCACTGCAGTCAGAGGGAAAGGGGAAGGCAAGAGGTCAGAGGCAGCAGGTGACCTCCCAGATGAGGAGGCCAGAATAACCTGAAGGGCATCCACGGCGGACGCCTTCAGAAGCCTTGGTAAAGGGCCTGATGCTTACCCTAATTGGGCTGGGCAATCACCACGAGGCCCTCAACAGAGGAATGACATAGTTCTGGCTGTTTTAATAGGATAACTCTCACTACTTTACTGAAAACAGATTTAAGTGGGGCCAGAACAGGAAGAGAAGAGCAGTCAGTAGGGAGGGTTGGTCCAGGGATTAAGAATCCTCCTTGAAACTTAGAGGATGCAGGTTCACTCTCTGGGTGGGGAACTAAGATCCCACATGCCAGGGAACAACGAAGCTCATGTGCCATAACTACTGAGTCCACACACCACTGCTAGAGAGACTGCGGCTGCAGCCATCCCACGCGCCACACGAAGACCCGACACAGCCAGATAAGTGAGTAAAACATTGTTTAAAATAAAGAAGAGCAGTTCGTAGAATAAGGCCAATCCACTCCTCAAGCGGTGATGGTGGTTTTAACCAGGGTGGTATTAAGGAGCTGGTGAGAAATCAGATTCTGAATTTTTTTTTAAAAAAAAAAAAAAAAAAGTCAACAGATTTGCTGAAGAACTTGATCTGGGTAAAGAAAGAAAGGCTCTGTCTTGATGAGATATGTGAGTGGAACAACCATCTTCTTCAACGAGGGGAAATATAGGAGAAGCAGGTTCACCAGGGGCCAGGAACTCGGATTAGGACTCGCGAAAGGCAAGATGCCCTTTAGGCAGCCGAGCGAATGTGACGCTGCCGGTGCAAAGCACAGGTTCCGCCTGTGAGTCATCAGCGTGTAGGTCGCATTTAAACCTGTGAGCCAGAGTGAAACCATCCTGGGAGGGAATACAGATAAAAAAAGGAAATGGTCCAAAACTGAATCATGGGAAACTCCAAAACTTGTAAGAAGATGGGAGGAGCCAGAGAAACAGGCGGAAAGGGAGCAGCCAGAGGCGTGGAAGGATTTGGGGTGTCCTTCCAGCAGAGGGTGGCTTCCACGGGATTCCGCCAGGAGGAATGGCCAGAGATGCCCACACCTACCTTCACAGCTGCCTGGGGTGTTGGGGGCTGGCTGCTCCATCCTTCTGAATAAACACACAGACACTTCAGGGACAACAGGGAGCCTTCAGAACAGGGAGCCGAGGGGATGGGAGAGGGCTATGCGACAATCTCAGGTCAAGTTACTTAGACTAGGGCCATCGGATTGCCTACAGAACGTGCCCCTGAGACGTCAGCTTCACGGGGGATGGGGAAGCCATTAAATACTGCGAAAGACACGCGAAGACCCGAGGTGAGAGCTCTGCAAGCTTCTCACGGGATATAGGGTTATTTGTTGTACTTCAGCTGAAGAGTGTCAATGTAAAAAAAGTATATATATATATATAGAGAGAGAGAGAGAGAGTTAAAAGTATATAGTGTTATAGTGTTACTCGCTCAGTCGTGCCCGACTCTTTGCGACCCCATGGACTGCAGCCCTCCAGGCTCCTCTGTCCATGAGATTTTCCAGGCAAGGATACTGGAGTGGGTTGCCATTTCCTTCTCCAGAGGATCTTCCCAACCCAGGGATCGAACCCGGGTCTCCTGCACTGCAGGCAGATTCTTTACCAACTGAGCTACAAGGGAGGCAGAGAGAGAGAGAGAGAGTTAAAAAGGGCAAGTGAAGCTTGACAAATGTCCTCTGACGGGTCAGTGCACAGTCTTATAACGTGGAAAAGGGATCACTGGGGTCTTGGAGGATCCAACAAGTTTGGTTCCTTCAAGCTGACATTGGAAATGGGCTTCACAGGCCTTGTTTTCCAGGCAAATATAAGAAAGCTCCTCCAGGCAACAGGAAGCATCTTTTTGTCTTTTAATTGGAGGATAGCTGCTTCACAACGTGGTGTTGGTTTCTGCTCTCACTTCTGTCGCTCAGTTGCGTCCGACTCTTTGTGACCGCATGGACTGCAGCACGCCAGGCTTCCCTGTCCATCACCAACTCGCGGAGCTTGCTCAAACTCGTGTCCATTGCGTCGGTTTCTGCTCTAGGACAACATGAAATCAGCCGTAAGTGTACATGTATCCCCTCCCTGGGGAGCCTCCCTCCCCTCCCCCTCCCCCTCCCCCACTCTCCAGGTCATCAGAGAGCGCTGAGCTGAACTCCTTCTGTGATGCAGCAGCTTCCCATTCGCTCTCTAGCTTACACATGTGCCGTGCAGTGCTTGGTCACTCAGTCATGCCTGACCCTACAACCCCGTGGACTGTCGCCCACCAGGCTCCTCCGTCCATGGGATTCTCCAGGAAAGAATACTGGAGTCGGTTGCCATGCCCTCCTCCAGGGGATCTTCCCAACCCAGGGATTGAACCCAGGTCTCCCACATGGCAGGCAGATTCTTTACCAGCTGAGCCACCAGGGAAGCCCAATTTTGCACACGGGAGTGTAGATATCAATGCTGCTTTCTCAAGTCACCAGCAGGGAAAGGCTGAATAAAGACATGAGTGATGTTTCTGGGGTGGAAGTGTTGATGAACAATGGGGTGAAAGAGGGGAAGGAAGAAGAGGGTCCGAGGAGGGGACAGGAGTCGGGAGGGCAGCTTTCCCGCCTAGCAATGGGCGCACAAAGAGAGGACGGTCAGCCTGGACCCATCCATGTTTCATGTGCCATTGCTCAGCCGTCATGAAGAATGACGGGAATAATCGTTCTGTGCTGCAGACCAAGCCTTAGCCTTTGGCCTAAAAATTGCAGTTCACAGTTTTGAAGCACCTAGAAGCTCCAGGCCTTCAGGAAACCAGAAATCTGTCTACTTTTCACTATTGTTCAGACTCAAGAACTAAACCTACATGGGTAGGAGAGGAAAGGGTCACACAATTAGCAGAAATATGCAGGGGAGGGGGTGGGACAGACAAGAAGGGGAAGTCTGAGCAAAAGCGAAACTTCAAGCAAGAGAAACGACAAATTATAGACTAAACGCTTGCTAAACGCATAATTATAGCTATTCAAAACTTTCAGGGTTACACTGCTCTCAAGCTGAGAACAAGGAGAGCCAAGAGGCATTGACTAATCCTTCAACAGTGAGATACTTCCAAAAAGCACAGATTTCCTCTGGAAGATTTTGTTATTTTTTGGTAATTTTTTTTCATTTTTCACTAATGAAAAAGAAATATAAAAGTACTTATAAAAGAGAATCAAAGACCAAAGACCTAAATCTATCCTATGCCGATTCTTACACTTCCTTTTTACAAAGTTACAAGGAGTGATACATGTTCTTTCTCTACCTCATCTGAGAATTCAAATCTCGCCTACTTGTTGGAATTTGTATAAAAAATACATAGCTTAAATATTCAATTTATTGTTGAAAATAATAATAAATTAAAAAATTATATAATTTATATAATAGCAATCAATAGTATCAGTAAATTGTGTGGCCTACATGGTTCCATGTAAAAATCATCAACATTAACACAGAAACCAAACATGGTTCATGCCACTCAAAGAAAATTGTGGTATTTGGCTTAATTTCTAAATACAAAAGAAAAGGATAAAATCGGAATAGAATAAACAGAACGATGAAAACAAGTGATTCCAAATAAGTTGAACAGGAAAAATTCTAGGGGTTTCCCTGGCAGTCCAGCATTAAGGTTTCTCCTTCCAAAGCAGAGGATGCAGGTCTGACCCCTGTTCAGGGAGCTATGATCCCACGGGCCTCCCAGCCAAAAAACCAAGACGTGAACAACAGCGGCAACATTGTAGCAAATTCAATAAAAACTAGAAATGGTTCACATTAAAAAAATCTTTAAAGATTTGTATTTGCCTAAAACAAGCATTTCTGAGGAGGAATTTTCAGTAATCGAGGAGACCAAAGTTAAGCCAAATCTCACTTTGCTTTGTTTTTTTTTCTAATTGATCACCTAGCATTTTATTTGATCCATATTTTAACTGTGTTTTATGCAGAGGGAAAGGCCAATTGATATTGCTTGTTTTCCCTGTTCATCTTTTTCATGAGGAAAAGAGAACTATGGAAGGAAAGAGAGATGTTTCTGGGAAGAAAGATGATTTGGGTTGGGGAGAGGGAAGGACTTGGTTGACCTTGAGATCAGCTCAGTTCTTCCACTCAGGAGCCCCTGCCCTTGGGGCTGCCCCTCAGGTTTTCTGAGACGCAGTTTCCTGAGACTGGTCTTGCTTACTTTATACACACTCTAACGTCTGGACTGATGAAATCGGTATGTCATGTGACAACAGCACCCATTCCCAGGGCTGCTGTGAGAATCAGATGGGTGAGTGTGCGGAAATACGCATTGTAGTCATGGAGTATCAGAGCCAGTTCTGTTGGCATTTTGTTAGCAAACAGAAAAAGAGATTCTCGTCGATTAGCACCTCCACAATACAAAATATTTGAAAAACAAACTCAAAACCTGGGTTATTAACATAAACATTTTTTAAACTTTTTATTTTATGATAGAAAATAGCCAATTAACAATGCTTTGATAGTTTTAGGGGCTTCCCTGGTGGCTCAGAGGTTAAAGTGTCTGCCTCCAATGCTGAAGACCCGGGTTCGATCCCTGGGTCGGGAAGATCCCCTGGAGAAGGAAATGGCAATCCACTCCATTATTCTTGCCTGGAGAATCCCATGGATGGAGAAGCCTAATAGGTTACAGTCCATGGGGTCGCAAAGAGTCAGACACGACTGAGCGACTTCACCTCACCTTGATAGTTTTAAGGTCACCCAAGACGGATGGATTGTGGTGGAGAGTTCCGACAAAACATGGTCCACTGGAGAAGGGAATGGCAAATCACTTCAGTATTCTTGCCTTGAGAATCCCATGAACAGTATGAAAAGGCAAAAAGATAGGACACTGAAAGATGAACTCCCCAGGTCAGTAGGGGCCCAATGTGCTACTGGAGAAGAGTGGAGAAATAGCTCCAGAAAGAATGAGGAGACAGAGCCGAAGTGAAAACAACACCCTGCTGTGGATGTGACTGGTGATGGAGGTAAAGTCCGATGCTGTAAAGAGCAACACTGCATAAGGATCTGGAATGCCAGGTCCATGAATCAAAGTAAATTGGAAGTGGTCAAACAGGAGATGGCAAGAGTGAACATCAACATTTTAGCAATCAGTGAGCTAAAATGGACTGGAATGGGTGAATTTTATTCAGATGACCATTATATCTACTTTTGTGAGCAAGAATCCCTTAGAAGAAATCGAGTAGCCATCATAGTCAACAAAAGTCCAAAATGCAGAACTTGGGTGCAATCTCAAAACTGACAGAATGATCTCTGTTCGTTTCCAAGGCAAACCATTTAATATCATAATAATCCAACTCTGTGTCCCAACCACTAATGCTGAAGAAGCTGAAGTTGAAGGGTTCTGTGAAGACCTACAAGACCTTCTAGAACTAACACCAAAAATAGATGTCCTTTTCATCATAGGGGACTGGAATGCAAAAATAGGAAGTCAAGAGATACCTGGAGTAACAGGCAAGTTTGGCCTTGGAGTACAAAATGAAACAGGGCAAGGGCTAATAGAGTTTTGCCAAGAGAATGCACTGGTCATAGCAAACACCTTCTTCCAACAACACAAGAGACAACTCTACACATGGATCTCACTAGATGGTCAATACCAAAATCAGATTGATTCTATTCTTTGAAGCCAAAGATGGAGAATCTCTACACAGTCAGCAAAAACAAGACTGGGAGCTGACTATGGCTCAGATCATGATTTCAATTTAATTCAGACTTAAATTGAAAAAAGTAGGGAAACCACTAGACCACTCAGGTAAGACCTAAATTGAATCCCTTACAATTTTTCAGTGGAAGTGAGAAATAGAGGGAGTAGATCTGATAGAGTGCCTGAAGAACTATGGACGGAAGTTCATGACATTTTATAGAAGGTAGTGATCAAGACCATCCCTAAGAAAAAGAAATGCAAAAAGCAAAATGATTGTCTGAGGAGGCCTTACAATAGTTGAGAAAAGAAGAGACGCTAAAGGCAAAGGAGAAAAGGAAAGATATAAGCATCTGAATGCAGAGTTCCAAAGAACAGCAAGGAGAGATAAGAAAGCCTTTCTCAGTGATCAATGCAAAGAAATAGAGGAAAACAATACAATAGGAAAGACTAGAGATATCATCAAGAAAATTAGAGATACCAAGGGAGAATTTCATGCAAAGAAGGGAACAATAAAGGATAGAAATGGTATGGACCTAACAGAAACAGAAGATATTAAGAAGAGGTAGCAAGAATACACCGAAGAACTGTACAAAAAAGACCTTCATGATGCAGATGGTGTGATCACTAATCTAGAGCCAGACATCTTAGAATGTGAAGTCAAGTGGGCCTTAGGAAGCATCACTACAAACAAAGTTAGTGGAGGTGACGGAATTCCAGTTGAGCTATTTCAAATCCTAAAAGAGGATGCTGTGAAAGTGCTGCACTCAGTATGCCAGCAAATTTGGAAAACTCAGCAGTGGCCACAGGACTGGAAAAGCAAGAGAGTTCCAGAAAAATATCTCCTTCTGCTTTATTGACTATGCCAGAGCCTCTGACTGTGTGGATCACAACAAACTGTGGAAAATTCTGAGAGATGGGAATACCAGACCACCTGCCCAGTCTCCTGGGAAATCTTTATATAGGTTAAGAAGCAACAGATAGAATCGGTCATGGAACTACAGACTGGTTTCAAATCAGGAAAGGAGTATGTCAAGGCTATATATTGTCATCATGATTATTTATTTAACTTCTATGCAGAGCTTATCATGAGAAAGGCTGGGTTGGCTGAAGCACAAACTGGAATCAAGATTGCCGGGAGAAATATCAATAACCTCAGATATGCAGATGACAGCACCCTTATGGCAGAAAGCAAAGAGGAACTAAAGAGCCTCCTGATGAAAGTGAAAGAGGAGAGTGAAAAAGTTGGTTTAAAACACAACATTCAAAAAACGAAAATCATGACATTTCTATCACTTCATGGGAAATAGATGGGGAAACAGTGGAAACAGCAAGAGACTTTATTTTTTTGGCTCCAAAATCACAGCAGATGGTGACTGCAGCCATGAAATTAAAAGATGCTTGCTCTTTGGAAGAAAACCTATGACCAACCTAGACAGCGTATTCAAAAGTAGAGACATTACTTTGCCAACAAAGATCCGTCTAGTCAAAGCTATGGTTTTTCCAGTAGTCATGTATGGTTATGAGAGTTGGACTATAACAAAAGCTGAGTGCCGAAGAATTGATGCTTTGAAACTGTGGTGTTGGAGAAGATTCTTGAGAGTCCCTTGGACTGCCAGCAGATCAAACCAGTCAACGCTAAAGGAAATCAGTCCTCAATATTTATTGGAAGGACTGATGCTGAAGCTGACGTTTCAATCCTTTGGCCACCTGATGCAAAGAACTGACTCATTGGAAAAGACTCTGATGCTGGTCAAGATTGAAAGCAGGAGGAGAAGTTGATGACAGAGGATGAAATGGTTGGAGGGTATCACCGACTCAATGGACATGAGTTCAAGCAAACTCTGGGAGTTGGTGATGGACAGGGAAGCCTGGTGTGCTGCAGTCCATGGGGTCACAAAGAGTTGGGCCTGACTGAGTGACTGAACTGAACTGATTTTATAATGGAATATAGCCAACTGACAATGTTGTGATAGCTTCAGGTGGACAGCAAAGGGACTCAACCCTATATATGCATGTATCCATTCTCCCCCAAACTCCTCTCCCATCTAGGCTGCCACATTACATTGAACCAATTCCCTGTGCTATAGAGTAGGACCTTGTTGCTTACCCATTTTAATTATCACAGTGTGTACAGATACATCCCAAACTCCCTACCTAAAATTTTCAATGTATGATTATTCTCAAAATATTAGCTTTGATTTTAAAAGGGCCTTAATTCAGTTACAGTAAGTAACCTTTCGAAAAAAGTGAAGTCATGAGTTGCTCAGTCATGTCCAACTCTTTGTGACTCTATGGAATGCAGTCTGCCAGGCTCCTCTGTCCATGGAATTCTCCAGGCAAGAGTACTGGAGCGAGTAGCCATTCCTTTCTCCAGGGGATCTTCTCAACCCAGGGATCGAATTCAGGTCTTCCATATTGCAGGCAGGTTCTTAATCGTCTGAGCCGCTAGGGAAGCCCAAGTGAGCCTTAGCGTGGTTGAAACAACCCCCTCCTCTTATGAT
The DNA here is from genome assembly GCA_006410635.1 of Cephalophus harveyi. Taxonomy (NCBI): domain Eukaryota; kingdom Metazoa; phylum Chordata; class Mammalia; order Artiodactyla; family Bovidae; genus Cephalophus; species Cephalophus harveyi. Next base: position 152,337 of record SJYT01003455.1, on the reverse strand, counting down.
ACAGTTCAGATTCCCCCCCAGGCTCCTGGCCCCACCCACTTCCTCACTGCCCACCTTCCCTGGACTTGCCCTTCCCATTTGTTTGCAGTTTAGATTGTCAACTCCAGCCCAGTGTGGTTTTGTCTCTACAGAAGATCCTGTGAATACACTTTCCAACTCTCCCATGGGTAGGCCTATAGTTATTTTTTTTTTCCTCCCAGAACCCTGGCTGAGAGGATATTTTTCTCTGCTTTTGGGTGGGTTTTTCTATCCCTCCTCATTACTAGGAAGGTTACTCTTCGAGAGTCAGGTGAAGACAAGACCGAATCAGTCTAACTTCCTAATTTGAGTTATGCTCAAAGCCCTTTTCTGTGTGAGCGGACACCTCTCCCAGTTTTCCACTTTGCATCTTTTGTCAAGAAGGGTCACGCAACATCCCATGGGTATTTTTGGTCCTGGAAAAGACTCCTCTATTAATTAAATAGAGTGAAGGCAAACTTCTGTCATAAAATTTGAAATTATGTGTGAGATATTAAAGGAAATTGATTACAATTTTCTGTAATTGACATGTTCACTGCAAACTATGGATATTTTGAAATTGCCTGACAATATTATTGTGCTAGCAGCAACTAAGAATGGATTTTCCTCTGTTCCGATTGAACATCTAGGGATCAAAAATTGTCATTGCTGTATGGACTTCCTTGGTGGTCCAGGGATTAAGATTTAGCCTTCCAGTTCCTGGGGTGTGGGTTTGAACCCCAGAGAGCTAAGATCCCATGTGCCTCACAGCCAAAAACGCGAAACATTAAACAGAAGCTATATTGCATGAGATCGGTGCAAAAGTAATCATAGTTTTGCCTTGTTGAAACTTGCCATTTGATATTGGAATACTTTCTTAAATAAGTGTGGTTATACTTCATTTCAACGCACACATCTCACTTTGCCTTTTTTTTTTTTTTTTTTTTTGCCAATGACCTATTACTTCTTGCTTATTTTCTATTTATTTCAGACTATAAAAATGATGTTAGACAAAAGGCAAAGTCAAGCAATTTTCTTATTCAAATTCAAAATGGGTCAGAAAGCAGCAGAGACATCTTGCATCATCAGCAACACATCTGGCCCCGGAACTGCTAAGGAATGGACAGTGCAGTGGTGGCTCAAGGAGTTTTCCAAAAGAGATGAGAGCCTTGAAGATGAGGAGCGTAGCGACTGGCCATCGGAAGTTGATAATGACCAACAGAGAGGATCATCAAACCTGATCCTCTTACAACCGTATGAGAAGTTGCCCAAGAACTCAGCATCAACCATTCTACGGTCATTCAGCATTTGCAGCAAATAGGAAAGGTGTAAAAGCTCGTTAAGTGGGTGTCTCAAGAGCTGACCACAAATCAGAAAATAATTGTCATTCTGAAGAGTCATCTTCTCTTACTCTACACAACAATGAACCATTTCTTGATCGGATTGGGATGTGAGACAAAAGGCGGGGTTTTATATGAGATCACAGTCACTCTTCGGTGCTCTGCTGCCAGTCTGATCCACCATAGCTTTCTGAATCCTGGGGAAACCATTATAGCTAAGGAGGATGCTCACCAAACGCATGAAATGCCCCGAAAACTGCAACGCCTGCAGCCAGCGTTGGGCAACAGAAAGGGCCCAGTTCTTCTCCACAACAGCACCCAACTGCACGTCACACAACCAATGCTTCAGAAGTTGAATAAATTGGGCTAAGATATTCTGCCTCATTCACCACATCCACCTGACCTCTTGCCAACCAACTACCAGCTCTTCAAACATCTCAAAAACTTTTTGTGGGGAAAATGGCTTCCACAACCAGCAGGAGGCAGAAAATGTTTTCCAAGAGGCTGTTGAACCCAAAGCATAGATTTTTATGCTACAGGAATAAACAATCTTATTTCTCATTGGCAAAAATGTGTTGATTGTAATAGTTCCTATTTTGATTAATAAAGATGCATTTGAACCTAGTTATAATGATTTAAAATTCATGGTCTGAAACCATGATTACATCTGTACCAACCTAAGAACAAATTCAAGAGAGACTTTAAAAATGGTCCACATCAAAAGAAAAAAAAATCTTAAAGAAAAAGAAGTTGTCATTACTACAAAATGCAGTTGCCATATGATCCAACAATCCCACTCCTGGACATATATCCAGACAAAACTATAATTCAAAAGGTACATTCACCCCTGTGTTTAGAGAAGCAGTATGTACAATGTCCAAGACCTAGAAGTAACCTAAATGCATCAACAGAGGAATGAATAAAAAAGATACGATACTTATATACAATGGGATATTACCCAGCCATAACACAGAATGAAATAATGCCATTTGCAGCAATATGAATAAACCTAGAGAGGATCACAGTAAGGCAAACACTGCATGTAATCACTTACACGTGGAATCTAGAATATGACACAATGAACTTATCTGTGAAATAGAAACAGACATAGAGAACAGATTTGTGGTTGCTGGAGACTGAGGGAAAGGAGGATGAATTTGTCCCAAGCAGATAATTGAATCATTAGAAACAAATAAAGGAAAAAACCTCAAACTGGAACCACAGGGACAAAGAGCAAAGGAAAATCTGGTTTTAAGTTAAGTTGGAAGAAAAATGCCATAAATAAGTCAATATTCGTTGGAAGGAGAGGGACGCTGACCTCCCTACAGATATTTTATTCATTCTTTGTAAGCGAACACAGCACCCCCTTAAAAGTGTTCTTAATTCACAGAAAAGAGCTAAAGTTGACAAAACTATGTCCTCAGCTGCCTTAACTTGTTCTTCTGGATTCCACCCTTGGGCTCTCCTTGGAGTCCAGTAGCCCTCACCTCCCGCCCCTTTGGGAGCAGCAGCTGTGCCTGAAGCTCACTGTTGACACAACAGTGGGAGCTCTGAGCCGATTTCTCCAAGGACAGACAGAGCCGTCCCTTCCCAGGGCTGCAGCCGCCTGACCTAGCGCCGCCGCCATGACCAGCCAGCCGCAGGGGATCCACCAGCTCCTCCAGGCAGAGAAGAGGGCCAAGGACAAGCTCGAGGAAGCCAAGAAGAGTGAGTCTCTTCCGTTCCACCTGATATGTCCGGGCAAGAGGCACAGGCTCGATCCCTGGGTCAGGAAGATCCCTGGGAGCAAGATGCAGCAACCCGCTCCAGTATTCTCGGCTGGAGAATCCCGTGGACAGAGGAGCCTGGTGGGCTCCAGCCCACGGGGTCGCAGAGAGTCAGACACGACTGAGCACGCGCCTTCTCTGTCACAAAACGGGACGAGGAGAGTGCAGCGGGGGGGTGCGCACAGATGTCGGGGGTGGGGGAGATGCCAGTGAAATCCTGGTCCCACCGTGCTCCCTGGGAGAGGCCGGCTGCTTCCCAGAAACTACCCACGGGTCTGTGTCCCCTCACTGCAGTGGGGATGGGCTTCTCGGCTCAGGTCTTTAGGACCGGTCACGAGCTAAGGGAGATGGTTAAGGGCACTGAAGTCACGGAGGCTTAAGCTTTGCCTCTGAGCTTCCTCCACGGCGCTACAGCTCAGAGTCTCAGTACTGTGCCACGGTTCGGAGACGGACAACCGGGAACCCCCTGGCCGTCCCGGGGCCCAGTCCTTGGTTGGGGAACTAAGATCTCACGAGTTCTGGAGCATGGCCAAGAAGAAAAAAAACAAGGACGACTTCCAGACTGAATCTACTTAATAGGGAGTGAATTTCCGCAAATGACTTCTCCTCTGTCAGCTTCGGTTTCTGTTCCTGTAAAATTGTGATCGTAACAGCTCATGGCTCATTCTCCTCCCTCTCTGGATGGCTTTTCATTTCCAATGTTCAAAAATTTTCGTTTGCTGTTTAGTCGCTTCAGTCATGTCTGACTCTGTGTGACCCCGTGGACCATAACCCGCCAGGCTCCCCCGTCCGTGGGATTCTCCGGGCAAGAACACTGCACTGGGCTGCCGCTTCTCCCTCCAGGGGGTCTTCCCGACCCAGGGATCAAACCTGCACTGGGTCTCTGGGGCTTTTGCTTCTCCTGCATTGTCAGGTGGAGTCTTTACCACTGAGACATCTTCAAAAATATTTCCATTTACTTCTCATTTGCTAACGTTCTTGCTATTTAGTCATGCATCTACTTAATTACATGTAGGATATCCTCATTAAACCTGTATCTCCTTCCTCTTCTCTTTACTATTATTTCCATTTCATGTATGTGGAAACTGAGAGTCCATAATTTGCCATAAGATTTTTTAAAAACTAGAAAAATTCATCCAGGTACCATGATAAAAGCATATCTTGTTTACTCCTCACACCAACCTATTTTGCAAAAAGGGGAACATGACCCTTAGAGAAATCATGCAGGTTGCCCAAGGTCGCACAGAGGATAAATCGTAGAGACAGCCTGGGCTGGGGTCTGCATCCCCGGGCACAATCTGCACTGTACAAAATGTGCTTGATTTTTATAATGAACGAACTAACATTGCAGATCTCTGACCCGCTCAGTTTCCCTGAACCACTCCTCCATTTCCTATCACATCGCCACTTAATCCCTCACAGAGAGGGTCATTACCTTCCTCCTAATTACACGCCCTGTCCCTGCGGCAATTAGAATCTAAGCCCTGCAGATTAGGATAGTGTCTTAAAACCATTGTTTATCAATTCAGTCAGTTCAGTTGCTCAGTCATGTCCGACTCTTTGCAACCCCATGAATCGCAACACACCAGGCCTCCCTGTCCATCACCATCTCTCGGAGTTCACTCAAACTCACATCCATCGAGTCCATGATGCCATCCAGCCATCTCATCCTCGGTCGTCCCCTTCTCCTCCTGCCCCCAGTCCCTCCCAGCATCAGAGTCTTTTCCAATGAGTCAACTCTTCGCATGAGGTGGCCAAAGTACTGGAGTTTCAGCTTCAGCATCATTCCTTCCAAAGAACACCCAGGACTGATCTCCTTCAGAATGGACTGGTTAGATCTCCTTGTAGTCCAAGGGACTCTCAAGAGTCTTCTCCAACACCACAGTTCAAAAGCATCAATTCTTCAGTGCTCAGCCTTCTTCACAGTTCAACTCTCGCATCCATACATGACCACAGGAAAAACCATAGCCTTGACTAGACGGACCTTTGTTGGCAAAGTAATGTCTCTGCTTTTGAATATGTTATCTAGGTTGGTCATAACTTTCCTTCCAAGGAGTGAGTGTCTTTTAATTTCATGGCTGCAGTCACCATCTGCAGTGATTTTGGAGCCCCCCAAAATAAAGTCTGACACTGTTTCCACTGTTTCCCCATCTATTTCCCATGAAGTGATGGGACCAGATGCCATGATCTTTGTTTTCTGTATGGTGGGCCCTGCTTCAATATGCTGAATGAAAGACAGGCACAGGACACAGCAATGAGAGAGAGACAGAGACGGAGAGAGAGAGACAGAGACAGAGAGAGAGACAGAGATGGAGAGAGAGAGACAGAGATGGAGAGAGAGGGAGGGAGGGAGACAGAGAGAGATAGAGAGAGAGAGAGAGAGGGAGGCAAGGTCAGGCACCCCTCAGTTCCCGGGGGTTTTCTATCACAGGTAAAATCATTTTCCTTTCTTAAGATAAATTGATTACCTGAACACTCAGCCATGTGGGCACCAACAACAAAAAGAGAAAGAGCCCCGTGGAGGAGCCGGGAGAGGAAAGGAGGGTGAGAGCGAGTGAGGCCAGCCTGGCCTGCCTCTCCCCCCGCTTCTGCAGGAGCCCGGCCAGGACCCGCCCGCTGCTGCGTGGGCAGGGTGCCACACTTCCAGTGCAGGGGCCGTGGGTTCCACCCTTGGTCAGGGAGCTAAAAATAAAATTCTTAAAAAAAAATTTTAATTAAAAATAAAAATTTAAAAAACATGGCCAAGGATAGTAAAATGGTATAAATGCAGAGCAACTGTATAGAAAACAAAGTCGCCCCGGACCTGCTGGCTGAAACAGTGTAGAACATCTGCTTATCTTTTATTCAAATTTCTTTACCACATTTAAACTTTCCAGAACAGAAGACAAGCTTATTTAAGACTTAATAATTATGCTACCTTTGCTTTCCCTTATAGAAGAAACAAAACAATAATAAAATACACAAACAATATTATCAATAAACAATAAGGTCCTACTGTGTAGCACAGAAAACTATATTCATTACCCTATAATAAACTATAATGGAAAAGAATATTTTTAAAAAAGAATGTATATGTGTGTATAGCTGAATCACTTTTCTGTAAAACAGGAATCAATACAACATTGTAAATCAACTATACTTCAATTTTTAAAAAAATGACAAATCAAAAAATAAAGGCCACCATCGTAGGATCCAAATGTTTCTCACCGATTATTTCTCATTTTTCCATGTCATTAGGGAGGCCTGAGGAGCCTTGCGCGTTGTTGGGAGGTGGGGCCACTCTGCAGGGTCGAGCCTCAGACTTCATGACAAAGATCAAAGCCAAGCCTCTTTTCCTTTCCTCTAGTAAACATGCTGCCTTGGGGCAATCATCCCTCAGAAGTCAGTACTGGAAAATCCATACCGTATTTCTCTTACGCAAAATGTTAATTTTGTTTACCAGTCACTTAAAGTGTTTGTGTACTTTTTTCTTCTTAGTCTTTATTCAGAAGTAGTCAAGCAAATATCAGTCAGTAATAGTAAATGCTCCGACCTTAAAAACCATTTTGGAAAATATGTTTGTGAATGTTATTTCAACCAATAACCTCTGCACTCTGCACACACACAATTTTTTTTTTAATTTTCTTATTTTTTGATTGAAGGATAAATGATTTGCAGAATTCTGTTGTTTTCTGTCAAACCTCAACATGAGTCAGCCCCAGGTGTACATAACACCCCTTCCCTCCCATCTCGCCCCCAACCCCACCCCTCCAGGCTGATACGGAGGCCCTGTTTGTGCACCCAGTGTTTTAAGCACATATTCGTTTGCTTGTTTGGCTGCAGCAGGGATTGGCCGTGGCACACAGGACCTCCCACGTTCGTGGCGGCACGTCGGCTCTAGCGCCCTGACCAGGGATCGAAGCTGGGCCCCTGCATTGAGAGCACAGAGTCTTAGCCCCTGGACCACCAGGGAAGCCCCTGCCCCCCACTTTATACAGGGTGTCTGTCTTTTCCTCAAAAAGCGTGCGCCCTGAGGACCGTTTTCACTGGATAAGCCCAGTTTTCTTGCTCAGCTGTAATTGAGCATCGTATTCCCTACACAGGCAGGCCGAGGTATCCTGGGTAGCTTCTCTTGTATTTCACTGTTCTTTTCTTTCATTCATTTATTTATTCAGTTCAATTGCATCTTCGATCAGAATTAGAATAAAAAATTCAAGGTACTATTATTAACAGGAGGAATAAGGACTTGTGTCTTTGGAAATACGATTTTTTTACTTTAAGCTTGATGTTTTATAAGAGCACTCTTTATCTCACTTATACGCATTGCAGACTCGGAGATGGAATCATCTGTAAGGATGGTAACCAGACAATGTGGGCTGAGCCTTGGGCTGGCGGGATGGTGTTGGGCAGGTCCATGTTCCATGAAGTCCCACTGAATTACACTTTGCGAGTATGTGATTGCTCAGTCATGTCTGGCTCTTAGAGATCCCGTGGATTGTAGCCCACCAGGCTCCTCTGTCCATGGGATTCTCCAGACAAGAATGCTGGAGTGGGTTGTGATGCCCTCCTCCAGGAGAATGATACTTCTGCATAATAAATAATTTAAATATTTCCACTTCTTACTTAGATAACACATCAGTGAGTACAGTAATATAGACTTGTTCGAATGGCTTGCCATGAGTTTTTTTGTAATTGCTTGTTTGTTTTCCCAGTATACGGATATTCCAAATTTATTTCAACAAGCATCTTGACTTATTCATTTTTTTCATGATGCAAGTGAGTGTTCTGATTCAGGGAGACATGAATTCTACTTAACTAATAAAACAAAAAATGTGGCAGTAGAAATTCATGGCCCTGTTTGGCATGTTTTGTAAGCTTGTAAATGCTTCCTTTTACTTTATAGTCCACAGACTAATGGGGTATTTGTAGGTATATTGGACTTTGATATCTTCGAGTGGGTCATGTTAAAATAATAACCATACAACGTTTTCATCTATTAAAAACATTTGGTTATATTCAACCTAGGATCTACATAAAACTACATGTAATGTAAATATATATATGTGTATATTTTAACAAGGAAAGAACAAGCAAAAGGAAAACTAAAGGACTTACAAGCAGGCGGAAGAATGAGAGGCGACGTGAGGGCCAGCAGAGAAGCAGCTCTCCAGCAGTAAGGCCCCGGGAGAGAAAGGCGGCTTTGCTTTCCGGGTTATTTACTCTTGTTTGTGGTCGGTGGGCAGAATGAGGGCGTTCTCTGGACTAGCATGGTTATATCGTAATATTAGCAACCCTCTCAAAGCCAGGAGAGACTTTTTTTCCTCTCCTTCTAGGTAGTAGAGCTTCCCAGGTGGCACAGTGGTGAAGAATCTGCCTGCCAATGCAGGTTTGATCCCTGAGAGAAGGGAATGGCAACCCACCCCAGTATTCTTGCTTGAGAAAGCCCATGGACAGAGGAACCTGGTGGGCTACAGCCCATGGGGTCACACACACACACGTGGTAAAACAGAATAAAAATGTTGTTAGTAACAGATAGAAATCTCCAAACACTCCCAAAGTGCCCTTCCTGTTTATACCAAATCAAGGTGACCCCTGCTCTGTTTATGCCTTTTTTTTTTTTTTCATTTGGGTACTTAACTCTTTCTACCACATACAACTACCTGACTTTGCTTCCACTGCTCAGCAAACACTGTTTCTCCGAGCCTTAGCTTCTTCCCAGGACTCCTGTAACCAGGCACCCCACACAGGGTGGCTGGCAGCAACAGAAATGTGTTCGCCTCCAGGTCTGGCGGCCAGAGTCCAGACACAAGCTGCTGGCGGTGGGGTGATCCTTCCTCAAGGGTCTCGGGGAGGACCTTTGCCCTGCTTGTCTCCCAGCTTCTGCTGGTGATCAGCAGCCCTTGCCTTCCCTTGGCCGGGAGCCGCATCCTTCTAACATGCCTCTGCAACCAGGCGGCCAGCGCTGCGTGTCTGCTCTGTGCCCCTATGCCTCTGTGTCCACACTCCCTCTCCTTTCTTGTTTTCTAGGTTTTGTTTTTGATGTGAGTCCTTTTTAAGTCTTTACTGAGTTTGTTACAATGATTTCTGTTGTTTTTTTTTTGGGGGGGGGGTACGGCACGAGGCATGTGAGATCTGAGCGCCCCAACTAGGGATCGAACCTGCACCCCCTGCATTGGAAGGCACAGTCCTAACCACCGGACCACCAGGGAAGTCTCTCCCTCTCCTTTTAAGGATGCCAGTCCTCAGATAGAGGGCCCATCTTAATCCAGCATGACCTCATCTCAACTTGATTACATCTATAAAACCCTTCTTTCCAAGAGAGGTCACATTCGCAGGTACCAAATGTAAACAGACTTTCGAGATGTGTAAACACAATCTAACATCTGCTGGTTGTCAAATTCGCTTGATAGTCCTGTGTCCTTATATTCTTTGTCTGTTTTTGTATGCCTTGAACTTCTGTATGCCTTGAATCGACATTTTAAAAATCCCCTTTGCTCCAGAAACTCTAATCAGAACTTTGTCCCTCCAGCTCCGTCAAATTTCCCTCTTGTCAAGACCAGCAAAGTTGCTAAACTCAACTAATTAACAATCTCAGTCACAACTGAATTCTTCTTTCATCTCTGAAACCCTCCCTTTACTGGCCTCTGCAACCCTGCTCTCAGGCTTGAATTTCTGTCATTTTGCCAGTCTCTAGAGTGGCAGCCCCACCTGGGACGCGGCCTCTTCCGTATCCACAGACGCTTCCTAAGCGATTGCATCTAATTCTGTGACTTTAAACCTTGGCTCCGTGCTGATAATTCTCAAACTTTACGTCTCCAGCTTGGCCTGTTTCTCCGATCTCCAGATTTATATAAACATCAGCCTTCTCCCGATCTCCACTAGATGTTTACTGGGCATCACAATTAAACTGCCCTCTTGACTTTGCCCCAGAATAAAATGTTGGAGCCAGCATGGGCTCACGTGTCCCTCCCATTTATCCCTCAACTCTCTTCAAAGGATATGTAACTCCTTGCTTATTAATTCCACGGCTGCTTTGCTATTTCTGCTCATCATAAACATTTGTCTGAACCATTGCAGTAAGTTTCAGACCCATCTTCATGCTTCTCCCTTGCCCCTACAATCTGTTTTCGTCACACCAGCTAAAGAAATTCGTGTAAACCAGAAGCAGTAGAACGCCACATCTTGGCTAAAAACCCTTCAAGGCTTTAGCATCTCAAGGACCCAAATCTTTACCCTCCTCATGAACTCTCTGTGCCCTGGCTTCTGCTGCCTCTCTGATGGCATCTAACACTCAGCCATTCTGCTCTCTCTGACCTGGGACCCACCATGAGGATGCCTTTACTGTTCCTTCAACAGGTCAAGTAGCGTTGCCGCTCAGGGGCTTCGTGTCTCCTGTTCCCTCTGCCTGGAATGCTCTTCCCATTCGGGTGTTTGCATGGCCAGTAATATTACTTGAGGTCCCTGCTCATGTGTCTCCTCCTCTGAGAGGCTTGCCCTGTCTGTGTTAGCGCCCGCCCCACTCTCTGACCCACGGGCGCCTTTGTTCTCCTGCATGGCACTCATCGTCTTTGCTGCATTATATCCTCACTGTCTCTTTTCTATTTCTGCCTCCCCCTATTACATTACACAGATCTGCATGTGGCTTTTGCTGCTATATCAGCAAGACCCAGAAGAGTGGGCGACGTAGTAGACAGACAGTAGTACTGGTGGGCTGAATGTCTCTTATTTCCACTCCAGGGAACATGTGTTGGCCACCTTGTTGGTTTGGGGTTGTTTTTTTTTTTCCATTTTTATTTTATATTGGAGTATAGTGGATTAACAACGCTGTGCTAGCTTCAGGTATACAGTAAGCAATTCAAGTATACCTCTACAAGCATCCATTCTTTTTCAAATTCTTTTCCCATTTAGATTATTACAGAATACTTTTTTTAAACTTTTTAATTGGAGTATAGCAAATTAACAACGCAATAGTTGCCAAGTGAACAGTGAAGAGACTCAGCCATACACATGCATGTATCCATTCTCCCCGAGCTCCCCGCCCGTGCAGGCTGCCACCTGACACGGAGCAGAGTTCCCTGTGCTGGACAGTAGGACCCTGTTGGTATCATTTCAAATATAGCAGTGTGGACATGTCCCGCCCCCTCTGCCAATCTCTTCCTCCCACCCTTCGCTCCTGGTAACCCTAAACTAGTTCTCTAAGTCTGTGAGTGTTCCTGGTTTGTACAGAAGTTCACTGGCATCATTTTTTCAGATTCTGCATTTATGCGATGTCTTCGGCTGTTTGTCTTTCTGAAGGTGGTGTAATTTTAAAATTGGGAAACCTCCTGCACAGAGACCCCAGCAAGAGGTTAACAGGAGCGGATCTGAGGCGCTCATTTTGCTTCGCCTCCGACGAGACAGCCGGCCTGAGGCTCCCCGCTTCTTGCCCTGGATGCAATCGGGCGGAACACATGCGGGCCCTCCCGGCAGCAGCTGCCCAGTCCTTCCAGAAAACTGCTGTGCAAGCAGCCGTCTCCCTGCGGCTCTCCTCTTTAATTGAATGAGAACCAGCAGGTGACCGGTACCACGCGGGGGAATCAGACACACTCTCGGCTTGTCGCTGTGGGACGGAGCTAGTGTGCAGCCTCTTAAGTGGAATCCTGGATGCTTCCGGGGGCAGGGCGCTTGGAGAGCTTCTCACTAGCGCTATTTCTCCGTGCTAGAGCCATGACTCTGACACCAGTATTTTTCCCTAAGATGCAGTTAAGATGGAGAGTCATGACGTTTCATGTGCTCGACTGGATAAAACCAGATCCTGCAACCCATCATTATGTATCCTACAATCTATCCTAAGAAAATGTTGCTACATCTTAAATACATTTTTCTCCTAATGTCAGTCATGAGCAGTGATAAGAAAGTGGGTTGGGGATCCCAGAAGAGCGTACCTTGCCCACATATCATCTACTTGCTCTATGGATGATCCATGTCCAATTCCCACCAAATGACTAGAACTATAGAGGACTGAAAAAGTCTGTAGATGCAAAATGGGGAGGAGTGTTAATTAAGTAGGAAAAAGGTGAGCATTGGTGTGAATGTTCCACTAAGTCTCAAGCCTTAGAAGAGCAGTCACGTTCATGAGACCTTGGCTTTTACAGAGAATTTAGAGGAAAGTATCTGTTCTGAAGGAGGTCTGCTCAGTCCCACTCAAGTGAAATAGTCAAACACATTTCAATTTATAACTCAGAGACTCCCTTTATTCCATCTGTATACAGTGACTACCAAAGCAGCTTATATATCATGGGAAGAGAAATTTACAAACCATTTACACTCAAATACACCAAATGTACATAAAGCCAAGTAAAGCATGTACCTAGATAAGAGTTTACATTAAGATTTTCTTTTAATAAAACATTTGAAAAATAAAATAACATAAAAATTCTTTTATGCTACTTAATGAGGACATGCTTATTAACTTACTTCTGTTGAAGTATCATTGACTTACAATGTTGTGTTAGTTTCAGTATATACATATATGTGTATACATATATATATACATACATATACACACACATATATATGTATACATGTGTACACATGGGTTTCCCTAGTGGCTCAGGCGGTAAAGAATCCGCCTGCAGTGCGGGAGACCTGGGTTCGATCCCTGGGTTGGGAAGATCCCCTGGAGAAGGGAAAGGCTACCCACTCCAGTATTCTGGCCTGGAGAATTCCTTGGGCTATATAGTCCATGGGGTCGAAAAGAATCGGACATGACTGAGCAACTTTGACAATCAAAATATATACACACACATATATATCTGTGTAAACACAGATCTATATACATATATATATTCTTTTTCAGATGATTTTCCCTGATATGTTATTAGAAAATATTGAATATAGTTTCTCATGCTATACAGCCCTTGTTGTTTATATTAATATATTTGTATATGTTGTTGTTTAGTTCTGAACTTGTGTCTGACTCTGCAACGCCATGGACTGTAGCCTGCCAGGCTCTGCCGTCCTTAGGATTTCCAGGCAAGAATATAGAGTGGGTTGCCATTTCCTTCTCCAGGGGATCTTCCCCACCCAGAGATCAAACCCATGTCTCCTGCATTGCAGGTGGATTCTTTACCACCGAGCCGCATGGGAAGCCCAGATCTATATTTAGTGGTGCATATATGTTAGTCCCAAACTCCTAACTTATCCCTCTCCCCCACTAGAGCCTTTGGTAACCGTAAGTTTGTTTTCTATACCTGAGAAAACGCTTATTTAGTTCAAAGTCTACACCATAGAGGGCTTCCCGGGTGGCACTAGTGGAAAAGAACCGGCCAATGCAGGTGTGAGAGGCACAGGCTCCATTCCTGGGCACGGAAGATCCCCTGGAGGAGGATCGCACCCCAGTATCCTTGCTCGGAAAAATCCATGGACAGAGGATGCTGGCGGGCTTACAGTCCACACGGTCACAGAGAGTCAGATGCGACCGGAGCGACTTCGCAAGCACGCGCTACCCCGTTAAAAAAAAACCCTTGACAAAAACCATCAACAAAAGCTTAAGAGGCATTACCAGAGGAAAGGAAATATGCTGTCAGATGGGCAAAAGGATAAAGGTGTGTAACTAAAATAGGCAACAGATTTGGGGAAAAATTAATTTTCATACAGTTCAGGATTTCTTCAAAGTTTTAAAGCTCACGAAGCATGAGTATCTGAAGGCGGTGGGTGGCGAGTGGCCAGCAGAGATAACTGTTTCTCTGTAACCCCCGACTTCCTCTGGCTATCAAAGTCACCGGCTTACCTAATGATCTCCGCAGCTCTGTGCCTGTCTGAAACTTTGATCTTCATTGCTGTCTGCGGGCTTAAGGCTTGCACCTTTGCTCTTAATAAAAGAAAAGAGAGCTACTTAACTAAATCTCCTCACCATTAAAAACAATTGGTTTTACAATCACTTTCAAGTCCCCCTCAGAGAAAGCTGCTACAAAAAATATCTACTTTGATGTGTTGTGGGGCTTAATCAGACTTTCTAGAGTCAACAAACGGGAAGAGAAAAATCCAATAAAATACTTAAAAAAATTGTGAGTCGGTTTGATAGAGTCTGAGTAGCATGTTTGTGCATTTGGAGATCTGCCAGTATTAAATAGAATCCAGTTGGTACGGACTGAAGGATTCCTGGCAGCAAATCAGGACCGAAAATCTGACCAAATAATGTCTGCTTGAGTCAGTGACAACTAAAATCTGTTCCCTGGCTTGTACTGCTGTGAGTAAATGGGTGGGTATTTATTGAAACATGGACCTGTGAAAGAACGTTGTCATGTCCATGTTCTAAAGAATCCAATTTTAAAAAATCAGGGATTTTTCAATATCTATCATTTTTTTAATAAAGGGTGTCATCCTAGAAAGAAAAAAAAAAAAGCTTGAAGAAAATGTAAGACCACATCCACATGTTTAAAAGTCAAGTTGACAATTCTAGATGTGTTGAAAAGAAATATCACTCCTTCTGTGCCCCTGCTAATTTTCAGGAAAAGTCAAGCGCCTGCGCCAAGCCAAGGAGGAAGCGATGGCAGAAACCGATCAGTACAGGATGCAGCGAGATGAGGAATTTCGACAGAAACAGGCGAAGGTGAGTAAGAGAGGCAGCACCAGGATTTTTGCAGCATAGACTCTGAGGCATCAATATGTTCATTAATACTAAGGTATTGATCCTCCTAACTGTCACGCACAACGTTGTTGTCGTTTAGTCACTAAGCCATGTCTGGCTCTTTTGCCACCCTATGGACTGTAGCCCTCCAGGCTCCTCTGTCCATGGGATTTCCCAGGCAAGAATACTGGAGCGGGTTGCCATTTCCTCCTCCAGGGGATCTTCCCCACCCAGGGATCAAACCTGCGTCTCCTGCACTGGCAAGTGCTGAGCCACCAGGGAAGTTCATCATGATACCAGGAGAGAAAAATACACGGGACGCAGCAAATAGAGTTCAGCCAAGGCTAAATAAGGGGCTTCCCTGGTAGCTCAGCTGGTAAAGAATCTGCCTGCAATGCAGGAAACCCTGGTTTGATTCTTGGGTTGGGAAGATCTGCTGGAGAAGGGATAGGCTACCCACTCCAGTATTCTTGGGCTTCCCTGGTGGCTCAGCTGGTAAAGAATCTGCCTGCAATGTGGGAGACCTGGGTTAGATGATCCCCTGGAAAAGGGAAAGGCCACCCACTCCAGTATTCTGGCCTGGAGAATCCCATGGATATGGAATGAGTCGCAAAGAGTTGGACACAACTGATCAACTTTTGCTTCACTTCAAGGCTGAATATCAAATAAAATCACCCTTTTTTTTAAAGACTTTTTGATATGGATGGACCCTTTTTAAAATCTTTATTCAATTTGTTACAATATTACTTCTGTTTGATGTTTTGGGCTTTTGGCCCTGAGGCATGTAGGATCTTAGCTCCCCAACCAGGGATCAAACCCATACCCCTTGCACTGGAAGACAGAATGTTAATCACTTGATCTCCAGGAAAGTCCCTCAAACAAATGTTACAAAATCCCTGATTTTACATTTTCACTTCCAAGGCGTTTTGATTTGTTAGAGAAAGTATCAATCAGTAGTTATTATCTAACACAGTATAGGCTAAAAATCATGTTCTCAAATATACAAGTGAATGGAATTGGTTAAAGTATCATTCCTGCTATAGATTATCGACTAATACATTTAAATAAGAAAAAAGAGAACATTTATTTTTCTCGCTGCTATTAGCGTTTCCTAGTAGAATCAATAAAAAGTGCTGCACTGTGTTTACAATGAGCTTGCTAGGCCAAATTTCCTTTGGTGAACTCAAGATTTACAAATGATCCATGTAGCTGTTGTTGTAAATTGCTGAAATGTCTTCTGGGTTTTCCTTATGATTTCCTTTTCAATTGGCTGACTTCATTCAACAAATCTTTTATTAAAAAAATAAGAAATGCTTTTTCTTACACTAGTATTTTTAAAATATCTTCAGCTTACAGTAAAAAAAATATCAGTGCATGAATTTTTCTGAGCCGACTGCAGCACAGGCTAAATGAAACGATTAAGTTCCGTGTGCCATAGCTAAAGTTTGTATGTTTTCTTTTTGCTTCAGCAAAATTATAAATAAAGCTCTGTGTAGAAGCTGGACATTGCAAGATGAACTGCAAGCAGTTTGTAAATCTCTCTGTTTACAACTTTGATTTTAGTGGCAGTTGGTACAGAACTCAGGTAGGATTAGGTACATTAGATCCTACAGTAGGAAAAACTTTTCCAAGGGGCTATTTCTTAAAATAAAATGTCCTTTCTAGAAAAAAAGTGGGCAACTTAGCAAAAGCAACTTCTTCTTATCAATATTTGGAAAAAGAACTCATAATTCCAAGAACATACATGCATATATGCCCTCCATGACTGGCCCCTGGGAATCTTCCCAACGTCAGCTCTGAAAATGGCATGCACTGACTTTTTACTCTGAGCTGCAGATATTCGTCAAGTGCTAGGGTAGGAAACAGCATTGCTTTATGTTTTCATGAAGGATTTATGGAGTGAAGCCAGCTAGATGAGAAGGAAATCATAGGGAAATACCAGAAGGCTTGTTAGCAATAGACAACAATATCTACTTGGGCCATTTGTAACTTTGTTGTCTCTGCTTGCCCTGTTTTAGCCGTATGTCTCCTCATGTTTCCCCAGAAGAACTAAATAGGCAGCTGCCACCGGGCCTTTGCATATGCTACGTCCATTCTGTGGTTCTTCTTTAACACACATTCACCTCTCCTTGATCTCTGTTTAGGTGTTAGCTCTTCTTACTGATCACCTTGTCTAAAATAATGTCTCTGGTTAAAAAAAAAAAAAAATCCATTATACCCAGAGCATTTATCACTACTGGATATATTATATATTAAAAAAAAAATTTTTTTTTTTTTTGCTTATTGTTTATCTTTCCTTATGGACTGTGAGCACCAAAGTGATGGTTCTTCATTTTGTTCTCTGTTGCTTTTGATATTGGAATAGCGTCTGCTCCTCCGTAAGTGTCCAATAAGTCTTCACTGTACGAATGAATAACTAAGCATCTCTTCCAGGGGCATCTGTTTTCTTTTTGAGTTCTGTCATGTGTCTGTATTTACTCAGCTATATCTGACTCTCTGCGGCTTCATGAACTGTGGCCCACCAGGCTCCTCTGTCGATGGAACGTTCTCAACAAGAATACTGCAGTGGGTTGCCATTTCCCTCTCCAAGGGATCTTCCTGACCCAGAGATTGAATGTGCACTTTCTGCATTGGCTGGCAGATTCTTTACCTCTGTGCCAGCTGGGAAGCCCATGACATATCAGGACCCCCCCCCCCAAAAAAAAAAATAACCATTCTTGATACCAATCAGCTTTTCTGATCCTGTGTGCGACATTTCTAACTTATGCATTACTATTTTTTTAAGTAATTACAAAACTGACCATAGTTTTAGAAAGTAACTGGGTTTACTCCCTTGAAATATTATTTCTCCAGAAGAATCTCCTACAGTGTAAATCTGGCTCAGGATGTTTATTCTCTGTATCAGAGAGTCATTAAAACTCCTCATGGCTCTCATAATTAGAGCTCTAAGCCAATTTTACAGCTAGTTGATCAAAAGCTCACATAGAAAGGTCAGCATGTTTAGACCTCTGTTACCTCAAGTATATTGGAAACCACAAGCACGGATCTTCTCTCCTGGCATGACCCCCGTATGTCAGACAGAGAGCTAGTCCACTAAAGCTCATCATTATTAACCCAGGGCACGTAGGAGGTCTGGGAGGAGACCCAAGAAACCAGCTCTCTGCCTGCCGCCGGGGTTGCACCTTGCTGCTCCTTTTGGGGGTTGCTTTTTAGCTCTTGTTAATGTATTTTCCAATTCCCCTGACTCGTCAAGAGAAACAAGTACCCTAGTGTGGGCTGTATATCAATGAGTAGTACTGTTGCCTGGAAAATCCCATGGACGGAGGAGCCTGGTGGGCTGCCATCTGAGGGGTTGCTAAGAGTCAGACACGACTGAGTGACTTCACTTTCATTTTTCACTTTCATGCATTGGAGAAGGAAATGGCAACCCATTCCAGTGTTCTTGCCTGGAGAATCCCAGGGACGGCGGAGCCTGGTGGGCTGCCGTCTATGGGGTCGCACAGAGTCGGACACGGCTGAAGCGACTCAGCAGCAGCAGCAGCTGTTGTCTTATTCCTTGTTTGACTTTATCGCTTGCTAAAATTTCATACCACTCAGCAAGGAAAAGGACCAAACGAGTAAAACACGCCACAGCCTGGATCATTCTAGAAAGATGTTACACTGAGTGAGAGAAGGGAAGATGGAAGTCGCTCGGTCATGTCCGTCTCTTTGTGATCCCGTGGACTGTAGCCCACCAGGCTCCTCTCCTCTCCAGGCCAGAATGTTGGAGTGGGCAGCCGTTCCTGTCTCCAGGGGATCTTCCCAATCCAGGGATTGAACCCAGGTCTCCTTCATTGCAGGTGGATTCTTTACCATCTGAGCCACCAGGGAAGCCCTCTAAGCCACAAGGGAGAGAAGGCCATCATTTATCCTGTGAAAGTGAAAGTGAAGTTGCTCAGTCGTGTCCAACTCTTTGCAACCCCATGAATCGCAGCACGCCAGGCCTCCCTGTTCATCACCATCTCTCGGAGTTCACTCAAACTCACATCCATCGAGTCAGTGATGCCATCCAGCCATCTCATCCTCGGTCGTCCCCTTCTCCTCCTGCCCCCGATCCCTCCCAGCATCAGAGTCTTTTCCAATGAGTCAACTCTTCGCATGAGGTGGCCAAAGTACTGGAGTTTCAGCTTTAGCATCATTCCTTCCAAAGAAATCCCAGGGTTGATCTCCTTCAGAATGGACTGGTTGGATC